>CM040983.1:10120925-10174870 GCA_022985145.1 Pangasius djambal
TATATATATATATATATATATATATATATATGTATATGTGTGTGTGTGTGTGTGTGTGTGTGTGTATGTGTATATATATGTATGCCTGTAGATGATATCCAAAACATCAATAGTAAACTAAGGCAAAGGCTGGTCACAGAAAATATTGAATATATTTATATATATATATATATACATATATTCGATATTTTCTGTGACCAGCCTTTGCCTTGGTTTAGTATCTTGTGGTGTTCTATTTCGTAAGTGCTCTTTATGTAATTTTTTGCTTTCTTTATTGACACTTAAAATTTTCTTTAATGATTGTTTGGAGTGTTTCTACTGGCTTTTCTATTGACGCACTAACGGAGAAGACAAAATAATTTAAGACAAAATGCATATTAACATAAAAATATGACACTAAAGACTTTTGCACAGTACCGTATATAAATATTAATTAACATATAAATATGTATTTCTCTACCAGCATAACACCATTGTGCTCTAATAGGAGAGACTGGCTACACGGATGTTCAAAATCTGTTGTACAGCAGAAAGGTTTTGTATCTGGAATCCGAGCCCTTGATTAAAATTGTTGATGTATTCAGAATAACCAGGTCAGACTTGACACAACAATGTATTCAGGCCTTTGCACAAATAAACGCAAGCAGCAAACCTCACGTATGCAGTGTGAAAAGCTGCAGCTCTACTGAATAGTCGGTTTCGTAGGAAGTGCGCATCAAGCTGACACTTGTGGGGCGAAACTCCATCCCTCACCTTAACCATGTACATGTGACAACCTCAGCAGGAGCAAAAGAAAGATGACTCAAAAGCAGTCACTTTTTTTCTGCATGTTCCCATTTAAGGCCAGGAAGCACGGTTTAGCTGATGGTTCTGTTAGTTGTGTATGCATTCTTCACTGGTTTTGTCTTTTAAAGGATTTTTCTCTGCGTTCTTCTTTAACTCCTGTTCCTTCCAGGCGCATTAACGTATTTTGTTGCATTGTGTTGTCCAGGACTGGAATGTCAGGCCACCACAGAAGTAGTGATGGGCAGTGAATCATTTAAAAGATGTATCCCCTATTATCTGTAATCAAACAGAGTTTCAAAAAAAAGAGTTACTGGTATAGAAATGTATTATATTTTTCTCAATCAATGGATCTTGCTGCATTACGTAAATGCTACCAACACAAGTAAAAGAGCCAAGGAGCCAGAGTTTGATTGCATCTGCCTCTATACCGCTATACACAGTGTAAAAGCTTTTCTTCTCTTTCTTTCATAAAGCTGTTAGGTTTATTTTTAGCTGGAGCTCTCAGATGAGTCATTCACTGAACGCTCAGTTCAAATCAAGCTGTCTATCTATGTCATTTAGCTACCAGATCATAACAGACTGTTTAGAGAGACTACTTTCATGTTGTCGCTTTGTGAATTGCCTAAATGTGCTCTGAATCACATACAGTGTGTTTAGACGTCAAGCGAAAGAGAGAGAAAGTTGAAGTGTTGTGGAAAAAATAAGACCTCCTTTTGAGATAACATGAAAATGTGAACCAAAAGTGCCCTAGAAGAACAATTATCAGAAAATGGTCTGCTGATTGAAAAATGTATTCAGATAACATGAAATTGTATTGCAGTGTTACAAAAGTACAGTGTTCTCTAAATCCTGATACTCTTCTATTCTTCACAATATTCTTAGTCACAGTCAAAACTCACATACTGTTCCCCAATAACACAAAAATTAACATTATCGTTAAAGGTTTACGTTAACATTTCTATCATTTTAATGTTGCGAAAATGTCATAGGAACATTTATATACACTCACTGACCACTTTATTAGGAATACCTGTACACCTTCACATTCATGCAATTACCTAGCTTCCAATCGAGAAAAAAAACATACCCTGGTCTTTATCCAATCTTCAGCTGTCCAGTTTGGGTGAGCCTGTTCCCAGATGTAGCCTCAGATTCCTGTTCTTGGCTGAAATCAGTGGAACCTGATGTGGTCATCTGCTGTTGTAGCCCATCAACCTCAAGGTCCGACATGTTGTGCATTCTGAGATACTTTTCTGATCATCACACTTGTAAAAAAAAAAACGGTTAAATATGAGTTACTGCAAACTTCCTGTCAGCTCAGGCCAATCTGGCTATTCTTCTCTCACCTCTAGAGACTGTTATGTATTAAAATCCCCGGAGATCGGCAGTTTCTGAAATCCAGGCCAAATGTTAAGTGTATGTTACATAAAAACTTTCTAATCTTTAGGTTTTCATGGGTAGGTCTTCAGGTTGGAGGGCTTTTTGGCATTTTTTTTTTTTGTCTTATTAACTTTCATGAGAGAGAGGGAAAAAAAGAGAGACTGGCGAAGGAACAACTGTTATAACGTAAATCATAACAGAAAATGTGGAAATTTTACAACATTAATTAATAAATGCAAAACTCGTTGGCAAATGTCTTGTGTGATAGAAATAAAACTCTTTGGGATGTGCTATCGTTAGAAAATAACCAACTTCAGGGTGTAACAGTAGCGCTCCTTCGTGTCAGGATGCATCACACTGCCCCATCATTGATTATTTTCCTGTAACAGTACACTCCGTAGTGTTTTATTCCTCACCTGATTTGGATGCCCAAGAAATTTGCTTGCTAGAGGTCTTTTGAAACGCTGACTAATGTGGAACGTGGATGCACACAGTCAGAATCTGTCTGTCTATATTACCACACAGGTGTCTGGATAAATACATATCAGTGCATTCCTAACAGTGGTCTATAAAGGCAAGATATAAATCGCATTCTTTACGATGAGGCACACTGCTAAAATATTTGCTGTCCTATCCAAAGCTGTCGGGTGATTTATCAAAGTCTGAAGCCTAAGTGGCTGAGAGGGTCGAGGTCAGAGTGTGCATCAGAGATGAGAACAGTCTGGGTCTCTCAACTGTTTTTAGCGCACCATGAGAAGGACAGGGAGCTCAGGGAGTTAAATGTATCATTTATTACAGTGATTCCCATAACCATTCCCATAAAATATAACCATCAGCCTGTCATAGCCTAAGAAAACAAATGTATTAAATCTAACTGGTGTATGGGAGCTTGCACTTATTTTGAAGATGAAATGACCTCCCACCCACGATGATCTCTCAAACTGCTTGGGCTTAGAATAACCTGTCAGCTCAAACCTAAACAAAAGCTTACTTAGAAGAAAGAGGCCTTCTATAGCACCATGTAGCACAGAGGACAAACATCTTTTATATTTACTGGACAGATCTAGTTTCATGCTCTTGGCTCAAGACGCTGATATTTTTCAAGCTGATTATATTAAAACTACTGCGCATATACTGATTATATTAAAACTACTGCGCATTTCCTGGTACTTCCTGATTATGTGCTGTAACTGATTCAGTATTAATTAATGAAACATGATTCATTGTGAAACCAAATAATTAACCTCCATAAATTAAAAAGTTTTGCTCCATAAATTGAAAAGCATGGTTTACAAGCCATTGATATAAAGTGGCTACTTTCTGTAAGACAGATAACAACACCTAAATAACATAACAAAACATAATAAAACTCAGGTACCACAGAAAAACCATGATAATATCATGGTCAAGAGTAGAACAAATATAGATATTAGAAGAAACCATAGTAAAACTGTCTTAGTATTGGAGTTAAACATATGCAGTATGTTTTTTCTGCCTCATTGTCTATATCTCTGTAGCTAGTCTCTGGTCCAGTGAGCTGACTTCAGCTAAATAATATGTAAAGGCATGGGACTGTATATATACTTTGATATGATGTACTTTGCTGGGTATTGTGAGCATTATCAGGTGAAAATGCTTTTATAGCAATATTGTTACTCGTTGTTAAAATGTTAAGATTCTCATTTTTCTTGTACGGTTCTTAAATTTATTCTTTTATATACTACAGCTCTCCTCTGCAGCTTTGTTAGCAAAACCTCGCAGGAATGAAATAATAATTTAATATATATTTTATACATTTCTCGTGTAGCACAATTTGTTTTTGTGCAGTACTAAGCAGTACTATGTATTATGTTTGAATATGTATTAAACATATTTACCATGCATGTATGTTTATATACAGGGTTTTACTGTTGTACTTTGTGGTAAATATGTTTAAAAATGGGCAGGTGTGTCTGTGTGTTTGTGTGTGTGTGTGTGTGTGTGTGTGTGTGTTTGTGTGTGTGTGTCACTGAAGTTGAAAGAACAGTTTAATCAAGGCAATTTTAAGGGACTTAAATGAATCAGGATCAATATGTAAAGAATCTCTCTCTCTCTCTCTATCTATCTCTCTCTCTCTGCCTCTCTCTCTCTCTCACACACACACACACACACACACACAGGCTGTGGTGGGAAAGGCTCCTTATAGGGGAGGAAAGTAGGGGGGCTGCCCAGATATGGTGAGGGTTTACTGGGCATAAACCACAGCCGAAAGAGTCTGTGTTTGTTTTAAATATATTTATACACTCAACTCACAAAGGATATTAATTACTGTTAAAGACTACATGGATGTGTGTGTGTGTGTGTGTGCATGTGAGACATGTTCTTTTAGCAGTGAAAATAGTGAAAGCTTTTTGGAAATAATATTGACATGAAGCATTATTTATTTTATTCTGATGTCCTCTATGGGCAAGGAGAGTATTTGAGCATTGTTCCAACACAAGCACACACACACACACAGTCTCTAGCTTTCTCTATCTCAGTTTGTAGTGCATGTGGGAAAGAGGTTGAGGTTGAGGTTGAGCGATTAGGCTGAAATTATCAGGCGTTAACTCCACAGTCCTGTAGCCAAACTTCCATTAAGTCCTACTGACAGTGAGAGCAAATACACTACACTGACGCAAACCCCTCAAACACAGTATCAGCCAAGCGCCCACCTCCTGTCTCTCTGTTATGTACACACACACACACACACGCACACAGGCACCCTTTCATCATGTTATCAGTGTTAAACATGTTATCAATGCTAAAATTTTTTCCACATACAGTTCATAAGTTTTATCACAGGGAAGTGAACCTTTATGTATGCACACAGGAGGAAATATAACAACTTATTATTCTTCTTAGAAAACTTTCCCACATAGGTGATTAAACTGAAACATGTACGGTAAATGAAATGGTGATGGACGAAATGGTAAAAATATTAGATCACAATATTCGGCGTCCCATTTAGGATGTATTTCTGCCAGTGTATTCTGTCCCACAATAGACTGAGGCTCCGCCGTGACCCAGACCAGGATAAAGCAATTACTGAAGATGAATGAATGAGTGAATGATTAAAAATAACAATTCCAAGGCACCAGGAAAAAAATCTTCCTTTATAAATCATTTGAAATTTGGAAAAAGGTTCACAGTTGGCGTCTTTACCAAGTAAAAAAAAAAAATTAAATCAGAGCATCCATGCCTTATCCATAGAGTAAAAGTGCAGGGGAATCAGGATATTATCATGATAAAGCTTACTGAGACATGATTTATTATAATACTGTTATAAGGGCCACCTAAATTCAGCTATCTTCTCTCATCTACAGGAGCAGAAAGAAAAAAATATGATGCACTGACTATGCTCACCAGAAGAGGGCAGCAGATTCTAACAAGTCTTATAAAATGGACTCCTCTGGCCCCAAACAAGCATTCGTCTGTGAAAGGTCAAGCAGTGGACTTTTCTGTAACACAACTAACACAGAGATCTGAAGGAGGCGTACACATGCAGCATGTTGGCTATTCACCTAAAAATGATCAACTATCCCCATTAAGATACACTTGCTAACGCTCTCCCGCTTACATACACTGGTTCAGTATTAACATGTGGTCTCAGATAGGATTAGGTGTGACTCTATCCTTCCTCACCTTGCTAACGGTGTGTGGAAACGTGCTGGTGTGTCTAGCTGTCTGTGCAACCAGACGTCTGCGCAGTGTCACCAACTGCTTCATCGTGTCACTCGCCATTACTGACCTGCTACTAGGGGCCCTAGTCCTCCCTTTCTCCACTCTCATTGAGGTGACTGGTGATTGGCCACTGGGAGCTCACTTCTGCAATGTCTACATTTCAATGGACGTCATGCTGAGCACTGCTTCTATTCTTAACCTCCTGGCCATTAGCATAGATCGCTACATTGCAGTCACGGTGCCTTTACGCTACCCTACGCTGGTGCTGCCATGGCATGTTGGTACGTCATTAGCAGTGATCTGGCTGGTGTCCATTGGTGTCTCGTTTGTTCCTATTCACCTGGGCTGGAATACGGTGGACCAAACAGTGCAGAATCACGGTAAAGATGACCCTGCGGGAGACTGTCGCTTTGAGCTAAATCCCACATACGTACTAGTGGATTCATTGGCAACCTTTTATCTCCCCCTGGCGGCAATGTGCTGGACTTATTACCGAGTGTTCCGCATTGCACGGGCCCAGGCAAAGAGAATCCTTTCCATACATCGAGCTTGCTCTTCAACAGCCATGTCTTCATTACCAGGAGTGTCAGTGTTAGCACTACGTGAACACAAAGCTGCAGTGAGATTAGCAGTTGTGCTGGGTGCCTTTGTAGTCTGCTGGTTTCCCTATTTTACATTTTTCACCATTATGGGGATACGAAAAGAGACAGATCCTCCACGCACAGCATACTCAGTGGTGCTGTGGCTAGGCTATGTTAACTCCACGCTAAACCCGTTCCTTTATGCCGCGCTCAACAGGGACTTTAGGTCTGCTTATGGAAGGCTATTGTGTGGCTGGAGAAGCGTTAACACACCAACAGGAACGCCTACTACTATGCTAGAGGCGGGGCTGTTGAATGGACTCACCCCTTCCAGCAGCAGGGCAGAGTTTCTACCTGGAGCCTGTATCATGCTACAGGACATGAGCAATGAAAATGGGGACAGGAGCAATGGGACATCTCTCAGCATTGTCACTGTCATGTCCAATGGCCACAACAGGTATGGGAGACACAAAACTAATGTACAGGGACCACTTTATAAATGTATTTAATTTTACTTAATGAATACATTGTTGATGTTCGATCATCATCTCTCTGTCCCTGTTTATTTCTCTCCGCCAGATCATAATACTCTGAAAAAATCTGGATGCTGTCTCTATTTCCTTAAAATAACCCCAATCTAAGCTTCACCCCAGTTTCTAACAGTCCTCCAGTGTGAAGCAGGTAGCTAAAGATGAAATTAATATGAACTACATGAATACAAAGGAGATTTAGGAGTTCTGCATTGCAAAAGGGAGATTAATTTTCTTTCTGTTATCTTCAGTAGGGGTTGTCAGCCACAGTCTGATGAAACATTTGGTCTTCTGAGGGCTCTGAAAAGAAGAAAGATTGAAAGATTGTGTATTGAGTCTCACTAGGCCAGTTGAAAAAAAAAATGAATAATGGAAAAAAGGGGGGAAAGCTACTTGAAAAAAGCGCATCTGACCACCAACCGACAAGGCCTGGTTGATGGAGGCTACAATGATAGAGACTGTAAGAAGTGAACAGAAAGCATTGTGTGCTACATGGTGCCCTCTACAGGTCAGTGGAGGAACTACAAGAAAAATGTGAATACTGTACAAAAACTGAAAACTTACACTGTTTGTTTTTATTTGCTGTAAACTAATAGGTGAAAAATCTGTAGAGAATTGCATGTCCAACCTGAATATATATATATATATATATATATATGTGTGTGTGTGTGTGTGTGTGTGTGTGTGTGTGTGTGTGTGTGTGTGTGTGCGCGCGTGCGTGTGTGTGTGTGTGTATATATAAACTTTCAAGGTTAAAAACAAATTGTAAGATAGTACTGTGTAAAGATAACAGTGAATAGTAAAGTAACCAATAAAACCAAATCAATCAAATCATAATCTGCCTTTTCCTTTTAAACTGTGCACATTTTCTTACAAAAAATATGAACAGTAACAGTGTTTTTTATTATTATTGTAATATGTACTAACTAGTACCACATTCTGTAGCACAGACGTTTTGAATTTTATTACAATTATATAGTACTGTGCAAAGCAAAGATTAAATAAATGTAAAACAATCATAAAAATATTATGAGACGTGGTCTGTTACTGAATATGGTTAATTACTTTTAAATAAAAACAAAACAAAAAAAATTGTAAAAGATTTTTTGAAAAATGTAACATTTGGATTTTTTTTAAATCTCCACAGATCAGTAAAGCAGCAGACATAAAAATGCAGGGGGCATAAACTTTTGAACAGTACTGTATCTATTCATAATATGTATTTGAAATATAAAATATGTATTTGCTAAATGTAACGAAGTTAAGAAAATGCTCTGTGTATTTCATATTTTCAAAGTACAGATATTATTTTATGGTGTGTGATATGTAAACTAATCCTCATGTTACTTTTGGTGGATTTTAGAGCAGGCACTCGCTAAAAATTCTCTCTCTCTCTCTCTCTCTCTCTCTTTCTCTCTACATTTTCTGAACAGTTATCTTGCTTTTCTTCAGAACTTTCCAAAAACCATGGCTGTTAAATAATTGTTTAACAGAATTCACATGTTCAAGGATGTCCCTTATTATTCATTATGGCTAGCTGACTAGCTGGATGGAACTAGCAAGGAAAGTTGCTAAGTTAAACTCTGTTAAGCTGTAGATGAAAGACAACAGGAGAAAATATAAAGAGCAGGTTAACATTTGTGATGCAGTAATACTTTAGACAGCATCGAAACATTGTAATTGATTAACACTTTATAATTCATCAGACTTCCAGTGTGGTTTCTGAAGGCTAGCTAGCATCAAAATGTTAGCATTATCATTATAGACTGAAGTGGCTACAATAATCTCAGGCCACCCTTACAAAATGTATTTTTGTATTTTCAAACTACAAAATAATATTTTTCATTATCTTTGTTGCAGTATTTTGCAGGGTTTTTTTTGTTTGTTTGTTTGTTTGTTTGTTTGTTTGACACATTTGCATCTGAGGTGTTTGTGGTATTTTACTGTAGCCCCGCTACTGACCTTAAGACAACAAAAATTTTTGCTAAGTGGAAGAAACACATGTTCTTTTAAAGCATTTTGATAGAAAACTATAAGCATTTTCTGTGGAAGTTGTTTAGCTTTTGGAATGTTGCAAATCCTTTTTTTCTCTCAGTGGCACATTGACATCTCTATCCCATTCCATTATATCTGTTCATGTTTTTTTTTCCCTACCTCACTGCCTCACACCTCTCTCCCTTTCTCTCCATCTCTCTCTCTGTGTGATGACCCACCCAACATTAAAACCATTCATCACTGCCTCTTTACCATCAAATTATCAAAGACTAGCACACACACACAAACACACACACACACAAACACACACACACACACAAAGACATTCTTCAATAACACAGATATTTAATGGGCTCTCCAAAGCTATCCATCATCACCATTTGTCATCAAAATATCAAGAAAATAAATGTGGTGGATGCAGACACGCGCAGGACACACAGCTACACACACACACACGCGCAGCTACACACACACACACACACATATATACAAATACTAATTCCAGCGAGTCTTGCCCTCAGGTGATATTCTCCAACAAAAAAGTTGGAGGAAGAAAGGGGGAGATAATGAAAGGACAGTGGAAATGGTGTGTGAGGGAAAAAAAACAGAGCAGAACTGGAAGAAAAGATCAGAAAGAGAGACAATCACTGTATTGTAAGGCAGCAATCAGGGAGTGTGAGCAGGGGGAAAAGACATGCATGCACTTAAATCACTGATTACAAAGAAGAGTGAAAGAAAAGTGTCCATATGAGTACTCATATACAGATTGTCTACTGATTGCAGTCATTAAACTGAATTAAACTGCACCAATAAAAGCAGCCACATTTAAGACTTCACAGTTTGTTTCTCTCAAGTCTATTGGGTATCTTTTTCTTTTTTTTTCCGCAGAGCATTTATTATACTCAAGATATTTAAATGACAGCAGATCTCACTGTTACAAGAATTACAGTCAATAAAATGCAATATGTAAACTGAATTTTTGAAAGAAAATTATACAAAACATTTACCTTTTGGGGTATTATTTATAATTCGTATTTGGAATTTTAAAAAATGTTGTAATGTGCATTTGCCCCACTATTTAACATGTATGAGTATTCTACAAGCATTTTATTAATTTGTCTCTAGATTGAGACATGTCTCTTTTTCTTCTCCATATGTAAAATCACATGTGGGGGGAAAAATCACACATATAATCACATGTAAAAAAAACCAAACTGCTAATTTTTTTCTGTAGGAAAATAAGGACTGTATTTTGTGGAAATAATAGGCCAATTAATTTAATGAATTTAATAATTGTGCTTTGTGCTGTATAACTTTATAGCTAAAATTAATTATTTTTAATTTTTATAACAATTGTATTGAATATAGTATGAAAACAGCCTTTTCATTACATAGTGCAATATGTTATGCAATATTGCAATATTTGAGTTTTGCTCTCATGTCTGATAGTATAGTGGAGCACATCCAGTGCACTTACTCTATATATTATATTCCAGTGTCCAAAAGCAATGTTGCCTTGTTGGTACAGAAAACCCAAAATCCACTTTCCTGTTAGATCTGATATTTCAGATATTTGTTCTTTTTTCCTTTGTAGTTATTGCCATATGGAGATTGTTTAATCTTATAAAAATCGAAGAAAAATAGGCCACACGAATATATAAATGTGACTAATTTAGGGGAATTATCCCACAGGTTCTTAAGTAATTAACACCAATTAACCAAATTAGTATAAAAGTGAAAAATAATGACATGATTCTATGCTGTTTTGCTCTTCAGAAACTTAATTGCCTAAACCATTAGCACTGCAATTAGCAAACATGTCTATTCAATTGAGAGTTATTGGAATAATGTGATAACAGCTGGGTTAATGCTACGTTGCACCATCCGTCGATTAAAATAACTCTAAACACTCATCACAAAGATGCAAAAGGAAGAGAACAAAGACATATGAGTACAGAATAAACAAGTAAGCTTGCAGAGACAAATCAAGTGCACTAATACTGATAGATTTGATCCAAAAGGACGCACAGGGCTCTGTCTTGAAGATCGGTGTCACTCCAGGAGAATGATGAAAGTGAGTCCAAACGAAAGACCACTCTCTGTCTCCCTCCCTCTGCCACACATTCATTGTGGGCTGTGATGGAATTTAATATGCAACTTTTGTTATTGAATAACAGTCACATGTGTCTCAGCACATGCTGCTCGCAATATCTCTGAGAGTGCAGGTAATGCGATAGAGGCAGCAGGACCTATTCATCACTCTGGCCGCTCGCAATGCGCTTTATTATTTTAATGCATTTCTCAGCAATTAAAAATGATAGATTGCAGCTTATGGTTTCATCCAGGAGGTCTGGGTGTATGATTGTGTGGTCACTTAAACCTCCAATTACTGGTGTTAGAGTGCAGCAAGAGAGTGAACTACCAATCTTTTACCTCTCACACTTTCTCTGAGTCTCACACACACACACACACACACACACACACACACACGCACGCACACACACACACACAGGAAGATTATATTCTTTTACTCCTGTATCTGTCATAACTCCCTTCTGTAAATGAACAGCACAGCACAGCACCTCCCACCCACACTCATCAGAAACATGTTATGTTAATTAGTTAACGAGGATTGCATTACAGCTGATGCTCAATTAATTTGTAATTAAGCATTATTAGTTCAGAGATTTATCAATATGTCTCTCAAGCACAGGGGTACACTTGAGCAGATCAGGTAGAATAGTTTGACCTAAAATGGCAACATGCCATTTTACACTAGACAGTAAATAAATCCCAGCAGTGCCAGGTAGCATATGTTCCCACTTATATATATGCAAATATATATGTTAAATTCATATGCATAATTAACTCATCGCTTACATCACGATTTGAATTTGACATGATAATATTTTGGTGCTCTGCAACTTGCTTCAATAAATTTGTTTCCTTTTCCTGTATTTGTATTTCTGGATCCTGTTTTTCTTAGAGGCACTGATAATAATGTATGGACTTTTTTCAGATTAGGCACAAAGTTAAAATCATATTCATATTGCAGCTTTTCATTTAAGCAGACAAAAGCTCCAGCTGTGTACCATGATCTAATCCTGATATATACAATATATCCTGGACAGAAAAAATTCCCTTTGATTTATTTATTTATTTATTTTATTTTTTATTTTTTTTTAGCAGACAGCTTTTTACAGAAAGAAGAGTCAATATAGTTCCATTCAATGTTCGTGGCTGTAAACAGTTGATCAGTAGTTGAAAAAATGTTTTCCACTTAGTTTGTGTTTAATATGAGACCAAATATGCTCTATATTCAAATCTGGACTCTGACTGGGCCAAAACATGAGCCTGATGGACTTGTCCTCAAGCCACTTTTTGGTTGTCGTTGCAGTGTGGGCAGGAGCATTGTCTTGTTGAAAAACAACATCTGATCGTTCCTCTTCAGAAAGCAACTTTTCAATTGTGGGAAGTAAGCCTTTCTGCAATATTCTCCTGCATTCCTAAGCATTCATTGACTTTTCACAGTGAAGCAGCTCACCAGTACCAGCAGCTGAAAAGGCTCCCCACACCATGACACCTCTTCCTCCATGCTTAACTGTGGTAGAGATGCATTCACTATTGTATTTCTCACCAGATCTTCGAAGACACCTGAAGCATCACCATGCAACTCAAGTCATGATTCATCACTCCACACAACTCTGCTGAACCACTCTGAATTAAACTTTCCATATTCTGCCAAAAACTTCAGTCTGTCTTTGATGTTTTTCTGAGATAACAATGGCTTTTTAACACATCTTCTAGACACAAAACCTGCAGTAGATAATCATTATGTAGCCATTTTGGGCTTGGCCCGTTTTTTTTGCCCAGGAGAGTATACTATGTAGTAAGCTAGAGGATTATAACATAAACTTCAAAACATGTCTGTAAAAAAGAAATTTGTGGAATTTAATTTCTAACCATTTCCTACTAGCTATTTCAAAAATATTTTTGTCTGTTTGTTTTTGTTTTTGTTGTTAAATTTAAGGGAGTAAGAATACTTATTTTCTTTTAAAAACGCACTGAAAATGAAATTCAGTTAAGAAAATATTTGCTAATTTAAGGGAAAATAGTGCATATACCTATATACAGTATGTATCAGTATCTATGTAACACTGTTGTTATATAGCAATATGCTGCAATACATACAAAAAATAATTTTAGAGATGATGTTACAGTATTCTATTAATCTACGAGTCTGTAAAGGTTAATTGATGTAAGCATTGAATGCAGCTCAACATCAATTAGGTAACTAAACAATTAGTTTTTTAGTTAAGTGGCGTTTTTTCTATTTCTATTAGTCTATTTTTCACTTTAATATACAGTTCATAACAATTAGGTTTGGACTGCAAGCACGGCCACTCTACTGCTGACGTTAGTTAGTCATGCTAGCTACTACGAGCCCTCCGCTATTATGCCCTGGTGCATGATGGGACAGGTTAGTGTTTGTTTGTTTTTTTTTTTGGCCAAATATAATCCTTAATCAAGGTCTTTTTAATGCCTTATATTCGTATTTCTTTCTGTGAATACAATAGACAGTTATGTTTACTCAAACTTTGTCTAGAATAGTACATATAGTAAATGCTTTATTGAAGACACAGCTTTAATCCGCTGTCACCTCATCAAGTACACAGAAGCACTCACTCTAAGATAGCAACACACGCCACACAGTTATCATTAACAAACACGTTCCCCTAACCCTCACACTCTTGGGTTTCCTCTGTGAAGGACAATCTGCTCTACATTTGTCCCTGCCATCTTGCGCCTCTCTGCGTGAGTGTCAGTGGCCTGTGTGTGTTTGTACGCTATATGTGCTACTCCACTACATTCCAGTTCATCCATAGTACATAGTAACGTGTATGTGTGTGTAAAGTTAGACCTTCGGGTGTAGTCTGTGGTCCTGAGTGAATGTGCAAATTCTTAAAAATCACCATTTTCTTTATCCATTTTCATGTTGAGATAGTGAGAGATGGGCAGCTGTTGAGTCCTCTCCCGGCCCATAGGGGGCCTCACACCAATCAGCAGAGCGCAGTGGGAATCAATTATCACCAGAGGAAGGGGGCAGGAAACACCCCCAAAAACATATGACACATTGTCTAATAGAATAACAATCACACCTTAACACACACACAGTGATCACCTAATGGCCTTGCACCTTTTGTTGAATTGAATTTTCATTAGTGTAATATAAAAACACTGCTGTTCAACCCTGAAAACACACCAGAGTGCACTCGTCTAGTGACACTGTAAAAAATAGCTTTAACACTAATGTTAACCATTTAAGGGAAGTATGGTGGGGGGGGAATGCAAATAATACCATGATATTGGTATTAAAGATTTCGATTAACTTTCTATAGCATCAGCCCTGATAATATTGTTTATTGGGTTTATGGGTTATTAATATGCTTGTTCTAATACGTTATTGTTTCTATAGTAACAGCTTACGCAGGTACTTGTATGGCGGTGCTCCACAAAACGCTGTCTAACTGTTGATATGGTGAAGTTTTCTGTGAGGAGATGTTTATTTAGCACTTTTCTAAGGAGTCTCCAGTGTCAGTGGATGGTAACAGCCAGAGGTAAAGCTGGTCTTTTACGTTTTTTGACACAGGAAGGTCTTCAGGTCAGAGGGCTTTCTCAGTAGCGCAACAAGCTGCATTTTTTGTCTTATTAGCTTCAAGAGAGATGAAAATAAGAGAGCCTGTTGCAGCGATAATGTGATAACAAGAACTAACTTGTTTCATAAACATTCCACAACATTAAATATATTAACTATAAACTGAAAAAATGCATATGCATTCTTCAATAAATAAGAAAGTGTAATTTTCTTACAATACAAATTTCTGTGATATAAGATGGCGAAAACACTTGCTTTTGACATGCTTGTGTTGGAAAATAATCAACTTTCGGTGTGGCAACAGTAACTTCCCATCACATCAGACCATATCACACCACCATGACATTGATTATTTTCCTATAATAGTACATCCTGTTGTCTTTTATTCCTTACTTAATAAAAGCACATATTTACTGTATATTTACATTTAGTTATTTAGCTAATGCTCTGATCCAGAGACACTTTAAGACACATGGGTACAGAAGATTTGGAGAATCTGTAAGGATTAATAACCTAAAAGACTAAAAATCTGTGCTGGTTTGTGCAAGCGTTATACTGAATTAGAGTTATTCTATATTTTGAAATATTTTGAGAACCAGCAGAAAGGGCTCTAGTGTTTTTTTATTCTCTGATTATTTTTTTTTTCATACTTATTGGTTTTCACAAATGAAACAATAGCTGTGTCTAAAATGCTGTGTCACATTATGTGTACTACATAGTGTACTATTTTCGTGGTCTAACATTTTGTAGAGGGGTCCGAAAACATAGTGCAGAATATCTAGTACACTATCTAGTATTCTATCCCACAGTGCATTGTGACAGGTTCCCTAGAAGCTATGGAATACCCATCACTAAGGACATCCTTCAATAAGGAGGACAGCAAGCCATGTTGGAAATGCCCTTCGGAATTCTCCTAAGACCTTCTACAAATATTAGGAGCAGATTGTTTTATGAAATCCTTTCTATTTGATACATAAATTTAAGTCAGCTTGGATACTTTATTGTCCTTAGGTCAAATAATTATGTGGATAGCGAGTTAACTAGTACTGAGTATGTTTATGTAAAAAAAATGTGACTACTGTTGCAGAGTGATGAGAACACACATGTAATGTAGTGTATGAAATTGTTTACTTCAGTCACATGTTGTATTGCTATTGCTATTCATTGTAGTGCTCCCGATTTTCCAAAGCAGAGTATAATTAGTAGGGGACCATTTTGAATGCATTGAACACTTCAATACACACACAAACAAAAACAATCTACACTTTCTATATTTTTCTATGTTTGCCCAGACATGCAGTGTACACACACACACACACACACACACAAACACATCACATGTACACCCAAAGAAAAAGTGAAGTTGACAGATGGTGGATGTTGTCTCATGCTTCTTTCATTTTCCTCAGTCTTTTTCTCCATCTTGATTCATAAGCTTTACTTTACAATCCAAGACATGTTTAGAAAAACAACTGATTCAACACATGTGACAAATCTAGATTGCACTTCAAGCTCACAAAAACAAACTAATGCTGGTTCAGCAATCCTCACAGAAGCAAAGAGGAAAATGAAAGCGCTTCTCGTACTTACATTCTTTGGTAGCATTTTGAAATACAGTTTCTTAATACATACTTATTAACCTAGCAGTCAGTAATTAAAACTTCGCACAATAGTGCTTAATGAATGTCATCATTATAATGAGCTATTATATTGAAAAAAAAATTAAATGGTTTAGTAACAAATCTTAAACAATTGACATAACCAAATGTCGATAGTTCTTTAATTAATGCATATGCATTTAGGGCATTTGACAGACACCCTTATCCAGAGCGACTTTCAATTATCTCATTTATACAGCTGAGCAGTTGAGGGTTAAGGGCCTTGCTCAAGGGCCCAGCAGAGGCAGCTTGGCGGTGCGGGGGCTTGAACGCGCAACCTTCCGATCAGGAGTCCAATGTCTTAACCACTGAGCTACCAGCTACCATAGTTAATGCTTAAGTACTACTTACTTACTAATTAATAAGTACTACTTAATTACTTATTAATATACTTACTAATTAATAAGTAATCATAGAGTTACCATAGCAGTTCTGCTTTAATTACTCATCAGTATATTATATAGTAATATAATAAATATTTGTCATTATTATTGCTCTCACAAGAAAACTGAAAAATCAAAGCCAACTCCACTATTACATATTACTTATTACCTATTACTCTTAATAATAATAATAATAATAATAATAATAATAATAATAAATAGTATTTAATCAAAAGATAGTAGTCACTGATTGCTGGTTGTTGATACTGGAATAATGTATTGAAATTATTGGCATCCTTGGTGAAAATGGACGAATGTTTTAAACATTTGGGATATGGGTTTGCTGCCTCATTCCATCCCCCTATCAACAGAGAGAGAGAGAGAGAGAGAGAGAGAGATGTTGGCTTGAAATGTATAGATGTTGCATAGTATATATTTATTAATTTTAATAATATCATAATTAATCATAAGGTTGTAGGATGCTTGTAGTGGGATCTTAGACCTTTCCTCCATGCAGAACATTTCAAGCTCCTTTATATACTTAGACTTAGACGTGCTTGTCATCTTGCCTCTTCATTTCTCATCAAAGCTTTTCAACTGGGATTAAATTCAGAGACTGAGGTGGTCATTGAAAAACACTGATTTTGTGTTCCTGAAAACATCTGTGATGATTTATTAACACATTTCTCCCCCCACCCCACCCCACCCCACCCCCAACCCCCCGATTTGTCTTAAAGGGTGCCAATATTTCTGGAGTTAACTATCTTTTCTACTTGGAAATTTGAAAACTTGAACATTTCTCTTTATTGCTTGGAAATCAATTATTGAATCATATTTTAAGGAACTTATATAAATGAGTTTAAATAAATTGTATAAATGGGTTCTGAATGCTCTTCAGCACATATACAATGTTCTATAAGACATTTAGTAAAGGCATACAGACATACCTATGCTTTAGATCTATTTATTTAAATGTTGAAATGTTCACTTCTTCTTTAGACCTGGTGCTATATAGATCACATGGAATAGAGATGATATAATAATCTGTGTTTGTGTGTGTATGTGTGTGGGTGTGTGTGTGGGTGGGTGGGTTTGTGGAGATGTGTGCAAGTGTGTGTGACAGGTGGATCTTCAGCAGGAGGGGTAAGCCTGGGTCACCCCCATCTGGGGACCACAAACTCAAAGTTGCACATACACACACAAACACACACACTCACATGGACAGGAGCACTGTGAGAGCAGCTGCCCTGGTCCACCCCCACAATCCACAGACAGAGAGAAAGAGAATAAAGAGATGAAAATGAGAGATGGGGACTAAGACACATAAGGCGAGGGACTGAGAGAAAGAGGGAAAGAACGAGAGATGAGAGTGAAAGCGTTTGTGTGTGTGTGTGTGTGTGTGTGTGTATGTAATTAATGTTTCGGGGTGATGGTCAAATTGAGTTGTGTGAAGAGAGCAGGCCGCAGGGCTTTCACAATTATACAGCCAAAGCACTGAACATGACAAATGACCGTCATTCATATGGAGCACAGAGCACGCACGCACGTACTCACACACACACACACACACACACACAAATACACATGTCTCAAAGGTAATAGACACAGCATCAGGGAAATATTGCACTAAAATAAGTGGAAAATTTGACAAGAAAGTGTTGGTGTGTGTGAATGTTTGAGGTATAAGAATCCACTGTCATTTTCACCAATCCAATAATCCTTCCTTTCTTCACTTAATCCTGTTTTTTTTTTTCCACCTGCACTTTTATTTCCTTCCCATTTCTTTGTTGTTTGGGTTCTTTCTTTGTCTTATCTGTGTATCTTCCCTGTCTATCTCACTCCATCTGACTTCTTCTCTCTCTCCATAATGAGTCCTATGGGAAGTGCTCTCCTAATAGCGAATCAATGGAGAACCTGCTCACCTTACACACCACAGACTAATCCTATTTCAACACGCGCACACACACGCACACACACACACGCACACACACACACACACACACACACACACACACACACACACACACACACACACACACACACAGACCCTCCATCCGGTTTGTCTAATAAATGTTCTGATGAGTGTGTGAGCATGATTGTGTGTGTGTGTGTGTTCTAGCCTGAGGCAAGACAGGTGGAGTTTGGTTGCTTGGGTTGTTAGGATGCGCAGACAGCCCCAGGTCTGGGGCCCAGCAGGCCGGATGAAGCAGGGTCTTACACTGAGAGAGTGGATGCCAGGGCCAGACACAGCGAGTCTGGTGCCAGCTGGTGCCATCTCCCCCTCCTCTGACCCCCACCCCGCTGTCAGCCTACAGGAGGGGTGAGGAGGTTAACAGCTAACGGAGACACAAACTGGATAATCGCCTTTTATTAAGTGACCTATGGTCCACGGAGAGAGGGAGAGACACACAAGCGAGTGAGTGAGCGACACACACTGTATCATCACACACACACACGCACGCACACAGAGGTAACAGGGCTGATTAGAGCACAGTAGGACCCTCCCTCTTATAGTAGTAAACGAAGAAATGTACATGCTATAGGCCAGTTGCTATCTCGTTCTCCCACACACACATACATGCACACATCCTTCCTATCCTCCTGGTCTTCATTTTCCAGTGCGTTCTCCTCTGTAGGATTTCAGTCATTTGCATTCACTCTCTTACATCCGTCTCGTTTTGTCCTTTCATGGCTCGGCAGCTTCTGACCAGCCGTCTTTGTTCACGAGCATGTGAACCAGCCGTGCATTCAACCATCAAACAACAGATCCTCTCTCTACCTCTCTCTCTCTCACTCTCCCGCTCTATCTCTTTCCCTCTCTCTCCCTCTCTTTCAATTTTCAATTCAATCAATCTACTGCCCTCGAGGTGTTTGGAAAAACAGTGCAAAGCCAATTACACTCTTAAATTGCAAAAAAATCAGGTTCTATGGTAAATTCTTTTTTTCCTCTAAGGACTTGTATCACCTCATACTGTTCAATTTCTTCATTGTTCAAACACTTTCCTAGAAAATGTTTTTAAGAAACACAAGGAAAAGTATGTGAGTTCTCTGCTGTGAGAAACATACTGCAAGGAAGTATATACCCTCAGATGTGCAACACAGATGTATAAGTCCAATTCCGTATCTTAATAATGTTACTCTGCTATTATTTTCCTCTACCTACTAAAGATATCCCTTGTGCTTTAAACACCTACTTAGTACCTTTATTGTCTAAAGCATCAGCAGTAATCTCAAAAAGAATAAATAAAAATATTACTTTTATTAAATATAGTCTTTACTTAGCATTGTTATTATGGTACAGCTTCACACAAAAAAAACCTCAGCTCATTATCTTCGGCTCATTGTGCAGGTTTTTCACAAGGGTCTTTAGCTCAACTGTGGGCTAACCATTGCTAAAGCTTCATTTTGTGGTCTCTTCAAACCACATTTAACTTTCAAAAATTTTTTGTTAATGATTTGACAGATTCCTCATTTTATGCCAACCCCATCTCTGTGGTCAAGCATTTGTTTGTTTGTTTGTTTGTTTGTTTGTTTGTTTGTTTGTTTGTGCTGTTGAATTGGCAAATCACAGGTTTATATTAATGTATTTTTCTAAACACTATTGTTTCTATAGTAACAGGTTATTAACAGGGATTTGGACAGGGCAGACACCTAATCTAAGATTTACAATAAACAGATGAATAAAATGGGCTGTTATTTAACAAAGGAAAATGTATAATTATTGAAATGGCGACTTCTATATAACATTTTTTGGAAGGAATTTCCAGTGTCAGTGCTTTGTAACCATCAAAGGTAAAAAACTGTTGCCACATTGCATATTGCCGTTTTTTGGTAACAAGCTGTATTTTTGTCTTATCAACTTTAAGAGAAAGTGAGTGAATGATTGTTTATAGCTGCTATAAGTGATAACAGGAACTTTGGGCTGTATATGAAGTTACATGAAGTTAACTTCATGTTTCATTCCTTACATAACATCTTTTTTACCAGCTAGTAGAGATGCAGCAGCTGGTTAACTGAAGACAAGTTTGAATGTCACATATCAAATGGTAAATTTTTATAATATTGCTGCTGCGTTGAGTTATTAACAGTTTTGTCTGCTATTATTTCACTGTTTTGAAAAAGGTAATTATGTCAGATCACAAAGAGCTAGCTTTACTTCTGAAGCCAACAGTGATAACTTGATCACTTGGCTTTCACTTGGCTTTTTGGTGTCGCTTAACAAAATTTTACTTGAACTGATCTAATAGAACATCTCTTAAGATGGTGGTCAGGATTCCCCCAAGGAAAAATGGCAATTGGAAGTCAATAAACAATGAAACACCATACTGGTGAACCACATGTGCGTACATTTGATGTTTGATGATATGTACCCAGTCCAGTAGGTTATTGGAAAGAGGCTAATATTTTATGATATAGTTTTGGAGTTGTGATCATGCTATGAACCAATACACATACAATATATGATTCTTGATTAAATTTTGTGTCTCAATATCCAGTGACATTCATCTTTTCCTCATGCCTGCTCACATTTTGTAACTTCTTAATTATTTTAGTGGAGTTCAAATTCTCCTTAGCACAAGTGATCTCCTGGTAACAGTTATGCTCAGTAAGGCTATGACTTACACAACTGTGCAATTGTTACACTAAATCTTACTTTTTTACATCTTCCTTCTTTAGTCAGGGGCGTTTTACAAATTAGAAAGATTACAATCCAAGAATGCAATCCAATCTATAGCTAAGCAGGGTTAAGGCCCAGTGCACCTCTTTCCTGTTTATACAAGCAAAACTGATGACATCAATGAAAATTTGAAGGCAAAAACTAAATTATTCAGAGTCTTATATACTGTATTATATGCTGTCAGAGTATGCTTTGCAATTGCAGATGAAGGATTGTGATGAGTACTTAAAAATATTTCTGGTAAGTAATGGATTTAAATGTCCAATCATTGGAAATGGCCAGTGGTCAGACATTTCTACATACTTCACTAAGTGTATATACAGAAGAAAAGCCTTACAAATCTTTAAATGCATATAACCATGTTGAGTTTTCAATTTCTCCAGCTGGAGCCTTTTATGGCCTCTGGCCTCTGGTGAAATCATTTTTCTGGATGGTATGTGATGAAAACTAAGGTGTCATTGCTCAGATTTAGATGATAATATCAACCCAGGGGTCTAAATAAATGCTGATGGTTAGCTTGATGATAGTCTCTGTTTCGTGGGGGGGGGACCCTCAAAAACCAGAGGGATGTGGTCTCACCTGTTCACTTCAGTTTAGCTCCGGAACTGTTTGCCTCCAGGTGTATGTGCATGCAGACATGCCACTTGACCTTGGAAAGTGGTCTATAGCAGCTTTCTGGACACCCTGGAATTTAAAATTACTGGATTGCAGGCACAACATTAACCAATGAGATAACACTGCAACCACAGTTAATATTTGCATGTCTTCGAGGCCTGTTTTATCAACAGTAATGGTGCAATATGAGAAAAAAGGCAATTCAAAAGACATCAGGAGCACAAAGAGGTAAAAAGGTAAAAAAAAAAAAAAAAAGATTTAGCTTTGTGAACCATAAAGCATGCATTTCCTCCTAACCACTAGTGGTAGTATTGTGCCAAACCTTTTCTGCTTGTAAAACAATTCAGAAGGAATATACAGTATATGAGTATCAGATTTCACTTTTCAATTCATTTGATTTTGAAACTTCATATACTGTGTATTGTAGCAATACAGGTTTTCTATAATGTCTGGTCATAACTGTAGAAATTAAACCACTGTTTTGTCCAGTGTTCAGGCAGAAAACGTGAATGTCTTTTATCCCCATGGAATCAGACAACTGTAGGAATCTCAGTCTATCAGATGAAACTGTAATAATAATTTGCTTTTGGGAATTGTCCAAATTGTGAAGGTCAATATCGATTCATTTGATACCAGCTCAATATAATAAAAACAAAAGATTTTCTGTGGAGACAGAACTGAATCATCTGGGCAAAATTAAAAATGAAAGAGACCTTCAAAAACACAAAGAGTAATGCGGAGGTATACACATCACAAGAAAATCTGTTGCATTCGAGTTTAATCAGAACTCACAGGCTTTTACAATATTCAGCAATGTGATGCAGGTGCAGGGTAAACGCATGCTCTGTGAGTGTTGTGGCTATTGCTGCTCTCTCTCTCTCTCTCTCTCACACACACACACACACACACACACATATATATATATATATATACACTGAATCCCTAAGTGAGAATATCTATGACGCTCAATTACTGGTCTCTTCTCTTGTCCTTGTTCCCTATATTTGTCACACAGGATCCAGCTACAAGATCCCCTCTCTCTCTCTCTCTCTCTCTCTCTCTCTCTCTCTCTCTCTTTCTTTCTTTCTTTCTCTTAGGATGGCTCTTTAAGTAAATCTGTGCACATTATACATTCTCCACAATAATGTAAGCTTTAATGAAATCTTTGGAGGTCCCTTTAATGCACAGGCGGAGGAAATATCAGATGATTTTTATTAGAATTTTTTTTTTCCCAACATGCCTCAGAAAACTCCTGAATTTTTACCTCTAAAGGATTTCAATGAATCCCTCAGAGAAAGCATGTTATTAATATCAAAGAGCATCAGAATATCATAGCATATAAGTTTATTAGACTATATCAATATAGACCTAAATGAGTTCCTTAGCTCACTGATGGAATCAGTTATGAAAATATTCATTTTAAAACACCCCCTTTGGCTTTTTTTTTTTTTTTTTATGTTCCTAGTTTTGAGTGTAATCTCAAATTTAACAATTGAGCAGCATGCTGTTACTATCACTGTTCACACAGAATGTAGATTTAAGTTAATCAGGTTTACCAAAGATACCAAAGAGCTTTTTGGGATCCTATTCATATTTTATATGCGTGATCCACTTATATGGCTTGTGATGGAGCAGGAACATTGTTAATGTTTTTTTTTTTTTCTTTCTTTTTCATCAGAGGCTGATATGCAAAAGATTTGACAAGTTAGAGCCCAACATGAGTCATCGTTTGTGTTACATAATTTGAGGCTGAATGTGTCCAAAAGAAATAAAGAATCAGTGTTGCTGAATGAAATCAGTGTAAAATCGGTTTATCACACATTCAGGCACTTTGGATTTACAGCCATATGACCATGGCAGGAAACACCCTGGAGAACGTCGACTGGGGTGTCACGTGATTATATTCGCTTCTTAAGCATTTCTATAGCATAAACTGTATTGAGAAAAGAATTTGCGTCTAACAGTTTGACTTTTATGTGCTTTTCTCATTTTCTTTTTATCTATGCTGCTTCCTCAGCCTGATCTTCTCAGTCATCCAGGCTTCATTAAGCTCTCTATCTTCAGAATAAACAGGTGGTTGTTTCAGTGCGCTATTACTTACCATGTTTAATTCATATTCTGCTTTCGGTGCAGTTTAGAAGGTAGGCGTAGAAAACCTTATAGGATAAGAGCCTTTCTATTTAATTCTGCATCTCCCCTGTCTCTCACTATAGCCTATATCTCTTTCTTTCCCTATGTGGATGTTGGTGTGTTCTCTGAATTTCACGCAGCTCTTTAGTAAACTTGGAGAAATTGATAACACGGCAGACAAGCGCAATAAAAACGGCGCCCGCGGCCCACCACCCGCAAACCCCCATTATGTAAATCCGGGGGTCATTTCCGAGACAAATCGTTCACTTTTATTCCTTTATTTTTTCCCATTTTATACCACGGCTCCTTTTCTCCGGAGAATAGAGCATTTAATGTGTCTGCGCAGTGATTGATATAATCTTGAATAATTTGCCGACGCTTAAGACTCTTAGGACACCAGGCATGGATTTTTCCCGATTAACTTCTCTTTACGCAAATTGTGAAAAATATCGCTAATACAAAAAAATCAGGCTTTAGCGCAAAGCCGTTATTAATAGGGGTCTACCGCAGATATTAAAACAGCCATTATGGTGCAGCCTGCATGTCTGAAAATAAAGCTGTGCCCTTCGGCTGAGATGTAGCCTATGAAAGCATCTCGTTTTACCTTACACTGTAAAACGGACTGTACTTACAAATATCACACACACAAAAAAAAAAACCACACATGTTCAGAAGTCCGGATATGTGTGTGTGTGGACACGTTTCTTGTCATGCACGTGACCAATCTTTAGAACCTAAACAATACTGTATGAATATAGGTAATAAATAGGAAATTAAAATTAAATTTCGTTTTATGCCGTGCATCAAAGCCATACATCTATAGTATAGTTTTTTTTTAAAAGAAGAAAATAACTCATCAGACAAAAAATAATAATAACAGGAAACACCAGTTCACACAAATCTCAAAAACCCTTGCGTTTCTCACTAGGAGGGAAAGGCATATGGCAGAGAAATCAGCCAAGAGAGCATGTCGGGGAGTCGGGCCGCCCTGCCAGAGAGTCTGCTGGATCACCGCTCAGTGCTGCTCTCCAAACCTCCTCCACGCCTCAGACCCACTCCACTGCAAGCCACAGAAATACATGGCAGAGGTCACACACACAGTGACACTGAGCCATGCACCTGACACGCCTAAAACACTAGAGGGTTTTTATTTGATCATACAGCTTGTAAGATAATATAAATACAATATTTTGTAATATTAGGTCAGACTAAAACGAATTACTTTTTTGAAGTTAAGATTGTCAATTTATATATTTTTATTACATTTTAATTTATATCTTTATTTTCTTTACATTTATAAAAAGAATGAAGGGGGATGTGCTGTATAAAATGTGTAAAATGTTTAGACCTGTTCTTCCTGTCACTAATGCTGGCCCACGACTTTAACAGCTCACTGCATAATTATAATATCCGCAAGTAAAATATTAGCTATTTACAGTCTAAACTGCAATGAGACATATTTGCGTTTTTATGAAGTTTTACCTATTTTTTTATTTTAGAATTTTTTTATCTTCTTTTGCTGCTTTGGGCTCAATCTTAGATCCTTCAGTGTCCTAAATGTCTTAAATTTACATTTACATTAACATTTATTGCATTTAGCAGACGCCCTCCCTGATCCAGAGTGCCTTACAGAAGTGCTTTGTAGTCTCTATTAATAAAAACATCCTCGTGTTAGTTCCCTAGGTCAGGGACTAAGAGTACAGTATGAAAAATAAAACCCCAAAACTTGGTCAAGTGGTATTTGGGAACAAGTTTCCCTTAACCACGCCCACTCAAACATCTGGACCAAGCACCAGCTGAAACCCCAGAATGGGCATGAAACAGAGCTAGTAACTGGCAGATCTTTTGTGGAATGTCACATATTTTATTAACTAACTATCACTTATGAAACCCCAGCATTCGCTGCAGACTCAAACCACTAAGGGTTCTTCTACTGTTCCTCTAGTGAACCATTCTGTGTAGAACCCTACCACAGAGCCACAGGGTGAAGAACCATAAACCATCCAAAGTAACTGAGCAACCACTGAGTAACCTCTTTATATATATATATAAAATAGTGTAGGCTTTGGTCTATGGTGCTGCAATAAGATGACACTTGTAGCTTGCAATGTGGTTGTGCTCCCTGAAAATCTGTTAACAGAAATATTATTATCTTCAATCTTTTATTGTATGATTAACTTCTGACTTGTATATTAACCCCATCCAGATGGCTATATAACATCCAGTTGGACACAGGATATACGCTAACATGTTCCTGTAGGCTACCAACAATGCTGTAAATGATGCCAACTACACCCTGTTGTTAAATTTTAACTGTTGTGCATCCAGAAACAGAGCTAGCTAGCCTATAATATTCCGACAATATTTTAATTAACTGTACTTATATGTTGTGGGTATATATTGTTGGCAAGCTACAATTCCAAGGGTATCTACTGCTGAGTCAGAATCACGCATTGTTTACTGAGTGGGCGTGGCTACGTGTCAGAAAGGGACTTAACCCTAAACTCCAATTGGCACCATCCGTGGGATCCACCCATCCCTGAAAAATTGTATAGTAACAATATGCTAAAATAAAATAATTGAAAAAAAAGGCAAACAAATAAAAAGAGCGAAAGTAGAGTAAAGGACAGTATTTTGGATTTATTAATTTAATTATTATTATTTGCATTTGCAACAACTAGCCTGTTTTTAAAGTTGGATAATTCATATTTTGCTTGTGGATCTTGCAATGCTATTTAATGCTTTTGTCATAAATGTTATTAAATACTTGAAAGTTAGTCTGGACCTAGCAAGCTTAATAAATTCACCTCCCACATAAAAATCTAAGGATTCTCTTAAGGATTCTTCTGTTGTCCCTCTGGGGGAAGCCTTAATGTTTCTACATAGAACCCAGAAGTATTTAAACTACTTAAAGGCTCTGTGAAGATCCCTTTAACAGAGCGTTTCCCTAGAAAGGGTTCCAAGCCTCATACGGGAGAACCCTTTTTGGAAGCTAAGATGCCATGGAAAAAAAATTCTAAGAGTGTAGTAAATAAATTTAATGCAGTCTGTCTAAATGAGAGCCCATATACGGTGCATGTTCTCCTCCTTCTCCTTTTCGGGGGAAAATGAGCCTGCGACCAAAACTGCAGAAAATTATAGTAAAAAGTTGCTTGCATTTTAGTGGATTCTAAAATTTCTTCCTGCTGACCAACACTGGGCCACACATGTAGCCTTCCCTGCTAATGATGTGCTGAAATGGACAGAATATTTGTCAAAAGTGACATGAATCGATTCGTTGAGTACATTTATAGATGACTAACACAGAGATCAGGTTTAATAGTTTCTTCAGTTTCTACACTAGGATCAATAAATGCATAATGGATCATTTATCTAAAGGACTCATTTTCGAGAGAAGTGATTCGTTTAAACTGGCAGTTAAGTGCACTCTGGAAAGTCTGGAAAATGAAAAGTTAATTAATTTTGTGTTTTGGTGAGAAAATTCCCATATGACAGATTTGTCAGATTAATTCGCTCTGTGTGCGACAAATGTGCAAAACCGTGCTGCAAATGTACAAAATATGACAATAAATAAGATAATATTGTAAATGTATAGATTAGGAGGATCTCGATGGTCGATATAGGACAGTGTTTGACAAGCTCGCGCTCAGCTCTACTGGGACATAAATCTATTTTTGTCAGCTGATGTTAACCAATAGAGGGGCGAGGGTTTGACGTATTCGACCAATGAAAACACTACTTTGTGACTTTGGCTTAATGCGAGAGGAAAATGCGACAGTTTGACAGGAATAAGCCCAGCCGAGGAGGGTTCAGTACAGATGTGACGGAATATGTCGGAATTTCAGAAACAGAACCGCAAGAAAAGCACAAGAGAGGAGAAAATGGACAGACAGACTCTGAAACTGATCTCAGTTACGCTGCGTTTTGCGTGATTTGGTTTGATTTCCTCAACCCCCGCTCGGGTTGTAAACGGGGAATATGGAAAGCGCCCAAAGTCCGAGACCGGAGCAGTCATCTAAACCAAGCCATGAGCCCATCCGTTTCGGTATAGACCGGATCCTCGGTTCCTCTGAGCGGCAGCATGGCTCTGAGAGCAGCACGGACAGCCAGACCGGGACCACCACTACATTCACTGCCCTGCTCGCCCCGCTTTCTGCTTTTCCTGGCTCTTTGGAGGACCCGAGCGAGTTCGTGCCGAACAGGACTCTGGGACACCGCGGGGTGATCCGGGTCCCTGCGCACAGACCGCTTGGAGCCGCCATAGCGCCGCCTGTGGTGAGCGCAGCTCCGGGCTTCGGGCCGCTTTGCTTCCCCTGGGTGGATAATCACCGCAGATTCACCAAAGACAGACTGCCAGGTAAAGGCAAACTTACAGACAGGTGTGCGATGAAATAACAGCCCTGTCTTTACAGTGCAAAGGTGTGTGTCGCGCTGCCTCATTCAAGAATGAAATAGTATTTACATTTCTATATAGTGAATTAATAAAAACAAAGGATGTTAAAGGCCAATAACGAAATCTGTGTCATCCTATCTCAGTGGAAATAAGCGTAAAACAGCCTAAAACATGCAGGAAAAATGAGATAATGTTTATCCTTTTGAATGTTTATCCAGATAAAAGTTTAAATAATGATTATTTTTTTTAAATCAAATAACACAACGATCACCACGATCAGAAGTCTTCTTTTCTTCTTCTTCTTCTAATAGGCTAATTATAATAACAAAAACAACAACAACAACGATAATAATAATAATTATTATTATTATTATTATTATTATTATTATTATTATTATTATTATTATTATTATTATGTGGGTTTTTTAATTTCAAAGAAATATTTACTGGCCGTTTCCAAATGCTGTACCAAAAGTGATCAGATTCATCTTAAGTTTGTGTTGTTTATGACTTACTGCTTACATTTTTTTTAATTGTACTATTTGCAGTCTGGTTGGGCGGACTGAAAATATCCCTTCGCTGCTTTTTTTAAATTTATTTATTATAAAATGCAGCAATCGGGTAATGCCGTTATGGTAAAATGATTCTGCTTTCTATTAAATCAGTTAGCCAGAATAAAAATGTCCATTTTTATTTCCATTGCCATACGTTAAAATACATCATAAATGTTATCAACTTGTTACGACCTTGTAAGATGGTTAAACTCACCTAGGAAATAAAACTCATACTCATACTCATTTAAAATCTAAAATCCTTAAGGTTCTTCCGTTCTCCCTCTCCCCTTAAAGTTTCTCTGTCAAACCCTACAAGTGTTTCTCTATCAGGATTAAAACCATTTTGGAAGCTAGGAACTCTTTCTTATTATTCCATAAACCCTTAAAGAACCCTTGAAGAACCATTGTTTTTCTAAAAAGTACCAAGGACCGAGACAGTTTAGGTAAATTTTAAATGTCTGACAGGTTCCTGGTATTAAGAAAAAAAACATATACCAATAATTTTAGACCACACACACATACACACTCACACAGACTCAAGGCTTATTTAAGAGTTTTTTAAAGCTTCCAAAAAGGGTTCTACTTGGAACCCTTTCTGAGAGAAAACCATGTTGAGTTCTACACTGAACCTTTAGCCTAAGCGTTCCCGCAGAGGGACAGTCAAAGAACCCTGAAATGTTTTACATTTTTAAGCTGTATAGGAGCATCACCGTACCGAAATCTGTGCACGAGGAACCTGATAACGCTTATAAGACTCGCTTTACTGATTCGATTCTTTTGAACAACCCGTTTAAATGAATCGAACTGTGCGGATTTGATTCGTGTGGCAATGAATCGTTTAAGAGCAATTCGTTCATCAAGAGTACAAAGTGCAAAGAGGCTTTTGAGGAGGTCCAGTTAAACCACTGTGGAGTTATGAATACAGCCTCCGCTGATACCTCACCACATTTAAGTCAAAGTTACATCCAGTGCATAGACACCTGAAAGCTGCCTTGTGGCCCAGAACAGAGGAAGAGGGTGGATGTGCTTTTTTAGGTTTTTGTAATTGTTTTAATTATGTACCATTCTTTACTTGTTAATCACAGAAATAAAATAATCATCACACACAATAGATTTGTGCTTTTGAGAAGAGCAGTGTATAAAAATCTTTCTCCAAATTGCAGTATGGATGTCTGAAGGAATATAGTCTATAACACTTCATAACTCATATTAGAACCCTACTCTGCAGCTATCTGTGTATACAGGAAATCTTTATGTGATTGGTGAGCCTAAAAGGTGTTGTCCGTCTGCACTGTCAGAAATAAAAGTCCTTTATTATGTATCTTTTACCTGAGCAGGTGCATGTGGTGTACCTTTAAATGGCTTTCAGAGTGGTCTTTAAGGTCAAATTATGTACCTTAAATTATTATTTTTTTTATTAAAACCATATTCAGATTTCCTGGTGAAAGATACATAGACTACTGGAATGGTGCCTTTGTTTCTGAGAGTGTGTGATTCCATACCTGAAAGTAAAAAAAAATAACATTCATATTCCCCAAAATTGTCCAAACTACTGGGGTACTGATGCGTTTCAACACAACTGAGACATAGTATTATCAAAAATATGAGGATAACAACAACAACAACAAAAAAGTTATTGTGAATTAAAGATGGTGAAAGCTGATTACAGATGTGGTCCCTAACATGCCTGTCATTTCCAAGAATAAGCCTACGTGTATTATTTTGTAGGATTAGAGTCCTACAAAAAGTGAAAGTAGGAATAGGAATAATAAGAAAGAAAGAAAGAAAGAAAGAAAGAAAGAAAGGTCTCGCTTTAAGTTACAGTCTATTACAGAGCTGTAGAGTATCACATGGATTTACTGCATTGAAGGGGCCATGTGGCCTTTCTTATTTTCCCTCCATGGCACAGGTGTGTGCACTGAGCACAGCCGTATAGTGTACCTTCTCTGCCTTAACGGTAGACACTTCACTCATCTAAAGATGCCTTCAGAAAGTCCAAATATGACGCGAAATGACACGCAAAAAAAAACTTTTTAAGCGACTTAATAACACTCGAAGTTCAAAAACCATAAGACACTGGGTTTGTTTTCAGAAGTGCTTACTCTAGGCTATTTAAAGAGAAAAGTCTCTATGAAAATGTCTTTACGAAAAATTAAGCACACTAAACAAAACATCTACACCTTGTCAAGTGGCTAAAATATTTTCAATTCTCATTATTAGCTCATTATCTTATAGAAGATAATATCTTATTATTATCCATTGTCTTATTCTATAGAGAATTATGGCTGTATGTACCTATATGTACATGTGTCTATTAGACTTTAACTGTAAATAGGTCTAAACCCAGCTGAGCTGAAGACTGCTTCTACAGGGTCAGTGATATTTTGTGTGGTCTGTTGTCTCGCCGGAAGTTGATGTCTAGTTTCTCAATGTTCGACGGGACGCTGCTCGCGCGGCTCCGGGTCACACTGGTGCATGGTGCGGGGGTCGTATCCCTCAGTTCCATGCTTATCTCGGGTCTTTCTCCCTGATTTCTTCCTCCACAACATCGGTATATCCAGATGAATATCACAAATCCGTCGAGAAGCTCTGCTAGTCCTCCTGTGTAGCCCAGTATGATGCAGTACCCGATACGGATGTCTGTAGACGGAGAGTTGATGTCCATCAGGATGTGGTTGTACCAGGAGATAGGGATGATTGCCAGAACCCCGGAACATGAGATGAGAAAAGCACCGAGACCCGCCAGCTTTATCCTCGGTGTGTCGGTCCAGCAGGTGGTTCCGACTGTCATCACAGCAAGCCCGATTAGAGTCACGATCAGAGATGCCACCATCATCCTGCGCGCGACCTCGATGATCTGATTATTAAAGTATTCACTGTCCTCGTGGTTGCACAGGACGTCCTTGGATTCTGTAAAGGACCTGCAGATATCCCAGATGCCCTGGTGTAAGATTAAATCTGAGGGCTGTCCGGTGATGTTGTGGATGGTGCGCCAGTTTGGTGCCACTGTACTCGTCAGGGTCAGGATCCAGCCGCAAGGCGCGGAAACTAAACCAAATATTATAATGCCCGGGCTTCGCATGGTCTTCTATACACTGTATATATATACAGTCATATATGGTCTAACCAGTCACTCGTAAAAACCAAAGACTGAGTTTTACGCACTATCACCTGATCCTGGACAGGGGTGTACCCAGCAAACTCCCACACTTGTGAATTTATCACGTGGTCAGCTATTCAGTGGGACTCAAAAGCCCTCAGGTTTCTATGGCATTGTATTACAGTCTCAGATAAATGAATAGTGGCTACAAAAACGCAGCCTTAAATGTCTTAAAACGTTTAAATGTCAGCACTTGTGATGTGCTGGCTGGGAGGGAGGGGGGGGGTCATAAGTGTGAACTTAGTAACCCTGTACATTTCAAGCGTAAAAGTTCCTGTGCGCCTTTTTTATTCCAAACTCTTGGCACCTTGTCATTAATGTGGCTGTGTGGTTTTGTTATTGTATTCCCTTTGTGCGGAACGAGGTACACTTTGTTCACTTCCTGGAGATCGGATCATTCACGTCTTACAAGGCTGAAGCGAGGCCAGTGACAGTATCACTAAGGCCATTGAAATGCACTTCATAGTAGACTATACAGTTTTATGAATGGGCGTCTGAAATAGCTTATTATGTAAAAATGAACAACGAAATCATCCTAAATCCAGAAATGAAAAATGGCGCCCGATTTTCATGTTTCGTGTGGCTGCAAGGCAGATCAATGTTAAAATAATTTGCTTTGAGGATCGTAAATTGTTATACCAGCTATAGTTTAATTTAACTATAACTCAGTGCTGGACTCCAGGTACAATTAAGTTTTAGTATTGATTTGTACTATTTAGCAGTAATAGGCCTTCTAGTTATGAGACAACAGCATTTTGTGGACAGTACCCTTGTCCATATTATACTGCTGCTACGACAGTTTACATGCGTTTATTTTGGCACAGATTTTGTACATCTAATTGTTTCTGATTATAACTTTATACCCAACTTGCACAGGAATGCTACCCAGTACATCCTCATGATGCTCCTGTTGTCCTGTGGATTATAGTTAGTGTGTCCTTTTCCCGTTTTCTATCTATCTATCTATCTATCTATCTATCTATCTATCTATCTATCTATCTATCTATATACTGTATATGAATTCTATATCTTTAGAATAATCTATTAGGCCTATACTTGCAAACATTATTCGCAACTGTGGAAAATGTTGTTATTTTCTGTCATTCATTTTTTGTATCTTATTGAATAAATTTACGGTTCAAGTGACATGATGTCATTTTGGTTGCTAAAATGTAAAATGGATAACAGACTGTTGTTGAGTGCTGGAATGTGTATATATATATATGTATGTATGTATGTATGTATGTATGTATGTATATATTCCAGCACTCTTTTGTTATCATCACCCACTGCCACGCGTATCTATTTTCCCTTGACTTTCAGTCTTTTTTTCCAGCTCTTCTAGCATTGCCCATAACGCGGCGCATTGGTCACCCGTACCAGAACCGCACACCGCCCAAGCGGAAGAAGCCGCGCACGTCATTTTCCCGCGTGCAGATCTGCGAGCTCGAGAAGCGCTTTCACCGGCAGAAGTATCTGGCCAGTGCTGAGCGCGCGGCTCTCGCCAAGACTCTTAAAATGACCGACGCTCAGGTCAAAACCTGGTTCCAGAACCGAAGAACTAAATGGAGGTAAGTCCGCCTTTTAGGATGTCCTTTATTACATATTTGATAGATTTCTGAAACATGTCTAATGGTGCACTTTATTACAAGCGCATATCGATGCGTAATACTTTCATAATGATGAATGTATAGGCCTACATGCACTAATCCTCAGTTACTGATGCGTACACCTTAAGAGATTATTAATAAACATTAATGATGGTGTTGCAATATTAATAAATCATTTATAGCCTATTATAACAGTCTTTTTGTGCACATTGTAGATTAATCAAAACTATAGACTGTTGGTGTAATTCGGGACATTTCGCAATGTGAAGCCAGTGCCACTAATTTCGAGTTGCACTTAGACACCATGATCCAAATCAACCTACTTTATCAGTGTGTTATTTATTTTAAAAAACATAAAGGGGGGGAGGTATGATGAAGATGATGATGATGATGATGATGATGATGATGATGATGATGATCTCACAGAACGTTGTTCCATTCAAACACAGTAAGGACTGTGGCATATGCTTCTTATTTCTTTTGTGCTAATGATTAGTGCATGTATTAATTCATCATTATGAAAGCATTATTAAAGTATTAATATGTGTATTTATGGACCTTACATTTACCTTAATAAAACTCCTCTAAAAAAGTAAAACTTAAAATTTTACCCCCATTCTTATAAATTCAGGAAAGGGTCAATTGACTAGACATGGTTTTTGACATGAGGGTAAACCTTCCCCAGTAAAAATAATCAATGTCTCAGGAATTCGGTCTCTTTCTGTTCCCTTCCTTTCCTGTCCTCTATGGCTGTGTCTTTATTAGGTAAGGAAAATACTCTTTCTCTGTCTGGGCTACAATTAATGCCTCTGTAGCACAGAGTTTTACTCAGTGCATCACTACTACATATAAAGCCTTTAGCATGACCTCACAAATTATATACTTGAGTGCATAAATCTGCATCCGCTTGATTTATTTATTTAAGGCTAGAAATGTTCATATGTTTGCTATGATCAGTCCAAATTTAAAACAGAAAACAGAGATCTTTCAAAGAGCTGTATATATATATATATATATATGCATGTATGTATATGTGTGTGTGTGTGTGTGTGTGTGTGTGTGTGTGTTTGTGTGTGTGTGTATATATATAAAATGACGAACAAGAGCACAAAAAGTGGAAGTAAATTAACAGAATGTTAAAAATATTCACAAAATCTGAAAAGGCCACAGAGGGCAGTGGAATAAAAATTTATATTATATCAAAAAACTATTTTAATTTATTATCATTTTGTTTGTTATTGTAAATACATTACAAATTCTTCATTTCTTTACACTGTAAAGAATTTCAGTAATTCTTCTAATAAAATACTGTTCAAACCAGCATAGCACTTTAAATATGTTTTACAAATTTACGATCCTGGTATTCTTGGAGATTATTTATGGTTTAGCTACTGTAACACTGATGTGATTCTATTGTAAAATCACATTAAATCATACTGTATCACTAACTTTACTGTAAAACTAGGTTCTAAAAATATCTTATTTACATTGTCAAGCTAAATTTTTAATTTTCCATTCCTTTCAATATTGTGTCCTCCAAAGATTTTTTTTAAATAATTTTTTTTAAAAAAGCTGCAAAGTGCAACAAGTAGGCAATGTTTAAATACATGTTTAAATAGACTTGTAAAGATACATACCCATATATCTTACTTTCCTCTTGGGTTTTTTCCTCTGTGGTATTCAGGATTCTTTCATTCTGTCTCTGATGTTCACTTTTTTCTTTTTTTTTTTTTTTTTTTTTTTTTTTTTTTTTTTTTTTTTTTTTTTTTTTTTTTTTTTTTTTTTTTTTTTTTTTTTTTTTTTTTTTTTTTTTTTTTTTTTTTTTTTTTTTTTTTTGAGCTGCTACTTATTGTCTGATCTTTTATTTTAATAATTTCGTATTGTGTATCTTGACATTTTAGGATTTTTTTTTTAGGTAATACCCTATACGTGTATGCTCATCATCTATTAAGATACACTTTTATTTAATCTATTTTTGTTTTGTTATTAACGTTTATGAATTTGATTTTTACTATGCTTAGATAATATTTAAAGACGCCCAGACATGCCTCATCATTACAGTGTTTGTGGAACAAACTGAAAATGACTGCTTTACACTTCCCGTGTGATCATGTTTTTCACATGTGATTATGTGGGTAATATATGACCATATGTGTAAATGGAGTTTGCGTGATTTTTCAGTCACGCGAAATCTTAAGGATGTTTTGTTAGAATTTTAGATATTTTGTTTTTTTTAAGATATAGTATACAAATATACATAATATACAATATACTATCATTTATTGTCTATTTTAAATGCATCAAAATGTGCCATTCCTGCAGCAAACATTACGGTAGGAATGTTGTAAATATTGATCACAGTAACTGCCTGGCAACTTTGCTGCCAGTAAGATATTGTAAAAATATTGTAAAAAAAAAAATAAAGGTCATTTTTACATTGTACAACGTTTAATTCTTCTCTAGGAGACAGACGGCTGAGGAGAGGGAGGCCGAGCGCCAGCAGGCTAATCGGATGCTACTGCAGCTGCAGGCTGATGCCCTCCAGAAGTCTATCAGTGAGTCAGTGCCTGTAGATCCTCTGTGTGTGCACAACTCTTCACTGTATGCCCTGCAGAACCTGCAGCCATGGGCTCAAGACAAAGCAGGCAAAATTGCCACCACTACTTCACTGGCCTAAATTAATACTGGTGAAATGCTAGGCCCATGAGGAGTGACTGTGATGGTGCAACAACTAAACAACTGAGAATGTGTTACAAGATAAGTGAGATAGGCTTTATGAGCTTGGTATCATATTGGGTAGATGACCTTTTTTGATGAACAGCAAATATGAGCAAAGCTGTAGATATTTTTGAGGACGTATTCAGATTTATACCACTTCTACATCCTGGGAGGAGACCACTATTGATCAGTATCATACCAAATATGCATCAGGAGAATTTCCTATACTCCAGATGCTTTATATTAAATGTAAAGACTCATTCACAGTCTTTGAGTTGATGCCGTTGCACAACAATCTTCAAAACTCAATACTCAGACAGGTGCAATCTGAAAGGTGGCTTATTTGTGTGAAGGAAATGTATACTCCACAGTAACCTCCCAGGAGTCAAACATGAAATAACACTGCAGTGGGAAATTGTGAATGTAAAATAACACAATCACGGTTTATGATTATAAGACGTTTACACTTCTTTTACAACATGCTTTCTTTTCATGATGGACAGAAAGGAAAATCTGTGGCTGCAATTCCAAACGTTATTCAAAACAAACAAAAGGTAATATCTCAACATCCAGGCAAAAAACACATTATTGTTGTCCATCATCATTTTTTTCCTCCATTTTCTAAGTCCTGTCCCAGCTGATGTTCCAGTGTTGTTGGCACAGATATAGACTGTGGAATATCTGATTATATGTTTGACTTTTTACATAAATGAGTATAGTGTACATTTCTACTCATCGCCAGTGACTGTGTTGTTGAAAATGAAGTTTACTATTCTTCTGAATTTCCTATGTTTACTTGCTTTGCGACTAATAGTACTGAACTGTGTCTTGGGCTTCTACATAGTGTTTTGGGCCAAACTACAGCTTATATCATGGCCCAGTTTCATTGCCACTACAAGACAGAAAGTTGCCATGTTGTAATCCTGGATTTAAAGCCCAGTAATTAACATGATCCTTGTAAATCATAAACACTTTGCATAGGAACATGCTTGAGACGAATTGAAGTTCTGCCTTTAATGGGAATACTCCAGTGTTTCCACTCTCCATGTACTGCGTCTGTAGCGTATGTGTGATTACCACTGACAAGAATTTGGACACGTTTCCCTGCACTGTGAAAATAAAAAATACATTTAAAAAATAACTCTTTAAACTAAAAACTCAAAGTCTAAGGGCTTTTGTCGGGGCATCAATAAACATTAGTATTTCTACTCATTTTTATAGAACATTTTTAATGTATTATTCAGTCAAAAGAATTTGTAAATTACTAATGAATTGCTTTAAATGAAATATTTTGAAATGAATCATAAATGATTATGCGTGTATACCGAAATAGAAAAATACCTTTTAATGCGTTGCTCCAGTGTAGTTTTGAATCTGCATTACTTTAAACGTTTCCTGACTGAAATGAACAATGCCTTCCATTATAAGTGAGGTTTAGGTCACCATGTTTTTTTTTGTTCTTTATTAAGTGCAGAGTAACACATCCAATTCGTTATCTGCAGGAATCACACATACACTACAAACCCTGTGGATAGAGATTATGCTGATAAGTGCGGTCTTACTTTACATTAAGTGTCTTTAATATGTGTAGCTATATGTAAATTACACAGGCAAATATATAACTAGTAAAAATGTCTGCGCTGTAAAATAGTTTACTGATGTAAACACATAAATGTACATGATTTCAGTTTTGGCCCAAATGGGACATTCTCTGACTCTCTCTCACTGAAAGTGTAACAGGGGTAATAACTTTAGTATGAACTGCTGGTTTTGACTACATACTGCATACATAAGTACACAGGAACTGTCTGCCTATTTGTAACAATATACGAGCATAAAGGTATGTAATTACTGCAAATTACAGATTGGTGTTAATCCATCTGATTTGCTGGGATGCCATGTGGCAAGACAAGTATACCACAGAAATTATATAAAAGTTAGACTTTAACTTTTGTCAAGATACATATTTACATCAGATTTACTTCTGCAATACATCAGTAACAGTGCATACATTCACAGTAGTTACATTATAGTTGCCTGTATCATTATTAGACACATTATTATAGGCACTTAATATAAAGTGGGAGCAAATATGCTGGAATATTCCTTTGTATACAAACACGTTGTATCTGTCTTCTTTATGAAGGGCCAAATCCTCTTTGTTGGTAAGTTTCCTGTTATAGACTACGCCTGGTCTTAGACTACATTTCAGTGTTATTTAAAGCCTTTTTAGTCCTAGATTAGGATTACTTTATGTCTGAAACACTAGGGCTATATCCTAATTCTTTCTAAACATAATGGAAAATGTCTATAATAAAATATACAAAACTTCGTTATGTAAATAATATTGAACATTATATACTATGAAGATGTTTTGACATGTTTGTCTTTCTTAACATGTTTATAGTTTAAGGTAAATGGGTGTATAAATATATATAAAACAATCAGTATTATTGTTTGAAAATTTTTTATTGTTAAATATCATTTTATACAGCAACAAGAAAGTGTTTCCTGTCTCTGTCTGCCTGCTTCTCTGTCTGTCTGTCTGTCTGTCTGTTCATCTGTCTGTTTGCTTCAGCTTGCTGTACAATGAAAAATATGGTTTCAGAAAAACAGCTAAGCCCAGCAACTGATCGTCGCATCAGTTGTGCATAAATTATAATCCACAATACTGAGTATGAAAATAATGCATGGAGAGGTGCATATGGTGCATGGTATAAGAGGTGCTTCCTCTTCCTCTCGCCGCTGATTCTCATCACAGTGAGTAGAGATACATATGGCTGCATGCGTACTGTGCAGAAAACATCTTTATCATCACATACATCAGATACATCAGGTTTTGGTAGTTTCCAGTTTTTGCCTCAACACAGCCCAGGCACAATTTCTGGACCAGGTCCGATTTCACTACAAAATTGAGGAGGTCAAATTACAGATTATGAAAAGTTCAGTCAAAGTAGATTAAATTCTGACAAAAGTCCACAAAGGTGTAGAGCACATTTTGTAATTAGATTTTTCAGTCTGTAAGTCACTATTTGTAGTAGTACATCACTAATTGCATATCAGGATATTTTGCAAATTAAACTAAAATGACTGCAAAAGACCACCAGAGGGCATCTGGTTGTGTGAGTCCAGCAGCCATACTCTGCCAGGTCTCTAACAAAGACTGCAAATACAGGTTAGCAAGCAAAAACACAACCCTCTCTCTGCAAGTGTAGAGGTCATTGTTCCTAACAAATTAAAAGCAAGAATGCTTTTAATGACAGACATGTAGGAATGCTGAACTCCAATTATTAAAATAATAATAATAATAAAAACAAAACAAAAAACCTTGAAAGTAGAACTCAGAATTACAAATCAAAAATTACAGTTACAAAATCTGCATTACACTTGTGGAGGTTTGTCATACTTTTAGTTCCATACAAAATCATGGCTTGGTTCAAATCATTTGAAAATGAATAGGGTCAGTTTGAAACATGCTTGCTTTAACCTAATTAGGTAGCTAATTGCATTTTTCACTCTCACACTTGCAGTCTGTTAGTAATATAGACTTTCAGTGTTTGGCAAAATGATTGACTTCATACATATTGCATTATTAGCAATAAAAATAGGGTATTAAATACCAGTAATTATTACCTAACCATAAGTTTAGATCTAGCCATTTGTTTAGAACTAGTCTGATGAAGCATATACACTCACCACTTTATTAGGAACACCTGTACTCTTACCCATTCATGCAATTATCAACTGGCTAATTATGTTGCAGCAGCATAATGCATAAATCCATGCAGATACGGGTCAAGAGAGTCAGTTAATGTTCACGTCAAACATCGGAATGGGAAAAATGTGATCTCAGTGTCTTTGACAATGGCATGGTTGTTGGGCTGGTTTGAGTATTTCGGAAAGTGCCGACCTTTACAAAATACTGAGTTTGTAAACAGAGTTTACAAGGAATGGTGAAAAAAAAAAAAAACACATCCTGTGAGCAGCAGTCCTGTGGCCAGAAATGTCTAGTTGATGAGAGAAGTCAGAGGAGAGGACAGACTGGTTCAAGCTGACAGGATGGCTACAGTAACCACTTTTTACAACTGTGGTGAGCAGAAAAGCATCTCAGAACACAAAACATGTCAAATCTTGAGGCAGATGGGCTACGACAACAGAAGACCACATCAGGTTCCACTCCTACCAGCCAAAAACAGGAATCTGAGGTTGCAGTGGGCACAGGCTCACCGAAACTGGACAACTGACCAATGGAAAAACAATAAGCAATGTCTTTTCACTCTTCATCTGTTCATTTTTGGTGAGATCTTCCTGCCATATGATTGGCTGATTGGATAATTGAATGAATGAATAGGTGTACAGGTGTTCTTTTTAAAGTGGCTGGTGAGTGCATGTTCCTACTGATCCCATCATGCTGAAAGCCTCTAAGCACATAGTAATTAATTATAGCCACATTATTATTTATATTTCACTAAATGCCATTTTTATTAAATCATATATATATATATATATACTAGCAATATCCTAGGAACTAGCTGCATTTGCAGTACCTATTGAATGATTGCTGTGCTTATGAATTTCAGCAGCTTTGAACATAAATAATGGCTTACTTATCCCAAGTAACCTTCTATTAGCTTCTCTCTCTCTCTCTTTCTCTCTCTCTCTCTCTCTCTCTCTCTCTGCTCTTCCATATCACAGTGTGTGGATAAATGGTTATATGGCTATATGCTTATTGAACAGTACCAACTTTTGGTAATTCACAGCTTTCTCCCAATAAAACATATACTATGAGTACAACCAATGTAATGTAGTGATGGAAAACAGTATAAAAAGCACACATTGATGCAAAACCCGTCTGTCAACCATCACTTGACACCTTATTAAATGTCCTCCCCTCATGCTGAGAATATCAAACACAATGACAGATAGATAGACAGACAGACAGACCAGACAGATAGACAGACCAATCTGGAGACAAACGTGTCTGGACAAATAATCAAGCACCAACGCGTAAGTAACAGTCACACTGCAGCACAAATACACACAGATAAACACAGACAGACCAGGTTCAGCATTTTCGAGCAAGGAGCAGCGCAGAAACGTCGAACAGCAATCCTTTTTCACAAGACTACAAGAGTTATTTTTGAGACAGTATAGAATAGAGTGAAACATCCAAGAACACGCTGACTGCTGACAAAACGTGTGCCAAGCTAATAGCACGTGCTTGGTGCAGAGGAAAGAAGCTGAATAGCAGTCACAAACAATGAAGATAGAATATTTAGGTTATAAACAGTTACACCAGGCCTGTAATTTACTTCACTATTTTTAATGTTTGATTGAAAAGCTCTGGTACTTGGTATTAAGCTTTAAGGCTATAATAATTATATTTGCCTCTTTACTCTCCTTAAAGGTTCTGGATAATTGACGGATTATTTTCTGAATGGAAACTGTTGTAGGGTTAAGCAATCGCTATGCTGTAGAGTATTAAAATATTAAGATACGTTATAATCAGGAAGCCTTCGCATTTATATTTAAATTTACTACATCTTTCACAACTTTAATCTAGCCTGTCCATTTGGCCGCTTGGCTGGTTCTATGTGGAAGAGCATCGAGCAACAATAACGATAATATTTTTAACTCTTTCCTCTAACCATTTACAAGCACTGATGCCTTAGTCATCCTTTGGTTGAGCTTCACTTATTTATCCATCTCCTTATTTTCTACAACATTAATAAATAGGTCATTAGACTGTGCTTTCCAATAGTGTAATATTCACAAACATCAGAGAACCAGTACATATATAAATAAACTGAACAAAGCACTCCATTTTAAGTGTTAACTGATCAGCTGTAACATAAAACGCATGAGCTTGATCTCAAAAAACAACAAGCAAGGACAATCTGGTAATCTGGTACACCTAACTTTAACCTCTGTAACTTTTCATATGAATTGTGAAATGTTGCAAATTTGCAAGCTTGGAACGTGTGGAGCACATGTGGCTATGAAGAGGAACAAGAACAAGGCTGGTTTCAAAAGGTTATGAATCAGTTTTGCTGGACAACAATAAAAAAAAATAAATAAAATTACCATGCTAAGCACATAGTGTTGCTATGCACATAGCAGTGTAGCACTGATGTCCAGCTACAGGAAGCTACAGATTTCCATGATTATATGAAGGGCACGAGATGGTGTATCTTCTTCTCACTCTCCTTCTTGAACATAGTAGCTGTAAACTTTCCTGAAAAATTCAGTCTTCTTTATTTTGCTTTCTGTCTGTCTCCTCCTTCAATCCTGTGCTCCTTTTAGATCACATTCTCAAAGAGCTGCAAAGATCTCATGATGTTGTCATCCTACAAAAAAAAAAAAAAAGAGAGGGATGCAGACATCAGTCAATTCAAATTTAGACAATAACAGAATCTCTGTGCTGACAAGGAAGTTACATTTAATCAAGAAATTCTCCTATTTCAACCAATCACATAGGACTCACATCTACATGAGGTTGTCAGGTCAACGTTAATCATGATGTTTCTGGAAAATAGCTAGCTAGAAAAGAGCAGGTTTACCACATGGAAGAATATTATGTGAAGGAATATTTTAAACTAAGTGTTACAAACAGTGTGGACTGACTTTAGCTATGTTAGCTCTGTTGCTTACTTAATAAACATCCAGCTACCAAGCTAGCTTAGCTGCACAGCAATTGCTAGCTGATATCATATAGCTTTGGTCACTAGTAATTGGCTTAACAATAGCTAAAGTAATCGATTGTACAAGTAAGAGTAACAGTTTAAAAATGAAAATGCTTCATTTTTCATTTCCGCTTACAACTCGGAAGAGGTTTCACCAGTGTTTGAGTTGCTTCTTGTAGCATGGAGCAGATATTTTTTTCAGTATGAACGCACTTTACTTTGACAGCATTAAAATGTAATTAAAACTTGGTGAGTAAAGGAACATAGCTAATGATACCTGTGACTAAATGCACGCTTTAATATACATTTATTACCGGCTTCACTAAGTTGGTAATAAAAGGTAATTCACATTTCCAGCACTGTTTGCTCATCTAAAAAAAGGAAATTAAATTAGTTAGAAATGTATTTTGACTTAGTTGTGCTCCTGTCTACACACCCTTATTGCAATTGCTGGTTTTTACAATGTAAAGCCAGAAATCATGGTTAATCACATCAGACAAATTATATAATTATTATGAAAAATTATTTACATTCAAATAAAAATGTAAAACCTACAAAACCTACAGCAACATTAGATTTATCCTGAATTTTGGTTTCAAGGTCAAATTAAAGACAGAAAAATATCTGACATCAATAAAGATGGCGTAGGCTATTTATAGCCCCTGTATGTTGAACCCATCCATAGGCTCTCCAAAGGAATCATCTAAGAACCTTCAGTTGAGCTGATAAAGTTACAAGATGAAAAAAAAAAGGATTCCCTAAAGGAAAATAGTAAAAGGTGGACATGGGTATGTTAAAAACCTGAAAAGCATGGTGAATATTTTTTGTCACAGTGAGCTGTGTTTGCCACTAGATGGCAGTACAAGGACTGATAAAACCCAAAAGAAAAGGAAGAGAAATGGTCCCAGGTAGGAGGAATGATGTAGATACCTCTTGACAGGATAGAATGAATTCATCAAGAGTGACGACTCCATCTCTGTTTTTGTCCATTTTCTGCAGAGGAAAATGAAGATCATTCTACAAGCGAGAACTTATACAGCTGAACAAATTATGATTTAAATAAAATAATTTATGTATAACCACATTTGCATCTTTATCTATCTATATACACATATGGAAAAAATTCTTCTACCTAATATGATTCTACATAATGCCTTCTACATAATTAGATTAATAATTATAAACAGTTTTTTGCCTGAAAGAAAGCATCCACATGCTGTTTGGGTGTGTCTATCTTCAGAGCAGGGTACGTATATTTCCCCATCATGTCATAGATAGCGCTCACAATGTCCGTCATCTCCTGTACAGCAGAACACATAGTAACACGTCAGCTGTAGATGTGTGTGAACACAGTGGTGGTGTTATAGTAATCAAATATGTGGATACTACCCCCACCCCCACACCCCAACACACACACACACACACACACACACACCTCCTTGTTAATGTAGCCATCTCTGTTGATGTCATACAGATTGAAAGTCCACTGCAACTTCTCCTGTGTAGAACCTCTTAACAAGATGGACAAAGCTGTAACAAAGTCCTGGATACAAGCAGTGACAGAGGGATACAGAGAGATGGAAAGATTATACTGTGCAACTACAGAATGTGGCGAGAAAGAGTGTCTCATGTAGACCCACACTGTTGACAAAAATTGGGCCCTATTTTTGTGATGATGATGCAAGTGCAAAAATAAGGCCTAAGATCATGGCATTGGTGCGTGTTAATACAGGAATTCATTCATTCATTCATTTATTCATCTTCCGTAACTGCTTTAGCCTGGACAGGGTTGAAGTGGATCTGCAGCCTTTCCCGGGATCACTGTACATGACGTGGGAATACGCTCGGGGTGGGAAGCCAGGCCATCGCAGGGCACCGTGCGCAGACACACTCATTCACACCTAGGGGTAATTTAGAGTAGCCAATCCACCTCCGGAGGAAACCAGAGAACCCAGAAGAAGCCCATGAAGACATGGAGAGAAATTGTAAAACTCCACATTGACAGTAACCTGAGCTCAGGCTCAAACCACGGACCCTAGAGCAGTGAGGCAGTTGAGGGGTTAACCAAATTCTATGTGATTTTAATGCATTTACAGATTAATTTATATTTTTTCTAGTAGAAATAGTTTGCTCTCATATCCTAAATAACTCTTTTCATGCACTCTTGTGGGTGTTTAGGGTGGCATGTACACTATATGGCAAAAAGTTTGTGGACACCTGACCATCACACCCACATGTGCTTTCTGAACATCCCTTCCTTTGCTGTTATAATGACCTCCACGCTTCTGAGAAGGTTTCCACGAGATTTTGGAGAATGGCTGTGGGGATTTGCTCATTCAGCCACAGTTCATAATTTCCAGTTCATCCCAAACATGTTCAGTGGGGTTGAGGTCAGGGCTCTGTGCAAGCTATTCGAGTTCTTCCACTCCAATCTTGGCAAACCATGTCTTCATGGACCTCATTTGTGCACGGGGCATCATCATGCTGGAACAGGTTTGGGCCTCTTAGTTCCAGTGAAGGGAAATTGTAATGCTACAACATACAGAGTCATCTTATACAATGTTGTGCTTCCTACTTTGTGGCAACAGTTTAGGGAAGAACCTTATATGGGTGTGATGGTCAGGTGTCCACATACTTTTGTCCATATAGTGTAGATTGACTACTTCCTGATATCCCATCTGTAACTGTCCGATTTACATTTAGTAGCCTTAAATGAGTTGTTTGTTCTCATTTGTTACAGATAAAATGATGCAGTCAGTGGTTATTCATTGATGTTTGAATGAACTAGTCTGTTTATATTGTAGTGAGGTGACATTAATAGTGCATAAAAGCTGATTGTAAGAAATTTTAAGCCAATCAAGGTTTTGATTTTATTTTAAGAAATATTTTTTATTTTTTTTTATTTTTTTTGACTTTTTGACTTTTTGATTAAGCCACTAAATGTATGTGAGATGTTTACACCAAAATATTATTTAAAAGTTGAAATGTTGTACCTTCTTTGACCTTACTGAGGATTTTTTTGTTGTTGTTGTTGAAATTTTTATGGCTCAGTATCTTCTAATCAATTCTCAGGTCTTGAAATTATGATTTAGCTTCATATTTGAGAAAGACAGGGTCATCACATGAGCACAAGCACTTTCATTACTGACCATGAAAATAGCAACTGAATGATAATGTGAAAAAAATTGGTGTATGCCCAACCTGGCATGAAACTAGATTAAATAGATGTTAGGAGAAAATAGATGTGAGTCACACTGAGAAATAGAATAACTAAGAGGACGTAACAGACTGAATGAGGATGATGAGAAGAAGAGAGAGAGCGATGCATGCAGAGTGACAGAGAGGATCACCTCGAACTTGATGGAGCCGTTGTGGCCAGAGTCGAAGGCGTTAAACAGGTAGTGAGCATATGTGCTGGCATCTATAGAAAACAGCAGAGACTCTGTTAGGAGAACACACATACACACACGAACATGCACATTAAATCTCACTTTCAAGCGTGCACATATAGACTTACCCCCCTGAGGAAAGAACTGTGAGTAAATCTGTTTAAATGTCTCTTCATTAACAACCCCACTAGGGCATTCCTAAGAACGAAGAAAGCAAAGATCATGAACTAGAAAGGAAATACACAGAACCGGCAATTTCAACAAGAAATTGAAATGAAAGGAATGGGTTAAAATATTTAGAAAGCTCTAACACCTGCAACTGTCTTATGGCTGAGTGCAGAGCTTATTTCTTTGCCAGAAAAATGTCAACATAAGCCAGAAACAATGAAATTAGCCAAATGTATTATATGGTAATAATGGGCCTGCTTTATCAAATGAGAAAAACGAATTTGTTCATAAATCATTTGCAAGAACATTTACACAAGAAATGTGGTATTCACGAAAATCCAGTTAATTTGAAAAAAAAAATTATATCCTATAAGAGCTCCTTTGTTTGTGTACATTTTTTATGTATAAGGAGACTCATTAATGTGAACCTCAATTGATAGGCTTTACACAGTCCAGTTTAAACAGGTTATTTATTTCAATTACTCACATGAATTTAATTAGTCATTTCTTATTAATGACTTGAAAGAAAGTAATGCAAAACAAATCCATGAATGAAGACAAAGAAGACTAGCCATTCAATTATGGCAAAAGATTTGGTGCTGTATAAGACAACAAAGAGTTTAAGTCTGTGTCTAGTGCTGGAGTGACTGAGCTGCATTCCTGGCAGAGTTGCAAGGTTTGTTTTGTTTTTTACACCAAATTGGACTAGTTTTGGAAAAAAAAGGTTGTGGGTGGAAAAGCATGTCTGCGGGTGGTATTAATTGAGCTACTATAAAAATATTCCGCAGTCACCAAGATCTTGTTTTAATGCAAATAATCATTTAAATCTAAGCTGAACTAAATCTAATTAATTCCAACATAAAAACAAACATCGCATAAAAAGCCCATCATTTTTCTAAATTGCATATTAATTAAATGAATAATGATAGATAAAAATTAATTAATAATTAATAGTAATAAGTCTAGAAACATCTTGATGAACAAGAATGATTTTATTGTGTAAGCATTGTATGTGTGTGTGCAATACGTACATTTTTAAACCCCCTGTAGAGCTCTTGCAGTTCTCTCTTGCTGAAGTTGGTCTGAGCTTCCAGCTGATCCAAACCCTCTGGACGATGACAAACCATTGTCATCTCCAAATCATCATCCACCTTATCTACAGAGAGGGACAGAGAATAAATAAAATGAGAGGGAAAAAAACGTAGAGATATATGATATAAGTATATGAGTCATATACTTATAACAACAAGGACACGCATTGTCACTGATGTAACGCGAACTCTTGCAGAGCTTTCCTGCTGATTTTTTTATGCCTTTTTTATGCCTCATCTACCCAGCGTGGCTGGAGTGTGGTAGTCTGGGCTGAATATTGGATGACGTGACATAACTGGAGCTTATCTATGCTCACATATAAAAGCTGTTCTGCTTTTAACAGCGATGTTGTGGATTTATGTCTCTTTTCCCTCGCTGGAGTGAGAGAAGTGTCTGATAGTGTGTATCAGCATGCTGAATCTTCCCAATCACACAACAGCTACCCAGATTGACGGGTAAGGGCTTATCTGTGCTTCCTATGAGATCTTAATAAACTGCTGCTCATGTAATGTCACAGTGCCTGAAGGAAGACTGACTGCTGACTCTGTGTACAAGCTAATAGACTAGTGTCATTCTGATCAATACAGAACACGCACACACACACACACACACACACACACACACACATGTAACACATGTAACACATTGTTTAATACCGTTTAATGCTTAATAGAGGATGTAAAAGTAAAATGTCCATGTGGCAGCAGGAGCGTGGTTGAGTGTCAGCTGTGGACAGAGGAGAGGCGGGTTGAACCAGCAAGTAATACGTGATGATTCTCAACTGTATGTGATCACGGCAAGTTGACTTACGTGAGTTTTGTTTGTCTTTAGGGGGGCGTGAACCAGAGACCAAGAGAGAGCTGGTGGAGGCTGGCAAGGAACTTAACAAACCCTGGCATGTATGGGTGGGAAGGAGGACTCGGGAGACAGGCAACTCTTAACGAAGCCTCATGCTTCTTTTATTTTAATTTATTCTGCGAGTGCTTTTCAGCATTTCAGCATTCACTAGCAGACACACACAAACACAGAGTTCCACTCAGCTCTCTCTCTGGTTCACGACCCCCTAAAAGACAAACAAAACTCACAGAAGTCAACTTGCCGTGATCACACACAGGTGCGAATCATCACGCATTACCTGCATGTTCAACCCACTTCCTCATCAACGCCCCTGTTGCCACAGTCCACTGTTCTATCTAAGCTGCACAAAAGCTATGCATTCACACACTTCTGATGATGCTCCCCTGCAGAAATAAATACAATATGGGCAGAATGCAGACACAAAAATGTGTTAGTCAATTGGTGTGACTATCAGATGATTGCAATGCAGTTTGGACCAGCTACAGGTACACTTGATTCTCATAAGAGCATTGTAATGTTCTTATTTTTGAAAGTCCAAACGTGAATGCGCATCAAAGCAGAAACAGACCCACTTCCACCCAAATTCCGTCCCAACAGGAAAAAGCTACATTAGCTGCGAGCACCTCTGACAATCACCTGTTAAATCACCTGTTGGGGTCTGCCCAATAGAAAAAGGCTTTGCTCGGCAAAAAAAAAAATAAAAGAATTGGAGGGAACATCTGTCCTAATACACCATGTTAAGCTCATGTGGCCTTAAAATCCCAGCAGCACTCTTTTCCCAGCCAAGATTCAACCTGGAGCTTTGACCTTCATGCTTACGTTTTGTCAAATAAGCGAGCCAGGGGACTGATTTGCTTCCTTATCATAATTAAGGAACTTGTATTTATAAATTTCATTTTTAAAATAAAATGTATAAAATGGAAAAATTCATTTAAAAGGATCTTATTGCTTTCCTGGAGAGAAAATAAGTTAGCATCCAAAGAACCGAAGAACATAAACAATTTTCATTATTAAATGAATTCTCTGAGCACTGTTGCTAGTTATTATAAATTATATCACTGCTAGCATTAATCCTTCACATAGGCAGTTCAGATAATAAGGGACTTATTATACACACCTTCCAGCTCAGTCAATCACTTTCCTCTCTCTCTCTCTCTCTCTCTCTCTCTCTCTCTCTCTGTCTCTCTCTCCAGCATTATTTATCCTGTAGTAATCCTGCATCTCAAGTGTTTACTTTGCATAATCTGAATTATCATAATCGATGCATCACACTACAGAGCTGACTCATACAAATGCCTCTCCAGTGAGTGCTCAGGAATACATTTAATATTTACTACCGCTAGATTTGCATTGTTTCTGTAGGTATCTCATGAAATGTTTTTGTAAGGAAGCTTTACTGGCATATTATAGATTGATATTACCAAATACCCACACAGACACACACACCCACCCACCCACACACACACACACACACCCACACACACACACACACACACACACACACAGACACACACAGACAGACGTAATTACCATTTGGATCAAATCACGCCTGCAGTGTGAAATCAGTTACATGGTGTTTTATTGATCAGCTGCTTCTCACAGCCTTTCAACTAAACATGACCTCTAAAGGAGAACACCTCCAGTCATTTTCTGAATAAATGTTTTTTTTTGTTGTTGTTGTTTTCCTGTTCTCAAAGCTTTTGCAGCCAGGGACCCCTTTCAATGTTAAATCATACAGTATTTCTGTTTATATATGTTATTAAGGTTTAGATTAAAACCACTCGAATCAGTTACCAGTCAATTAGGCTTATGATTATATAAGTAACTACAGTAATAACCATGGTTCATTGTGAATTCCAGCTCTGTCCACAAAATATTGGTGACCTCCTGGCTTTGTAGACACCACTTTAAGAACCATTACTCTAGCAGGTGCTGTGACTTAAACAGCAAATTGACATACAGTTAGTTATAGTCTCGTGTCTTCTGCATATTCCATGTTTGACTGTTTATATGAATACAAAATTGAAACTAACTAAAATCAAGTGAAACCATTCATGTTAAAGGCTCTGTTGCTAAATGTTGGCAAAAGAAATGCAAGAATGTGAGTTGAATAATATGAAACCAGTTTTAATGTGGCAATAAGTCATCATTATTTTGAAAAAGTTTCTGATTATTTTACTAAGGCATAATCTTGGTGAGCTCAATATTAAAACCTAATGAATGGTACAATTTTGTCTTCAACTGGTAGAAATGGTCTTCTGCAAATTTAATGCATACCCTTTGGCCATATTAATTTGCACATAGAATTGCTGGTCTCGAAATGACTTTCAGGCTTAGTAAATCACATTGTAGGTGGAAAATTAATCTACTTGCATAAACACTACTCTGTATTTTCCACCTTTAGGTAGGAATGCTCCAAATTGCTTATTCATTAAACCTTTAGTAAATCAATGCATAAACTGGAGAAAATTACTTTAAAAAATAATAAATTTGCAGAAATACAAAATGAATCGTCCCCTACACACTAACTATTACTACTAGCAATCAGGACACATTCAGTAAAATGTACAGCTGTAGTTAAGTTGCTTTTTATCAAATATGAAAATGGTAATTGTGCAGCAGATGGTGAGGCAAAATGCCTTAATATATATCTTTAATGTACAAAGAATTGACATAAGCTGTATTTTGATTATTCTTTCTAAGCAGACTGCTTAGACTGCTTACTGCTCAGTGACCTTTGATCCAGTAATTATGATACTTTTAGTGTCAGAATTTGATTAGAAATTTCTCTTTTATATCAAAATTGCTCTTGTATAACAGAACTGATCTTTTATATCAAAGAAGTTAATATCACAGAGTTGTGCGTACTGAAGTAGTGATTTAGACTTTTCATTATTCACTGTGCATAATGAAGTTTGTCCAGATGGAGCTCTGTAGGACTTCTATAGTCAATCACCAGAGAAATACTCACTCATAAAGACCACCTACACACACTGACATCCACCACATCCCTAACCCATACAGAAAGTCCTGCGTGACTCATGTCAGGAAGCGGAGTAAAAGAGTGAATAAATACATCACTCACGAATAGAACAACCTCTGAGCTTCCCAGATAAGGCTGGTGATTGCAATGAAACACACATACACACCCACACACACACACACACACCCATTCGTAGTACATTACGACAGCAACAAAGAGCTGTCCAACACGCTGACCGCCCACACACACACACACACACACACACACACAAAACAGTCTCATTAAGTTTGTCCTACAAGACGGACTTAATAAGCACTTTCACAAAAAGAAACTCAGGCTCTGAGAGTGTGAGAGCAAGTGAGGAGGGGGGATGGAAAAGATAGAAATGGAAAGGTTGAAAGAGAGGAATAGAGACACTGTTTAAAAGGAATTTTAGCCGAAGGTAATATGAAGGGAAAAAAAGATGGGGGAGAATGGAAAACAGCGGCAAGAGAATGAGAGAAGGAGAAATGGGAGAGGGAAAAAGAAAAAGAACGAGGGAGATTAAGTAGCTGGAGGCACAGAGTGGGTGGTGATTGAAGATGTGAAATATTCACCAGAGAAAAAGCCACTGCCGGAGAGACCATGAACACACATGCACACAAAACCACACACACATATATTTCATCATTAATACATAAAAGATGCAGGAAAAAATAGAACAAGCCTGAAGCAATTGACAAATCTCAAAACTTTTTGCAGCAAGCAGATAAAACACACACACACACACATACACATCAAAAACACCATAACATATAGCTCAATACAGAACAACTGGCACACAGCAAACAAAGCCGTGCAGACTGGCCACATCCATCACAGTGTGCTGACTTCACTCAAGCACAAGACCATTATTTTCCCCTTGAACACATCACTGCTTTCATCTTCCTATTGCTAAGGCATGTTTTTTCACAGTAATACCTCATGATTTGATCGGAAATGACTAGCTAGTCTTACAGACATGCAGTCATATCAAAGCAGACAGCTAGTGTAATTAGCCAAAGGCCAGCTTCTCAGTTTCAGCAGGACTTGTTGATCACACACAGGCAGTAACATGTGCTAATTAGATGAGTGATATTTAGCAGGAAGTCTCGCCAACATGCCATCTACTCAATCATTGTTTGAAGCCTTGCATGTATTATTGCAAACCATTTTCCAAAGTATAGATTCATTCCAGAGAATAAAAGTGTCCTGAGGATGTATAACCTGCCAGTCGAAGGTTTTGTTCATTTTACAGTAATTTAGAATAACAATGAATATGAATACCAAGCTCCTCACTGCTTCTATTAAGTTCTAAGTGAAAACTACTAGTTTGGAAAAAGAATTTAATTTTGAGTAAAAACTAATAGATTTAAGTAAAAGCATACAGGCAACAGGTATAAACTGTTTCAATTTGTCTTAGAAAAAATTTCAACTATAAGTGAAGTGAAGTGGCTTGTGGCCAAGTATGGTGACCCATACTCGGAATTTGTGCTCTGCATTTAACCCATCCAAGTGCACACACAGTAGTGAACACACACCCGGAGCAGTAGGCAGTCTTTTTTTTGCTGCGGCACCCGGGGAGCAGTTGGGTATTGAGGGTGGAAGAGAGCGCTGGTCATTCACTCCCCCCACCTACAATCCCTGTCAGACCTGAGACTCGAACCCACGACCTTCAGGTTCACCTTTGGGTTACAAGTCCGACTCTCTGACTCTCTGACTGCCCCCATTTTGAGAAGCCTTTATCAAAATATCTTAAAGGCAATGAAACAATATATATATATATATATATATATATATATATATATATATATATATATATATATATATATATATATATATATATATATATATATATATATATATATATATATATATATAAATTTTGTCTAACATCTAGGACTGTTTGCATGTTTTTTGTTTCTTATGTTCTGTAAAGCTGCTTTGAGACAATGTTCATTGTTAAAAGCTCTATACAAATAAAATTGAATTGAATTGAATATATATATATATATATATATATATATACACTTCCCTCCAAAAGTTTGGAAACGCCTGAACAAAATAGGGTTTTTGGGCAATATCAGCATAAATCCTCTTTAGTTAGTGACCATTTTGCATTGATAATAAGGGACAACACTAGGCATCCGAGCAGTCAGTTTATTCAAACATTGACTTGATATATTACTCCAAGCCTCCTGGAGGATTGCCCAAAGATGATTCAC
>CM040983.1:10174970-10241637 GCA_022985145.1 Pangasius djambal
TTGAGTATTTTTCTATGTTATGTTCATGTTTATGTTCATAAACCTTTTATTTAATAAAATATGTTTTCATAGTTTGTGTTGTCCCTTATTATCAATGCAAAATGGTCACTAACTAAAGAGGATTTATGCTGATATTGCCCAAAAACCCTATTTTGTTCAGGCGTTTCCAAACTTTTGGAGGGCAGTGTACATACACACATTGAATATAGAGAAAGTCCAAACTTTTGACCTGGTAGTGTATATATATTTAAAGAGACCTTATGACTACTTAAACTTGAATATTTCAAAAAATAACCCTAAACTTTATCATACAGGTTTTTTAATGTTTTTTTTATAATAATTTAGCAATAATGAATGTGGAGGGGGTTAAATGTGAAAGCAGGGTAGACAGAAAAATCAACCAGGATGTACAAATAGTACAAGTCCTGGGAAATTATTGAGAGAGCTCGTGTGTGAACTGAACTGATATATATGACTAAGAAAGAGGATGAGAGAATTATTTACCCTACAATGTACTGACACTATCTGAGGTGGCTGTTTCAAGCATTAGTGACAATAAGAGCCTACATTTCTGGAAACTGTAAAGATTCAGAAATAAATTAGTTGTCGGCTATTTATTCTGAAGACAAACTTGTTTGTCAGACGAACAGCACAGTCCAGGATTTGTTCTACCTCACATCCTGTGCTGTAATGGTGAATGTAAACAATGCCATACATGCCAGAAAAATACAGTTTGAATGTTGCATGTGTTAGAAAATCTGAGTTATTTTTGAAGAAGTGACAGGTAAGTGTTTCTACAACATAAAATATACAGCATGAGCCAATCAGGTTGCAATATGTAAATGAAGGCCCTGTTTCAAAATTGTATATTCATGTATACAATCTAGTGCTTATGTTGTCTAAATGTTGTCTGCATATTAGTCTTCAGAGTCTTCATTCTCATGCTCATATGAAGCTGTTTCCTTTCCATCTTTAAGTTCCTGCATGTTTTCCCCAGATCAGGCTGTGTGAAACTGGGCAGAAGAGCACAAGCTCAAACATACATACCCACTCTTCAGCACCAAAGGCCATCTTGATAGATAGCATGGTGAAAAAGTGTGTGTTGGTGATAATATACAGTATACGTGTGTGACTGCTTTAGGTATTTTTTTCATCCATGTAATACAGGCTTCACACAGAGATAGCCGATAGAGAGTGAGTGATGCTGTATACATTTAGAGAGAGAGAGAGAAGAAGAAGAAGAAAGAGATCAACAGGTGATTTTTCCTGTTCCTGATCTCACATTGCTTTTGTTCTCTCTCTCCATCTATGAGTGTGTGCGTATGTGTGTGTGTGGGTGTGTGTGTCTGACTGCAAATACAAAATTCTAATTGATTTTTCATCTACATTTTTCATAACAACAGTCTAGATCCCTGACAACAACAAGCACACAAAGCAACACACACACACATGCACATATGTGCGCATACACCCCAACAGCGCCATATCCATGTTGCCATGACAACAGCTCTTTCGCGGTAACAAGCAGGAAGAGAGTGTGTGAGTAGAGTGATAAACACCCAAAGCATGTGCATTTCAGACATCATACATCACCACACATGAAGCGCGCACACACACACACACACACACACAGACAACACACACAATAAGAAGGAACGACACTTTCACTCCACGCTGTTGAGAAGTGTGTGTATCTGTGGGTGGGTGTGTAAGACTGATGGCTGAAGATTCAGCACATGGCAGATTCACAACAGCTACTGAAGCTTATAGAAATCTACTTGTTGCGTAAGTATGGAAAAGAAAGAGACAGCGTGTGTGTGTGTGTTGGTTTGTTTCCATGTCTGTGCATGGTTTTATATGTCCTATGTGGATAGTAGACTAAAGGTAGGTTTCATGTGCATAGGACGCTATGTTTGTGTGTGTGTGTGTGTGTGTGTGTGTGAGTGTGTGTGTGTGTCAGTCCTTTTCCATGTCCTTTTCCATATGAGTATGCGTGCTCGTGTATGTTCATGGTTCTGTAGATAGTAATCTAAAAGCAGGGTTCATGTGTGTGGGACACTGCTGTGTTGTTTGTCTGTGTGTGTGTGTGTGTGTGTGTGTGTGTGTGTGTGTGTGTGTGTGTACCCTACCTTTGGATGGTCGCCTCTGTTTGGTCTGCATGGTCAGTGTGCCAACCACTGCTCCCATGTTGTCGCCGTGGAAACAAGCGTGTCTGAGTGAATGTCACTCCGTCACATGTGCTTCACTCACTTACTCTGTCCCTCTCTCCGTCTTTCCCTCATCCTTTCTTCCCTCCGCTTGACGTTTCTCTTCCTCACTTTGCTCCCCACTTCTTTGCACCCCCTCCCTTCAGTCTCCCCTCCCTCTTTCTCTCTCTCTCTCTCTCTCTCTCTCACTCTCTCTACTTCTTGTTGAGTGCTGGCGTCATGCAGTGTGAATCAGGATCAGAGAGCCACTTCATCACACACACTCGCAGCTTATACAAGCATGCCAAACTTGCTACACACACTAACATAAGGAGCCTACAACTTCTAATACCTAATGAAACAGACACAGAAAGAGTGGAAGAAAGACACACAGGGCAGAAGTGTAGATAAGAAACATAATAAGAAATAAGGCATAAGAGGCAAAAATGTGAGAGAAAGAGAAAAAAATATGTTTTGGCGAGTGTGTGCAATGGCTCAAGGCTTTATTTTCTATTTAAGATTAAAAAAAAAAAAAAAGCAAAATAGAAAATGACATTCCTCAGTAGCTCCATGTAATATGCCTTGCATTGGAATATTAGAGTGATCAAATCAAACAAGTCAGAAATTTGTCTTTACTATATTCTACTATATTCTATAGTTATGAAAACTGCATAATATGCTGAACTGAAATATCTCTCAGTTTTGCATAATATCTCTCAAACCCATGTAATGTTACAGAATTTTAAAATCTGGGAGAGTACTGTAATTAAACTCCACTGTAAGATACCAACACACTGTCTAAAAGCAATTTCTATTTATCAATTTATTTTTTCAGATTATTTTTAAAATATATAAATCTGGCCATTAAAACTGTCTTTTATGCTAGTTTTTATTTATAGCCTAATAAGCTATTCCGAAGCCCTGCCCATACAGCAATCACTGAATATTTTATAATAATATCATTCATTTAGTTTTTTAAAAAAGGGCAAACATCTTTTACTTATTATTGTCATCGCTGTAGTATCTCAGTGGCGATCTTATATTAACCTGATTTAATATTATCCTGAGAAAACAAGCCATATCAAGCAAACACCCTGCCCACCTCTACATTTGTAACCTAATCTATATATGGAAAAACAGCATTAGTGACACTTTATCAAACTTTGTAAATCATGATCATAAGCAGTATCCATGTCAGTAAGACTCTCTAGTCTTATATCCTGAGGTAAATCGCACTCATGGCAAATGACGAACAGGAGACTCATCGTCACCATTGACTCAACTGATCAATGTCTGCTCTTAAATCATTGCTGAAATGACCACTGATTAATTCAATGAGTTTTGCTCTGTTAGCTAAATTTTTTTTTTAATTAGCATTTAAACACTTTGCCCACTGCCATCTCTTGTGTATGTGATGGGAATGTGCATCGCAGATAATTTGACAGATGGTGTTTATACCACTATGACCTCTTTAACATTTCAAAACTGAATATATTAGGTTTACACATGTTTTACTATGGCATGTAACTAACAACTTATTCAAAGAAGAAGGACAGCACACTTAGTTAGCAAGCTAGCAAGTAAAACATCTTTAGGTAGGCTACATGTTTTTACAGCCATGTTTGTTAAACTTGCTCCTGCCCAAAAATGATCTCTGCAGGAAGATCATGGCTATATGCAAGATATATGCAAGACTTTTTTCCTATTTTCTCCCCAATTTGGTCACCTGCCTTTTCCCAACCACTAGCTAGCTCCCAACCGGGGAGGGTGGTGCAAACATTTGCTTTCTGTGAGACACATAACGCTAGTCAACCACAACCTTTGGAATTGCTACTCATGCTGTGTTACAAGGCAGCATAACACTATCTACCCTCTTCCACATACACAAGTTCACAAACACACACTCTTGGCCATCCTTCATACCCAGACAGCATGGCCAATTTTGCTGTCTTGACTCTCAGCCACGGATTGCTGTCGTGAGGATTTGAACTCACAATCTCCCGTGTATAGCATACGCAAGATTAGAAAGTAAATAAAACCATTTCTGCATAATTTTGCTGAAAAGCATTAATGTTTTCTTAAAGTAGAGGCATCTACGTATGCTTTAAGCAGAGAAAAAACCAATTTTGGCCAAATCCAATTTTTTTTTTTTTCGCTTTTGCAGACATGAGCGCCATTGGTGTTCTACAGGTATTCCCAGACTTCCACACAAATGTAGTCAGCCATCCATGACAAATTTGCTTAATGAGACTAATGAAGCAAACAAATAATGAAAGCTCAGAGCTATCAGTTTAGCTTTGTATATAAATGCAAGCAAAAAAAAATCTGTATTGAATTTGATATGCAAATGAAATTGGAAGTATATTAACACCCAAATCACTTATAATGTATAATTCAGACTTTGGGCAGCAGTTGTTTTTTGGGGATGTCACTAATGTAAACATGACCCTGGTACAGGGTTTGACTGTTGAGGTGTCCCTGGCTAGGCTTAATAGTCAAACCGTATGAAATCCATTGTGTTGGTTTACACAATTAGTAGCATTTTCTGATGATGCAATTCTTCCCATCTTTTCCTGTGACCATTAAAAAAAAAAAGCAGTATAACTTTTCTTTGTCTCATGGCTTTTACTGAGCCACATAGCTGAGCCACATGGCATTTATGGCGATCAAGTCATCAGCTGGAATTATGTTTCTAAGAAGTAAGTCCCCAGGTCCCATACCTCCTAGCGGATAATGCATCAGTGAGCAAGTCCCATTGAAATTAATAGCGGCTAATGTGAATGACTCTCATGTAGTGATTACTAAACTATGTGTTGAGAGAGAAAGTTGACTGCAACTACTGTTTTTAGCTGTTTGACGTCTATAGCCTATTTTTATATCTTCGTCATATTGCCAAAACTAAAGAAGCAGTCTGATAGGTTAAATTTGTGGTGGGGAAATGTTGTGTACTGTTGATTTATCGCTTTGAATCTCCTCATGTTCCTGTAGATTAAGTCATTAAATGAAGTAAAACAGAGCACTTTCCGTCATTTTCATGTCAAATCCATGCACCATCAGTTCATTACATGTAAATATGTTAAACTAGCTCATTGAAGAACACTTCAGATGTGTGAATAAGCCTGCTTCAAAATTTTGAGAGCAGCTAAAGATTTTATGCGAGTACACCTTTCAGGCTGACACATTTTATGGCGTAGCTGATTAAAACACACAATCAACATTTCAGCTTATCATTAGGTGATTCATAAATCACACAGAGCTTTACAATCCGTGTTCGTTTTAAACATGCTCTCAATTCAGTATACGTGAAACAAGATCTACCTCAGGGATCTCTGATCTCTTACTGCACAAGATCTTCAGCAGATAATGTCCTCTCTGGCTGTGCAATTGCTTAGCCATGATCTACTGCTTCTACCATTCTGTTTCTGTCTGCTATGAATCTCTCCATTCCTGCACACTCCTCTGGCAATCTCTGCCTCAGCTGAGAGAAAAAGAGTCATTTCCTTCAGACAGGGAATGAGTGTTTGATATGTTCCCCTGAGCTTAGCTGAGCTGAGCTGAGAGGTTTCACTAAGCCAAAGCTCACATGGAATTTGCATTTAGGATGTTGTCTTACTCTGTATTTTCTACAATTAATTACATTTAAAAAAAAAAGCGTCACATCCAGGGTGAAATCTTGATTCACACCCTGTGTTTCTGGGATAGGCTCCATGTCCACTGCAACCATGACCAGAATAAAGCACTTACTGAGGATGAATGAATGATGGATGATGGATGGAAGAATGAATGTCAGGCACATCCAGTCTAATTCAAATTTTATTCTAACACTAGGAAATGTGATGTCTGTAAAAAAAAAAAAAAAAAAGACCCAGGAACTTCCCCCTGAGATATGCACAGATATCAGTCCTGCCTGCTGGGCCTTCACCTTCACCACAAAGAGCTGATTCAGAGTCTGATCACAGACCGTACAGCAGCCAACACTTAAATCAAAAGTGTCCCAAGGCCCCAGGATTGAGAATGGAGTGATAGAAAATAGAAGCAATCAGCAGACAGAAGAGATGTGTGTGGAGCAATGAATCGGTTATAGTCTTGTTTACAACGAGCACTGCCAGGATGAATGATAGGAAAAAAAGAAAGCAATGATCTCTCAATATTTTCTTTCCACCATCAGAGTAAGAGAAAGAGTAAATGGAACTTGTTTTGGTGTGAGTCATACCCTTGATTAATTTTGCCGTTGTTAATCCCTCCTAGCCAGAAGTTTCCATTTTTAAAATTGTATCTTTTTTTTTTGTAATATTCCCTACAGTCATACATCTCTGTCTCTATCCCCCACTGTTTCACCTCGTTGCGTCCCTGTGTTTCACCTTGACTGTGGTGAATGTGGCAAGGTGATTGTACACCGACCAGAGCTCATCCGCAAGATATAACAGCAGACGGATGGAGAAACATAGCAATATACATTCAACATTATTGAATTATGCGACAGGAAGTGCACAATATCTTCATGACCTGCAGAAGGCTGGTGCATGCCACCCTGTTGCTCTGTACAGACATAATTATGCTGCATGTCTAAATACACATATGTGATGAAGAGGCAGAAGAAGAAGAAGTTGTCAGTTGTCCCCAAATAGGGACATAGTATGAGTAGCACTAATAAATATATAAATTACTTAATTAATCATAACAACTCAAAATGCTAAAATCCTAAATTTCATAATTTTGTTCTCTTCGTGATTCAGTACACACAATAAATTAAAAACCTCCCTTTAACTCTAAGACAGATCCTTTCTTTTACTTCCTGCCTAATAGCTGTAAACATTTTTCTTTACAACTGTTAACAAGCATTTTTCAGTATGATGTTCACTTATTCAGAACTTTTTACACATACCTCTCTGAAGAAGGCAGATTAATGCAGATCCACTATTTTATTTATAAATCTATGAAGTAATAAAAAAAATTATTTGATCTGTAGTATTGTAATTAGTTTATGAATCTTTGGTTGATCTATACAGTGTAAACAATGTATAGATTAAAAAAATGTATAGCAACCAAAAAAATAATAATTGTACTGCATATCTTTACTGTATAGGGACAACTGATGTGATAGGAAAACTACTTTATACAGTCTGTAATTATTTTTTAAACTGTACCTTTTAAATACATATACAATCTTATAGTAATTTTACAGAATATGCAAAAATATAAAGATAAACAAAAAAATAATTATAACAGGGGAAAAAAGGCTCAAGCCTTCCGCATGCACACACCGTGCGGTTTGTACCTCTCTGATTCAGAACACTCACTGTGGACCTTTTAGGGTTTTAATATTGCGCAGTATACTCTCTCACTTATCTATTTGAAATCCAGCCTATGCATTTCGTTTTGAACTTTAATACATTTAGTTTTGACAGAAAGTACGTAAACATTTTAAAATTGTGCTGTAGAGTTACAGTATTGCTGGTGGTAGAAAATGAGTGAAAACCATTAAAACTGTTTTTACTGTCTGGTAGTGAAACAAAAACTTGGTAGTGACTCAATATACACTCCTAACCTCATGCTACAAGTGTACACTCAGGACGTAGGTGAAGCTCACTCCTGAGTGCGTAGAGAAGTTATTGAAGTGGTTTTGAAACAGACTAAATGCTAAGTAGCTAAACTCAAGATATCCACACAGTCCAAATAATAAATGCATCCAATACTCCAATATTGGAGACATAATCACATAATTGCTTCAAGAATCTTAACACTAGTGGGACAGTTGTATCCCAGCTAACAAAAAAACGGTCATAATAGTCAACACTTTACTACTCAGAAAACATCTTCACATTTGGTAACTACACTGTATTATACTTCAGTTACAGGAATGAAACTTGATAAAGCGAAAAAGTACAAAAAGACCTGAATCATAAGGTGGGGACAGATGGATGTATATGCAAATTGTTTATTAAAACTCCAAATCAGAAAAAAATGAAAAATGAAGGGTAGGACCAAATTGCAAAAAAGAAAGAAAGAAAATAAAGAAAGAAAGAATGTGCAACCACAGAAACATTGAGAAAGGCACACTGGCCTGAAAAAACCTCTCAAGGACTGGTGCTGAATGAACTGCGATAAATACACAAAAGTAAATGAGGGATAACAGGAAGCAGGTGAGTTCAGCAGACAGGATTTGTTGTGGCTTCTGGATTGACAGTGGATTCAGGTGCAATACAGAAAAAAAAAGGCTCGAATGGCAACTAAGGACATTGAAAAGCTGGAAAAGATCATCACTAGCCTTCAACTAAGGTTTTTAAATGAAGCTAACTTTAAAACCTTCAGGAAACGGAGTACTTTATATATAAATAAACAGCCACAAAGATGGATGGGTGTGAAGCATAATTAAGCCCTGTGTAGCTACATATCGGTGGTAAACTAATGTGAAACATTAATTACTAAAACACTGGCTCGATATCAACTCAGAAAAAAAAAAAATCAGAAGCGACAAGAAAATTAATCTCCATCTCTCTCTTTGACAGATTCAAAGGTATGTACTCTTAATCATCACATGGCATGTTTGCCTATGAAACACACACACACACACACACAAATACACAGTAGAGTTTCCTAAATACAGAATATTTGACAGTGTGATCACAACATATCTTCAGTTTCACCCACACAAATCTATTTACCTAATAGAGGGGCAGTCAATAAATTTCCGTTCCTTTCTCTGTTCAGGGAAACTCGTTGAAATTCATCACTATGCTAAACAGATATACTGAAGCTAAAAATTAGGTTGAAAAATGCTGGAATATTCCTTTAAATGGGGTGGAAGGGCAAGAACATTTCCATTTGAGGAACTGCCAAAAGTCGTCTACAGACGGTACTTCACGATTTTACTTTACATTTGGCTATTATTAAAATGATGTGACTCTCTACTGCAGTTTCAAACTGCTGCCCATTAGCTTGCTTAGCACAGTCCTAAAAGCTATCTATCTGACCATTCACTGTATTACCCTAATCAATCTACCGAATTACAAAAAGCTGACCATTAGCAGTTTGAGCCCTATGCTAAAGACTTCCCTCTGTAATTATATAGCGTATAACAATTCTTTACCATATTAGCTTGACACAAGTGCAGTTACAGTGTTTTTAGCCAGTAGGATACGATCATGCAGGTCACGGACACAAATTGCTACTGACACAATGAAATAGAACTGTTTCTATTTCATCACAAGAGAGATAAAAAATACATAGAATAGGGTTCACGGTTTAGAAACAGTGAAGTGAGGCAAGAGAGAACTATAAGCCAGATAAGATAAACCCATAAATCGACAAAATAGACCAAAACACCAGATTAGCATGCCACTACCCAAAATGAAATTACCCCTGGTAGGATTTGTTGCCAGGCAATCTAAGTCAGGGTATTATTGTCATCCAATCTGTGTAGAAGAGCCTGGAAAATAGATTGTTACCATTGCAAGATAGCTTGCGGTAATTTCAACTATTTACATTGAATAACGTGTATTATTTTTGCTTATATCTCATCAACAAAATGATAATGTGAATAACAAAATGATATTTATCATTAACAAAATTGCACTTGATACATGATAAAGGGTCTCATTTTTTTCCCTTTCTTATCTCCCTGCATTCAGTAAGCTTAAAATATTTATGCAATTCATTAAGGGCTGCATTCAGAGTTGGCAACTAAAAGTCTAAAATGAATGTCAGTATTTACATGGGGAAGGTTGCTTGTATTCAGAGTGAGGTTACACAGGTACTTACATTAAGATTATGTTTTGGGTGGTACATTCAGATTAATAAAATTACCTGTGTGGCGTTCACACAATTTAGAAATAAACGAATAAAAATCAAATTGAATACAATTATATATAAATGAGAAGAAGGAAAGCACTAAAAGGAACATCTAATAGGATTCTAGCATATTGCCAATATATTGCTTCATAGTAAGCACTAGTTGTAATAATCACATTAATCCCTGCAAATTAAATCAAATAGAATTTGGTCTAACACGTGCTTTCTGATTTAAAAGTACAGCCACAGAAATTGTGAAGTTTAGACAGAGATGAATAACATCTATTGTTTAGATCTATTGAGTTGCAGCCATAGGCATTACATTTATTTTATTGTTTTATATCATGTGCCACCAATTTGTGCACAGAATTTATTGTGGCCGCAAGATACTAAATCATGAAATTAAGAAATCAAAATATGTGTGTGAGATTAAGTTATTTTATTGTGATTCTGATTTTTGATTGAATCAATAGAATAAAGCATGGTTTGATTGGTTTAATGGATGTTATTTTTTTTCCATTGATGTGCTTTCCTGTAAAGAAAATATGCTCATGGCTTAAAGGATTAACTGAACAAGCACTCATCTGCTTATGAACCACAAGAAGCAAATTGAATGTCTTCCTGCTCAGACGATATCTACCTTCCACTCGATTGGCTAAACACAGTGAAGTGGACAAATCCATTTGCATAAAGTTGAGCTCTGCTGAACATTTGAACCATCATACACCAGTGGTGGTAATATTACTTCATTTTTCAGTGTGGATGTAGGTCCCGATGATTCCATATCACTCAGTGTCAGAGAAGTTTTACTGGTTATAGCCAAGAACCAAGGAACTGAAGTCAGTGTGAGCAGCTACAGAGAGCCAGTGAAGTCAGACAACAAGGGTTATCACATGACATGGTTGATTAAAGACCAAATGCATGGCTGCATTTGGGATCATCTGCAGTGGTTGTGTATAGTGACGTAGTGGAACATATTGTGTATAGTGGGTCACATTTTCCCCACTGCTCTTACAAGATAGGATTAAGGTGTGTGTTGGCCATATCTACCTGCATCATGGGTAATAAAAAAGAAACAACAACAAAGGCCAGCTAGGACTGCATTATCACTGAATTCTGAAGAGAGAAAGAGAGAAACAAGATACAAATGCTATGTGCAATAAATGAAAAGACAACAGATTACATGCAGAGATATGGTTTGATTTACACAAATATGCTTTTTATTTAATGCTTCCTGTGCATTTGTGATGTATTCCATAAACAATGCATGTTTCTGTAGAACACTGTTAGTTTAATCGCACCTCTCCTACCTTCACACCCACTGTTATACTGACTAATGAAAAACCATATGTCATTACCACCACACACTCCCCAAAGAGGAATCATCTCTCTCTCTCTCTCTCTCTCTCTCTCTCTCTCTCTCTCTCTGTCTCTCGCTCTCTCTCTCAGCTGCACAGCTCCTGAATTACACAAGGTCCCAATTGTCTATCAGGTGCTCTAGTGTTATTTGGTTTCTCTATCTATCTATCTAACTATCTATCTATCTATCTATCTATCTCACCCACAATCTCAACAATGACCTGATTTCATCTCTTGGTCTCTCTGCCTCTGTTCTTTTGGTCTCTCTGCCTCTCTCTCTCTCACACTGTTTTGCAGTTTGGCAGGATAGGTTAGAGCCCACAGTTTAGAGCTGTGTGTCCTTATGTAATGAATGAATCAGACATGCCTTATGTATGAGACAGTAGCTGCTGGTATCACAGCTTTCCAAATCTCATTTACTGTCTTTATGAATAGAAACAGAGAGAGAGAGAGAGAGAGAGTTCAAAAGAGTTCCCCTTTACAACGCCTTCTCTGCCTCAGATTATTTTTCAACATTCTTGATGAAGAGGGTCACATGTCTGGAAGTCAGCAGCTCAATTCTGGAAGATTTAGTAAAAAAAAAAAAAAAAAAAAAAAAAAAAAAGTAGCAGTTGTTTTATGAACATAATCATTTGGTAACTTTTTTTTTGCCAAAACTGTCATTGCATTATATCTCTCTCAAGAAGCAGAAATGTGCTGAACAAACTGTTCAGCTCAGACTGACTGAATTCCTCAGGGACATCATAATAGACCATATCACTTCAACAAGGCTTGGCGGGCCAAGATTTTGTAGACTATAGATGGCCATAGCTGTGTCCAAAACAGAAAGCAGCTGGCTTGATGGCTTTCTGCTTATGCTGTCTCATGAGTCAGTGTCTTGAGACAGGCTTTGAAGGCAACATTTGTCACAACATTGCCAAGATAGAGGCATATGCTAACACCCACTACTCTCGAAAGTCTGTTAAGCATGATAGAATATCACATAAAGTATCACTGCAGATAATAGACAAAAATATTATGTGACTACACCAGCATTTTTTCTCTGGGAATAAAATTGGAATGCCATATTAAAAACATTTTTTTCCACAGCTGATGCACAGGATTCATACAAGGATGCATACATTCAATTTGGACATGACTCGATGTCTTTCTGCCTCCAAATACAGCCTGACCCTACATTCACACTAGCAACAAAGCAACATTCAACCATTGATTTTCTATGTACATGCATACGACATTGAGCTAGAATGTCAGTGACAGCAAAATTAGGTTTGATGAAGTAAAATGACAAATCCAAAGGATTGGCTTGAATGATTCCTTGGAACAATCCACTGATGTGTGCGGTCCAACATTATTTCAATCACCTACTCACAACTTTAGTTTCTGCTCTCAGTTAGTTCCAATTTACTGACTGACTTGCAAAAATGGAAGAAAAATTCATAACCATGGTTTCATGTTATCCTGTCGTATACAACCTCTCACATGTCAAATGTATTGAGGCATTATGAAGATAAGGCTTGGAAGGAAGTAACAGAGATTGGTGCGTGTATGTAGCTAGTACAACCTGTTTTGCTAATCTGCAAATGAAGCTATTATGAAGCCTGCTGAATTAGTGCATTATTTAATTTGTGTTTAACTAATTAGCTTTAGAAGCTATATATAGCTACAGCTGTTTCTCATTGGAACTCAAAAAAAAAATGCTGGATAGTGCAAGCCCATATGTGACATCATAACGTAACAGTTGCTACACACTCACAAGAGACAAACTACGAGTGACGTGCTAATTGCCCACTAGTCATGAGCATCTTTTACATTTCAGACACCCTGTATATACATTTTTTCACAGTAGTAACATCACAACCTTGAGCAATTCAAAATATAGGCTATGCTTGCTACTTAGCTTTCATATATGGAACGACAGTAGAGACTGGAGCCGGAATGGTATATTTTGGAAATTTTAACAATGTTTACACAGTATTCTTAATAAAATATACTATATGGACAAAAGTCTGACCATCACACCCATATGTGGGTCTTCCCCAAACTGCTGCCACAAAGTTGGAAGCACACAATTGTAAAGGATGACATGTATAGAATAATTCGTCCATTTCTTTCCACACAGGCCACACAGGTGCTTGTTTAGTCCCTTGTCATTTCAAGACTGGACTACTGCAACTCACTCCTGGCAGGTCTGCCTCTGAACGCCATTCATCCTCTGCAACTGATCCAAAATGCAGCTGCACGATTGGTTTTCAATCTTCCTAAATTTTCCCACACCACCCCATTGCTGCGCTCACTCCACTGGATTCCTGTAGCTGCCCGCATCAGATTTAAAACACTGATGCTCGCCTACAAAGCCAAAAACGGACCAGCACCCACTTATCTCAAAGCTCTTATCACACCTCGCATGGCACCACGCTCCCTCCGGTCCTCTAGCACTGCTCGACTGGTCCCACCATCTCTCAGTGTACAAGGAAGGCACGCATCCAGACTCTTCTCTGTTCTGGCACCAAGGTGGTAGAATGAACTTCCCCTAGATGTCCGAACAGCTGAGTCACTGGCAGTCTTCAAACGACGTCTAAAGACTTACCTCTTCATAAAGTACTTAAGTTAGCACTTAGCACGCACACACACACACACACACACACAAAAGAAAAGAAAAAAACCTCCCAACAGTGTTTTGGGTTGATGGTATTCCTAGTTTGTGACCTAGTGAGCCAATATCAGAATGTATTTTTGATAGACTTCAAAGCACTATTGTAAGTCACTCTGGATAAGGGCGTCTGCCAAATGCCATAAATGTAAATGTATAGATGTATGCTGTAGCATTACAATTTGCCTTCACTGGAACTAAGAGGCCCAAACATGTTCCAGCATGACAATGCCCCTGTACACAAAGCAAGATCCATAAACACATGGTTTGCCAAGGTTGGAGTGGAAGAACTCGAGTGGCCCCTCAGCTCAACCCCACCTCTGGAATTAACTGCAATGCCGACTGTGTGCCAGACCTCCTTGCCTGACCTCACTAATCTTATAGGAAATGGGTATGATGATAATGAATGGGTAAATCCCCACAGCCATGCTCCCATATCTAGTGGAAAGCCTTTCCAGAAGAGTGGAGCTTATTATTACAACAAAGTGGGCCTACATCTGGAATGGGATGTTCATAAAGCAGATATGGGTGTGATGGTAAGGTGTCCACAAACTTTTGACCATATACTGTAGTGTATATAAAAGATATTACAATTTTTCACTATAAATTCCATTTGGGATCATAAAAAATTGCTTCATTTGTGGAATTTAAGGTCAGCAGTGTAGATAAGCTTTACTTTTTTTATATCAGTATTGCTTTTCAGCAACAGTGGCACCCAACTAACTGATTCAGTGGCCTCATTTAAAAATAACTTGATACTGCAGCCCTGCATTCTGAAAGTGCACTCTCGGTGCATGACTTAATTTCTATCTTGTCTGGATGTGTGTACTGGTGAGGAATGCCACTGTTTAGTTTGCAGACAGAAGCCCCAGTCTCATTTTCTATGGGCTGCGCTGAAGCATTTTATGGTTCTTCCTGGCGATGTTTGATCTCACCGTAACTTCCTGCCCTATCAGTGGTACTACCTCATCCTAGCATGTCCAATAAAAATGATATATATTTAATATCTATTATACCGAGGACATGAAAAAAGAAATACTGTCCATTGCCATGTTATTTAGAAATATCCTGTATGGCTAGATAGTTTAAGACAAACATTACATTGGAGAGTGAGATATTGATATTGTTGAGATATTAGGCTTCTGCAACACACCAAAGATATTTATTGTTTGTTGTTGGTTTCAGCCCATGGAGCCATTAATGTTTTCGTCCCCCTACCATTAATATTGGATATCTTATTCCAATCTATATTATGAAATGTTATCAGAAATGTGTGGAAAGATTAAATGTTTAAAAGGGATGTAAAAGGGCTGTGCAATGTTTTCTTCCTAGGATGCTGTATTTTCCTGCACGCTTTATCTTATATAATAACCTTTTATTTCTATTGTTTAAAATGTTACAAAAATGTGTGAATATGTGTGGGGAAAATAGTTGCACAGGGCCTGTTGTTTTCTTCCGTTTATCCTTTATTTTTACTGCACTATTTGTTATTGACGTGTAATCAAATGCTGCTTTTTGATTGGCTGTTAAATGTACATTGCTTATGCCCTTCTTGCATTTTTCCTTTTTTCTTAATTTATATAATATATGACGTGCTTAGAACTTGCGCCATCATTTCTTAACAGAGGAAGCAGAAAGAAAATACTTAAAGCAACAGTGTTGTTCTCCAAAGTAGCAGGTGCTGGTTGGGTGTATAAAACTATATACACTAAACTAAATAGTGCTGAAAAATTTTAACTTTAACATTTTTTTAAGAATAAAAACATATTTTCTGATAAACATAAGACCCCTGATGCATCGTATGATGTGTGCAAGGATTTAGATGTACTATAAATAATATGTATAGTTATTGTGTGTATGTTAACAGGGCCATGATAAAAACACTTTTGTGTGATTTCCCCTGTAAAGTAAACAAAACAGACACAAATATAGAAGCACATGTAGGAAAGTACATACATACACACAATGTGATGAGAGTAAGTGATTTAGTATAGGGTTACTTTAGGATACAAAGGATGTAATATTTTATACACACACACACACACACACACAGTGGGTGATTTAGCATTAGGTAGCACAGCAGTAGAATACCATTGCCTTTTATAGAGTGGCAGCTCATTGTGTATTTACATAAACTCATCCAGCAGCTGTGAGACAAGATTCATTGTGAATGAACATGGCTTGCTCACATACTTGCATACTTTCTCTCTTTCTCTCTCTGTCTCTTTCTCTCTCTCGGTCTCTCACTCACTCACTCAGTCACACATTCACACACACACACAAAGAAAGATATAATTAGCCTCAACCCTTATGTCTATGAGAAACCTTATAGGCATTCCTATATTCAATTCAATTCAATTCAATTTTATTTGCATAGCACTCTTAACAATAGCCATTGACAGAAAGCAGCTTTACAGAAATCCACTGACAGTGTCAAGAAAGAACTCCCTGAGATGACAGTATGGTACAATATAACTTAGTAACTCTATAATAACTTAAATAACTCAGCTCACACAATCACATGTATAGAGTTATAATAGGATTCTCTCCTAGAGGCATGTACTCATGGGGTCAAGGCTGTATTCTTACAGGTATTAGACACACACGCACACATGTATTCACACACACACACACACGCGCGCGCGCGCGTGCGCGTGTACACATGCATTCGCACATACACACACACTCAAGCATGCATGCACACATACTCCAAAGCCACGGTTACACACAGGAGTTAAACTTGAAGGACAAGCAAAGTCAATCTTACCTTTGTGATAGTCCACCTGTTTGCTATGTGTCAAAAAAGTCCCAATAACAAGCCCCATTCCTGATGAAAGTGTGTGTGTGTGCGTGTGTGAGTGTGTGTGTGTGTGTGTGTGTGTGTGTGTGTGTGTGTGCCTGTTCCGTTATTTCCAGGAACCACCTCAGATTCCCCTTATCCTCTAACTAAGTCTAATGTTCTTTCTGTCTGCTATTAAGCATAGACCTTCACATCCTACCTCACCTGTCCTCTTTTCTCTCTCCCACTCCTCTCTATTTCCCCTTTTTCTCCCTATTCTCATCTCTCTTTTCACCACCCTCCTTTTCATTTGGCAGTGTCTCTCTTTTCTATCCACTCCCTCTTAACCGTGTTCTTCTATGCATATAAATCAATGTCACTCAAGATCTCGCTCTTATTAAGAGAGATCACACTGAAGAAGATTCAGAATCACGCACAGACTGACCAAGAGCTGAAATAAAGATAATGTGGGTCGTCATACTTTTCTTTTTGATCCACAGGAAGATTTTTGTCTTCACAGCAATATAAAGAACAGAAAGGAAAGAAAGGAAAAGAGGTAATGTAGTCTCTTAATGGGAAGCATACATATTCAGGTGTGGCACCATCGCCACTCAAAAGCTAACTAAGGCTGTTTAAGACCTCACAGAGTACACCGTTTATTCCTGATCATAAATCCTGACTGTGACGCTGATGTAACAAAAAATAATAGTTACTGTCAAAAGATGATGCATTAATTTTAAATGTACATATTTTGGCATCTGCAAGAAAGAAGCTAGAAAAACTGGCCTGGGTGACAAAACCCACTGTACTTATACTAAATGATGAACACAAATAAACATAAACCGATGTGTCGTTATAACGGGTATTGGCATAGACACCCACAACATTCTCATAACAATAAACACTTAATCTAATAAAACAAAGACATTAAAAAGCACATTATTGGGCAGCCCGGGGGTTCATGGGTATGCAAAATGGTGCATTACCAAGGCACAGTGACACTACAATATATATCATTCATAACACTAGATTTAGATAGTCTGCTTTAGAAACAAACCTTCTATATACTGTCATGAACCGGCCTATCAAATAATTCTAAACAGCATGTCAAATAATGTTTAATGTCTTTCAACAAAATGTCATAAAATGTATCAAAAGAGTTCGCATGACTTTGAAATCATGATAGGACTAAGGATGAGCTGAGTCTAAGGTTATCCAGTAAGCAACAAGAGCTACACTGGACTATCCAAATAAAGTGAAAGCAAATGGGAGAAAATGGCAGTCTATGAATCATGTACTAAACCATAAACTGGAAATGAAGTGAACATAACATACAAGTACATATAAGTACAAAAGTATAAATACAATATAACAGTCTACAGAGGGTATAAAGAATATCTACTAAAAATTAACAACCATAAACTGTTGACAGTCACATGACAGGTTGTTGATGGTCTCAAAAGTGTTACCTAAGATTTTTTTATGTCTGCACAACGTTTTATGATTATTCACCAATTTCAGACATCCTTAAGTATAATGTGTAAATGCATTGTTTAGCTGGTAACACACCAGTGACTGCAATCAGCAAATGAATAGACACCCTAAATTGTCTAAAACAATAAAAAGTGGAATAGTAATAACATGCAACTAACAATAATTCGAAACTACACTGTGCTGATGTCTTCTCAGTTAGCAAACAAGCTGCATGTGACATTGTTTAGATGTGATTCGCGATCATTGTGCTAACATTGCTAGTTGTGTATATGCTGTCGGGGCTGCATTAAGCACAGCTGGAGAAAAAAACATAGATAAATACATAGAGCATAAGATTATAAATTGTGATCATGGTTACTATGAAAAAAGATGAATGCAAAGATGAGCAATTTTTTTGGTCGGTGAAAAATGTAGCTAGTTTCACTAGCTAGCTAATAGCTAGCAATGATACCTTCACATTATGACACATGCAGTATGTGACTGGGCTAAACACTGAGATGCAATCAAATCTTGTTCAGCATCAACATTGAGGAGCTTCAACATGTGATAGGTTGATCTTGTAATAATCCTGTCAACGATTCATCATCAGCTGTTTTCTTTATACCTACAATATCTATTTCAATCCACACCATGTGAAACGAACACAGTAAACGGCGGCACTGTGGCAGTAAGTGAGATCAGCATGTTGAAAAATATTTATTCTTCTGGATTGAAAAAAGGAAAACTGATAAAGATACGATACGGTGCATAATAGTTCATTTATCTCTTTAGACTAACGGCAGTTTGTCAGTCAGCTAGTTTAAATACGTCACATTTTTAACATGTTAGCTTGCCACCAAGCATAACAACACAAAACAGAACTAGAAAGTGGTTTCATACAAACACACACACACACACGCCTGGTGGTGTTTATTGGCCATTGCTATTCCTCACATGGCTTTATTTAAGACTGCACACCTCACTTCTGCATGATGCATCTCGAGAGACCAATATGGCAGCCATTATAGATTCAGATTTACCCGTTAGCAGCTAATCGATTTGGCTACAGTACAGAGAGAGAGAGAGACAGACATAAGGGAGAGAGGAAGGAAAAGCAGACACAAGAAAATGGAAAGAGCAGCAGAGGATGAAAAATTTATGTAATTGGGTGTAAAGTAAAAGACAGAATGGCGGTAGCTGGATAATATGTACAGTATGTTTAAAATGTAATTTAAAATTTAATAACAGACAATTTGGTTAATGTGAACATAAAGGCTAGAGATTAAAAAGGGAGCCTTGAACTCAGGAAAATAACTTATTTTCCATATTTTCCGACTTGCTTCTAACAGTGAACTTTAATGGAATCGGGTTTAATGCATTAACCATCATGATGGAAACTGATTACATCTCCCCTGTTATATTACTTTCACATTACTCTGAGCATTGTGGTTTGTGAGGCTGACTTGCTGCACCTTGCTGTTGTTTGAAGTGCATGTTAAGCAGAGGTTTATTATTCCAGTAATAAACCTCTATTCATAAGTGCCCTAGCAAGGGTATGAAGAGACACAGCCCCAATTCACCAAATGCTCCCTAATGGTAAATTAATACTACACAGAAATAAACTGCTCAGATGAAGTTGTGTTGCAAAATAACTTCATCTCACTAATTAAAGGAAATTTACTAAAGATGACCACAACATTGTAGGTTTGTCACAGATGAACAATACGTTTACTCATATGGTAGATGCTTTTATCTAGTGCGAGTTACTTATAGACTTTGCTCAAGGACCCAAGTCATAACCATAAGCTGTAACTTGAACTTAACTGAAAGTTAGTAAAGTTTCCCAAAGAGAATTGTATTACAATACATTATATTTATTGACTCAAAGATTCATTCATGTATTCATCTTCAGTAACTGCTTTATCCTGATCTGGGATGCAGTGGATCCAGAACATATCCCTGGAACACTGGGCATGAGGAAGGGATACACCCTGAATGGGATGCCAGTCCATCTTAGGGCACACACATTAGACAGACAGTAACCTGAGCTCAGGGCACCCTGAAGCTGTGAGGAGTTACTTATAATCTGCCCATTTTTATTGGTCCTTTTGTTTTCATTTTGTTTTATGTATGAAAATGTGTGATATATTCTATTTATATATGTTACAATAACTTACACTTGTGCCAGGAACTGTCCCTGGCTTTTATTCATCAATGTTTCATACATTCAAATGTGACTGTAAAACAAGCATACACAAATTCCCCCAACAGTTTCATTATTCATTCACCTTTGGCATATCAGTACGAATAAATCCACGTCTGGTCTGACTGGATGTTTATTCAGTTTAAGTGTAATCATTAAAAAATTAAACAAAATCAATATCAACGCCACTGGTACTTATAGCAAGTATAGCAAGAGAAGTAGGTGCAGCAATAAAAATAGTGAGTACCACTGATCCATCAATCACGACTGCACATGCAAAAATCTCATAATAAATATAGGTATATAATAATATGGATTTTCATGTCAACCTGTAATTTGTAAATGTGAATCAGAATGCTGACCGTCAGCTCATTCAGTTGAGTAATAGGCATATTTTATTACAAGAAGCTGACCATTAATAACTGTTAATAACTCAGACAAAATCTTCTATTTCAGCTTCACTGAAATGTATTTCTTCTCTTCATTTGCATCATTTGCTTCATTGCATCAGTCCTGATAGCCTGGAGAATGCTTTCCTTTTATTGCTTCATTTATGATAATGCATGCATAAATTAGATGTACTGTACTGTATATGAGAGTTAACAGGGGTGTACCATATGAATATAACATGTAAATAAGGGAATAGTGGGAGGAGCTTGCATCCACACAGCTGAAACTGATTCATCATTTGTGCTCAACTCAAGGTGATGTCATACTGTTATATGAATCTGACACAAATTCGTTCATATGTCATTCAGTGCTTGTTGCTATGTAACTTTGATGAATATGGACCTGTTAGAATATGGACCAGTGGTAATTCTAGCAAGGGTCTGGGATGGCTAGTGCCTCTGTGACACTGAGGTCTGACCCCCTGTGTTCCTTCAAATAAGCAATTGAAAAGCAATGTGAAAGAAATAGTAGGCTGCATAAAATAGTGGTATTTTGGTAACACAGTCAGGTTTCAAATATCTTCATAATTATAGGCAAACTTACAAATCCTAACAGTCTGTCAGTTGCAATGAGTTAGATAAACGGTGATCTATTCCCAAATTGCTCAGTAACGTTTTCTTTTGAACATTATTTTTTATTATTATTATTACTATTATTATTATTGATCTCTTATTGACAGCGTGCAATTCTTTCTTGCCCAGACTGGTTACAAATTGGTGTATTCTGATGTATTATTCTTATGGTACCGAACTTGATATTTTCATCTTAGCACATCAGTGCCATTTTTTATAAAATGACAGCATGTGAAACAAGTATTGTACAAGTTACTGAACAGTTAAACTGTTTAGGGCTGTTTGCAGATGATAACAAGCACACTGCTTTTTCTACACCTAAAACCTGACAATTGTGACTTTTCGACCAAAAAACTATCAATTCCCTGATGTTTGAAGGAGTCGAAGATGCACACGCTTTCCTGTTTGTGTAATTACAGCCATGTAGGAGAGAAAATGGCAAAGTAATTCATCACTGAACTCTGACCTTTTCTACACAGTTTATCCCGGCCCTTAATTATGTGCAGCCTGTAACATTCACGCAGAGAATAATCTTACATCCTGGTATTTTTTGTTTTCTTTTCATTTTAAAAGACCAGAAGCTCACACACAAGGGCATTTACCACACACACACACACACACACACACACACACACTGTAAGTGCATTATTCATACCACCAGCGGGAGAGAGAGAGAATAAGAGAATACAAGAGAGAAAAAGAAAGGAGAAATAAAGAAAAAAAGAAGTAAATATATGGACATACAGAAAAGACTACTATAAGTAAAAGACAAGCTGGATATAACTACTACATCAGCCATTAGTGGATATTTGGTGTTGATTTTAAAGTACATAAAAATGTTTTGTTTTTGTTTTTTTAAGTGTAATCTGATCTAATCTTTGACATTAATTTTTACATTAATTTTTGAACTGTATCCTATCTAATTGGTTTATTGGTTCCATTGTAATGTACTGAGATAAAAAAAAAAAAAGAAAGACAAAGCTATCATTCTGTGACTTTTATTACTGAACAAGTGTCAAATATAAATATGTAATACATGGCCAATTCACATACTCATGCTAACATTAGATGAAATACTTCAAAACCAGCAAAGCACACACATAATTTAAGATACTAACGCTAACAGTTCAGAATAATCATACAGATACACACATCTCCCTTCATCTTGCATTGTAAGTTAAGTGTCTTTTCAGTGTGAAATCAAACACAACTGACATTATACCAGCCAGAGTGACAATTGCTATGTAGTTTATATCCACAGTAAAAAAAAAAAAATAATAAAAATAAAAAATAAAAAAAAGTCTATGATTGACAGCTGAAACAGTAATCTAGGAATTTCAGTTCACTCACAACGTTTCTGTAATCTGTTAATCAAATGATTCCTACTCTGATGCAGTGTTTCGCTTGTGTAATTAGATTATATAATCCAGAATGCTTGTAGTCTATTTCGAATCAAATCACAGGCTTACACACTGTATGACAGATTCAACTTGGACTTTTGTTCATATTTAATTTCCAAATAAATATTAACAGCTGTCACATGAATGTTTTAAAGTGAGACTTGCTTTGCCTGTAGGGTAGGCTGGGGGTTTAGGGACTGTGTGTGTGTGTGTGTGTGTGTGTGTGTGTGTGTGTGTGTGTGTGTGTGTGTGGGTGTGTGTGGGACGTATGCTTCTGTTTAGTCTAAAAAAAAGGTAGTGAGAATTCAGACATACAGTATTAGGACAGGTTTTGAATGTCTACATTGTCTAAGCTTTCTTGCCATTAAATTAAAAAAAAAACACTGACACATGATACATTTCTGAAATCCTCAAGGTGTTGTTATCCCTTTTTCCACTGGATTATTCAGACTAGCTAATTAAGTCTTGTTCCTGCATAACATGGTGTCAACACCCGATCATTTATTTTAATAATGCTTCAACACACACACACACACACACACACACACACACACACACACACACACACACACACACACACACCCACTTTTCTAGGTTATAATGGCCGTGAAGGCTGAGTCAGGCAGGCTGGCTCAGTCACATGTGGAAGTGATCTAACCCTAGTGTGGCAGCTGAAGCAATAATTATGATGAATTATAATATTAATATCAGACAAACAGATCTCTCGCTGGCTGACAGATAATTACGTGACAGCATTGTACACAGCATACACCTCTAAAACACACACATGCAAACAAGGGTAATTTGAGAAATTGTCCAACCGCCCCATCCTTCCTCTTTAGCTTGGGTTAATACTGGTTCACCAAACTGACTCAGTTGACCTTGATATAACCTTAAATATATTCTTATACTGTGTGAAATACAGGATTAATTCTATATAACATTCCGTACTGCACAATAGGATCAAAGTTTGCTTAAAGGTTTTTTTTTTCAAGCTTTAATAATAATTAAATATTGTAATTACATTAATATTGTATTTGCTGTACTTATAATGGATCACATGGTTATAGAATATGTAGCCTAAAACAAGTGTTGTGGCTGATTTTTTTTTTTTCTTTTTGTATTCTTTTGTCATATCTAATTAACACATGAATTATAATTGCACAGTATGTTCTTTTTTAATATAATGGGGGGGAAGCGTGGAAGGTATTATAAGTGAAATGTCTTCCTCTAGTGTTAATATGAAAAATTGCAACCGAAAGAAACAAGTAGTTAACAGAGGCGCAATACTGACCTCTAGTGGTTAAAAACATTACATTACAATTACATCTACCTTCATTTCTTAATTTGGAAGACATTTTTATCAAAGTGACTTAAACATGAAGCAGAATGCTTCAAAACATTGACCAAAAATGATAGAAGTGCAGCAAAGCTTCAATCTAATTTCCAGCAACTGATGAAAAAAGAAGTTCAGATAACACACACACACACACACATAAACTAAACACAGGGGTTGTAGCTAGTGCTAGTCACAAAGCCATGACTGATACAGCTTTACAAGTCTAAGAACAGTTATAAAAGACTGCAACATGTGTACCTAAGGGCAACAAGAATCACATCAACTGGTAACAGCACAGAATAACATGTCTGATATTTATGGAACGCAGTATGCTCATATGCACAGTATGACAAATTATGTACTATAAATGACAAAATAAAAATCACATCACAGTGCTGGAGATTACCAACTACCAACTAATATCAATGCTTCTATGGTTATTATTTAATTAATGATAGTAATTAATCATTCAGTTATTAAAAGTAAGCCTGAAAAGGAAGTGGAAGGGAAACAGAGATAACTATGAAAATTAAATTAAAACTGATCACTTACATTAATGTTTATAAATGGTATTAAACTTATTCACCTTAGTTGTAACAACAACAAAAAAACTAATTTACTGGTCACTTGAAAAGGAAGGGGTTCATCTAAAATTCAGTGACTAAAAATGTTAATATAAAGCACAGTGTATTAAATCTACATCTAGAGGGGGGAATTTTTAGGAATTTTAGGAATAAATTGATGTAATTGGTCAAATAAATGAATATGATGGTACATACAGTCATACAGTATTTGCCCTGTTGATAAATAAAATCTGTGCTGCTCATAAGGTGGTCCTTTTGTTCATGCCAAAAAGAGAGAGAGAGAGAGAGAGAGAGAGAGAGAGAACCCCTGATACAGAGAAAGAGTAGTAGAAGTAGTAGAGAAAAGTGGTTGCTGTATTTATCCACAAGATGCCACTATAGGTCAATAACTATAACGTCCCTCATCACTCCCTCTGCTGACAAATCTACACTTTGGGTCTGTGGATCCATTTCCCTGCACTTTGATGAATCTGCAGCTTGCCGTTTGATAAAACTGCAGTGACTGGTACAAACATGGTTTAGCATAATTTATTATACTATAATACCAATGACAGCCCGCAAAGTTCACAGCACACATTAACATTTAGAAGTCGAGTTCAGTAATTAGTGCTTATTGTACTTTGTATATATAATTAATAGCTTATGCAAAATTTAATGTGGGCTTGGATTACAGAAACACTATGTATTCACATATCTATATATCTATTTTAGCTGACAGTTTCTCAGGAACTACACTACTTCAGGAATGAGTTAAGGAGAAAGTATGTATTACTTTCATTGTTTGATTTATTTTTTTTTTTTCATTTTTAAATCAGGCAAGTAAAAATGCTGCGAGACTCACTGAAAATTCTGTATTAGTAATTCACATGCAATCTGATTTGGGAAAAGTTTTTGTCATATCATCATGCTCCAGCCATAAAAAATTAGGTATATATGTATAAAAATAAATAAATAAATAAAGCAGTCAAGAGATCATATATTACAACACAGAACAAAACACACAGAGAAAATGGGACATGCAGTTAAGAAGTTAGCTGAAGCTAGCTGTTCAGAAACAAATAAATGCATACCCTCCTTCAGTGTTTCCTCTAAAGCCATGCCACCAAAAACAAATGCAGCTACTTAGTCTAGAAGGCCTGAATGTGACTGCTGAATGTTTTGTTATTAACACATTTATAACAAAAGATTCTCAAACAATGTCAAAGTTTAAACCTGAGTGTAGACTGTGTAACTGTGCTTTACAAGGAACAGCGGAGATACCACAAGAGAGCACCACCTGATTTTGCACTATTTCCTGAAATATTGAATTATTTTGTTGTCACTGAAGCGGAAACTACTTTATTATGGTTTAATTTATTTAGATGCGATCGTTCTGTGAGACTGTCGTCATTGTTGACTGATCATGAGTCTTCAGCTGCCAGAGATTGAGAAACTACACTGAGGCTGTTACTCATGCGAGATGCCTGCTGTGCATATCCTGCATTCATTTGGTGCATTGATTGTGTAATGCCAATGTAAAAGATATGGGCAGTATGTGAAACAATGCAATGGTGCTTCTTGTTGTCAGCAGGATAAGAAAGCTCTACTTAACATTACTGTCATACGTAACATAATTGTCATTATGAGATTAATGGCCTGATATACCAAACACTTTCTCAACATACACATTATCAGAGCCTCCCTCTTCTCGATTGACTCTCTTGTGCAAAATTGGAGGATGTGGTCAAAGAACCTATGCCAGTTTCAGTGACGACCTGTCTCCCTAGTGGACAGAGTTTTTAATCCTCCATATGCACAAAAGCTATGCAGGTAAGTATAAGAATAATGACGTCATGTGGCGTGGCCAAGTATGGTGACCCATACTCGGAATTTGTGCTCTGCATTTAACCCATCCAAGTGCGCACACACACACGGAGCAGTGGGCAGCCTTTTTTGCTGCGGCGCCTGGGGAGCAGTTGGGGGTTCAGCACCTTGCTCAAGGGTCTCACCTCAGTCGTGGTATTGAGGGTGGAAGAGAGCGCTGGTCACCTACAATCCCTGCCAGATCTGAGATTTGAACCCACAACCTTCAGGTTCACCTTCGGGTTACAAGTCCGACTCTCTAACCATTAGGCCACAACTGCCCCCCATGCTACTTTCATAGCTGCCGTGTCTGCATGCATACGTGAAGTCATGTGTCAGGGGTGCCAGTAGTAATGGTGCAGGTTAACCCCCAACTCCAGAGAGTGTTCATTCTAGGGGTCCCTAGAATTGTCCCTATATTCTTACCCATTTTACCCATTTTGGTAGTTTTTTGTTTATTTCATCACTGAAGTTCATCACTGCAGTGTATATTCACACACACACACACACACACACACACACACACACACACATGTGCGTGCGCAGATGCACAGCTGTGGTTCTGTTTAGTCTCATGTCTCCTAAGGGAACAAAGAGTGTAGCATCTGCATCTGGGTACATCAGATTACGCCTCACACACACACACATACACACACACATACAGAGAGAGAGAGAGAGAGAAGAAAAAAACCTTTCTAACAGAAATGAAATTTGTCCTGTTGTCTAACAAGAGGAACATGGGATAGTCAACAACCACTATTCCTGTAATGCAATAAATTCACAGATTCAAGTCATCCTTTTACAAAAGCTCTAATTCTACAATGTTCCAAACATGTTTATCTGGGCACATCTGAGCTTTGTGCTGCCCAATCAAGTGTACTGACATTAATGTCCTCACAAGTGGATGAACTGAACATGATTTGTAACACAGTGCTTTATCAGACTGAACCATGTGCTGGTCTGTTCCATACATCTGACACAGCACAGGACCACAGAGCTATACAATACATCAAGGTGAAATCTGCGGTTTTGGTTCATGATCTTTAGTGGTCTGGCTAGTCAGGTAAACAGAAACTGATGAGCAGATGAATTTCACACTATACCATGTTAAAAAAAAAAAAGCATAAGTTGAAAGTATAAGAGGTTAAGTAATTTACATATTTTCGAGAATGTCCGTTAATCTGCAGTTACACAGCTATCTCCACAATAAGAAGCAGAAGAAAAATGAATGCATATTGATAAGATACATACATACAGTATATAATTACACAACAATAGATAAGTATTATTATAGGTTATCTAACAATAGATAACTATTACTTAGATTTCATTATTATAGATATTATAGATAATTTTATCAGAAGCACCTTTAATGGGAAAGTACAAATCAATGTGAGCAGAGCTAGCCAGCTAGCTGATGGGCTATGAAGTGAGTGTGGCTTCTTCGGGATATATTTCCATTAGCGGAGCAAACATTGTGTCCGAAATGTCAGTTACTCTACAGGCAAATCACAACCGTGCAGATATTCAGTATAACTGCACTCTAGCTCATGTGATATTGCTTAATTATATAACTACATACAATACCTAGACAATTAAGTAACACTGTATATGACTCAATAGAATATACAATACATAACTACAAAAAACAGGAACTAAATTATTTTAGAAAACTATATAAATATGCGGCTATTTTACATCTACAGTATACATCTGCGGTTGTCCAAAGTTTAGTGGCCAGAGACCTCTATATTAAAAATTAACAATATAAGCAAATATGTTTCATTATCTTTGTACAGTATGCATGTAATAATATCATACTAGGTAATACATAAATACATAAACTTGAGAGAAATATGTAAATGTATATGTATAACAATTATAGATAACTATAAAATATATCTGCCTAAAATATAGGACTAAATAATGTATAACTACATTAACTATTGCTAATTGTATAAATAGATGCTTACATAGTTGTAGATAACTGTATAAATAATCAACTAAAAGAGCTTTATATAATTTTATAAATGTACATTATAATACAATATACAAATAACTATACAAATACAGAATCTGTATTACATGTTAAATACATTATACTGTATGAACTATAAATGATCTCCTGATGCCTAAGTGAAAATGTAATTATGTGTAATGTGTACATCGTTATGTGCAGAAATGAATGCCTGGAACTCCTCTTAGATGTCTCTAGGCATTAGTCATCTTGTCCATCCTTTTTGACAGTTCAGCTTCATCGTTACATTAACACATTCCTTACAGAAACGAGCTGTGTGAATGATTAGGTGTGTGTGAGTGATGAGGGATGTGTGTGTGTTAGCGTGTTCCTACCTTTGATGAGCGTCCCCGTCACCAGTTTGTGCACGGATACTGCGAACTTCACCAGTCCATGTTTACAGTGCTTAGCACAGGCAGACATCTTCACCTACACACAGGGTCACCAAGGGTCAAACGTGTGGTGGAAGATTAATTTAGTCCAAATGTGAAGAGTAGCATTGACCTAATCAGCAAAGTCAGGGCATAGAGAAACGCAATGGCAGTCAGGAGAGCGAATATAAAAAGATCAAGAAATACTAAAAGAAAAATGACAGAGGAAAAAAGTCTAAAGTGAAGAAAAAGAATTGGAAAACGTGTCAATGAGTGAAAGAGTTCTGCTGTACCAGAGTCAATCTTCCAGTGTATCTCTGGTGAAAAGACAAAAGAAAAGAAAAGAAAAAAGAAACAATTTCTCTATTTGTTTCTTGATGCCCAGGCAAGAAAGAAAGAGAGAAAGGGAGAGAGCACAAAAGTGAGCCAAAGATCCAACTTTTTTCAGTCAAAAGTGAAAGGGTAATAAATACACATGGGAGTTCCAGAGTGGAAAATGAAAGGGAAATGTCCAACAGGATATTTTAATATAGACTTCTTCTCTTTTAGCCTTTGTTGTTCTTTGTCCCTGCTCTCTTTCCGTCTCTCTCTGTGCCGCAGTGTTCCAATTTCAGTACTGCTGTGTGTGTCGACAGCTCCCTCTGAGGAAAGACAGCCCACTACTGATGTTCCTGCCTCCTGATATATGTTCTCTCCCTTTCTTTCTCTCTCTCTCTTTCTCCCTTGTGCTTCTCTGCTTCCTCTTCATTCTGTCACCTCTGTATCATTCAAGTTTATAGTCATACACACAGGAATTTTTTTAATGTATCTAAAACACACACCATTACATTCTCCCGCTGTATCATCCAGCCATGGATGTTTCTAACTTTATGTCGAATTACATCTCCCCTATTTTCTGCTCTTCCCCTCCCTCTTTACTGTATTTTATTACCACTTTTACTAGCTGCAGTTCATTTCTCCTCCACGCTAACAGTATTCGCTCATCTCGAAAGAGCAATCTCATCAGACACAATGAAGACTGATTCTGAACAAGCTGCTTAGCCTGTTGTTTGAAGCAGATATTTATGTCTAAGGAAATTTAAATGCTGGAAAGCATTATCAGCTAACAGGTATGCAGCTAAGGACTGCGAAAAATATGTGGTGTATGAAATGTTTGGCCCTCGGTTCCACCATGCATCATGAGATAAATTTAGTTCTCTATGAAGCATCAATTGTGTGGATTATTTCCCTATGCACAACGACTATGTGGAACACTTAATAAACATATTTATACGTGGAATCATGTATATATTTAGAGGAGACCACAGCTATTCATTTGAATTACAGTTTTGTCTGTTTACAGTCAACTTACCTTAAATTTGCTTTGAATAGGATAAAATCTACGTTAGACAGAATCACATTTACTGAGATATTATTCCAAATTTCCAGATACATTAGGAACAGACATATACCCAGGCCACCTTATTAGGAACAACTGTACGCCTGCTCAATCATGCAATCATCCAGTCAGCCAATCATGAGGCAGCAGTGTAGTGCTTAAAAGTATGCAGATGCAGATCAAGAGCTTCAGGTAATGTGCACATCAAACATTAGTACAGGGAGAAAAATGTGATCTCAGTAACTATGGCATGGTTGTCGCTGCCAGAGGGGCTGGTTAGAGTATTTCAGAAACTGCTGATCTTCTGGGATTCACACACAACAGTCTCTAGAATTTACACAGAAACAAAAACAAAAAAACATCCAGTGGGCAGCAGTTCTGTGGTCAGCAATGCTTTGTTGATGAGAGAGGTCAGAGGAGAATGGCCAGACTGGTTCAAGCTGACAGGAAGGCGCCAATAATGCAAATAACCACTCTTTATAAGCGTGGTGAGCAGAAAAGGATCTTAGAACACACAACAGATCAAACCTTGAGGCAGGTGGGCTACAAAAGCCAAAGACCACATCAGGTTCCACTCCTATCAGTCAAGAACAGAAATCTGAGGTTGTGTACAGGCTCACCAAAACTGGACAGTTGAAAATTGGAAAAACATGGCTTTTTTTAAAAATCTTTTATAATAGCTACTTCCAGCATGATAATGCGCCATGTCAAAAACACTCAAATATTTACTTCACAGTGGCTTTCAGTTGACTTACTGTTTCAGATGAAAAAAAAAAAAATTACCACACTCACTGCCATGCTTATATATTGTACGGCATCCCAAAATACTTTTCTTGTGAGCTCTTTTCTTTTGAGCTGCTTAGTGCTAGTTAGCCATGTGAAGTTTTGTAACTTGCAGACATCTAGATCTGTTTTATCCATGATCCAATGAAACCTTGAATGGGATTTGTTCAAAACCTGGCTCAGTGGTTAAAGCTTTAAGCAGAAGACTGTGAGTTCAGAAGCACCAAACTGTTATTGCTGGCTCCTTGAGCAAGGCACTTAACCCTCTACTGTTAAACTGTATCCTGTCACACTTGTAAGTGGGGGGCAGTGAGGGGAATGAGGACACCAGAGCAAGCTTTAGAGAAGGCAATGCTTCCATTGTTTTTGTCTGTTCATGGCAATGCTCACTGTCAGCTTTTTCTCACGAGTCACAATACACTCCCTGCAGCACAAACAGCATATGCATACACATCTTTATAAATACACACAGGTGTAACCACTCAATCACTACGCGTTCATTCTCTGTGATTCCTCCTCTCATTCAGAGCCGGCACTTGACCACGCCCTCGCTGCCACAATAACACACAAAAATGTTGAACTAATGTGATAGGAAATTAACTGACAATAAATATGCAACTTCTAGACCACAGTACTATTATTATTATTATTATTATTATTATTATTATTATTATTACAGGCCCAGCAGAGGTTTAAATCTCAACACATGCCAGCTGAACATTATGAATCTCTTAGGACAGTGACACAGTTCTTTATTGACCAGTTTATCATAACTTTATAAATTCAGTCACAAATTTACTTTGCTTTGCTGCAGTGGCTGTGTTTACTATCCCAGAATTGTCAGTTAATTCTCCAACAATTCTCAAAGCCATGCTAAATACACTGATCAGTTATACTTCTGTTTCCAAACCAGGGATTGTGTACATATCTCAAAATGCACATATCTCAGCATATATCTCAAAAATATTGTTAATGCCAGACTACAGGAGAAAGTGAATCAGGACGACATATTAGGGAGAATGCTAATCTTCATGTGAACACGCAGACTGTTAACAAAGTGTCAAGACTGTAAGATGGCAACCATCCAGTTCAGCTTTAATTATCTTTTTTTTTCTCAACTGCCAGCTCATGTTTTATATGTAATTCTATTGAAAGCCATAGGCTGGAATGCAGCCATATTTAAATGTTGTAGCCGTAGCTGAGTTTCCAAAATTTCAGAAAATCACTGAGTGACGTCAAGGGCTTGTTTTAATTCCTAACCAGTCAGCTCACAGTTAGTTGGTTAGTTAGCTGATACTAGCTCTAAGTTTTGTTATGGTTACAGCGTTCATTTCAGTTGTTATGGTTCACAGAGTACAGTGTTGTGTGTTGCAGGAGCTGTTTCTTTCTCATGTGAAAAGTGCACAGGTCTGTGTTTTTCTGTAAAAAAAAAAAAAAAAAAAAGTTAAAAAACAGCTAGTGTGATAGTAGCTTTATACGTAAAACAATTATTCAAACTAAGCTTCATTCATTGTCATGTGCTGTATCAGGTATGCAGGTGTGTTCTTTCCCAGTTCACTGTACTGCATCAGGTTGGAACTGTGCCAATGAACTAAACATAAACAATCATGTCTGCTTGACATGATTCCATCTAAGTTACACAAGAAGGTTCAACTTTGGACAACTGGGAGGTTTTACTATTGTAAAGAGAAAGCGGTGAGAAGAAAAGGGATGAATTAAAGAAAGTAAGCACAAGAGAGAGCGAGAACCCTGCTGGGTGGTAAACATCTTCTCTCTCTGTAAGCACGTTTCTGCTTTGCTGTTTCTCGGGTTTATGTGATTGGAACAGTCAGCCTGATCGATCCCCAAGCGCAGAAACCCAACCAGGTAATCACAGGCCAGGATATCGCTATCATACACAGGATGAGAGGTAATGCTTTATATTACAGTTTCTTTAACTAACGTTATTTACGGCATTAATTAACATTAACAAACAATGAACATCAGCATTAATAAAATCATAGTTAATGTTGAAGTAATAAAGTCAGTTAAGACGTAATAATTTATGTGTGTATAATAATAATAATAATAATAATAATAATAATAATAATAATAAAGTAGCAAAAATTTAAAACTTATTTAAATCTGGTCAAGTGTAAATATTAGAACTTGCTATTCAGCCTGAGATGTGAATTTTGCCACTTAACAGCCACAAACATGTTAAGGTGTTGGTTCATATTGGTCAGTATGTGATTAAATGTATTATTTGATGGTATGAATGTTGTTTAATGCAGGTGTTGAATATTTGGCTTGTTTGGTTTATTATTTTTAAAAAACCTCAAGTAATAGAAGTGTTAATTATTGTTACTTATGTTTAATGAATGAAGTTCATGGTTTGTTCTTGGTGACTAATGTGTTAAATAATATCAGTTAATGGAGCCGTAATGTGAAGCATTACCGGCCTTTAATACATAGTGTGTATTGCAAGATGGACGGAAGAAGAGAAAGAGAGGCAGATGAGAAAACGGGGCTTGAAAAAATTGCACTGTGATCATAACGTTTTCTGTTTGGGATTTTTTTTAAAGGAAAGCTGAGAGAGATCTAAATTAGGAAACAAATTATGTGTGTGTGTGAGAGAGAGAGAGAGAGAGAGAGAGAGAGAGCGAGGAGTAAGAGATTTGCATAAATATGTAGATGTGTATAAATGAGGGATTGGGGCGTGAATATTTACACATGTAGAGCTCTAATTGCATTGTTTATGTTACATTAGCAGCAAGTGTTATTTACAGTTTATTGAATTTAAATAAATGAATTTCTGAGATGTGGATGGTGTTGATTAGTCTGCTTTCTCGGCAGTGATTAAATTTGAGAATAAACAGAGAAAAAGAATAAAGAGAGAGAGGAGGAGATGCAACAAAAAGAGGATATCTGAGAATAATTGAATATGTAGCATGGGTGTGTGTGTGTATGTGTGTGTGTGTGTGTGTGTGTGTGTGTGTGTGTGTCAGAAGACGCTGGCAATAGTAAACAACACAAGAGAGGTGTCTCTAAATTTAGCCCACAGTGAGATGAACAGATAGAAAGAGGATAAAACCCTGCAGGGAGGTAAGGCACAATGGAAGAAAACAAAACAAAACAATCGCATTACTCACAAGTAGAAGATAAGGGAGCAAGATGAAATGATAGAGACATGGACAAAAAGGTTGCCTTTTTAATGGCCACTCTTTTCAGAGATTGAAAGAAGGTGACTGACCTGCATTCACAAGCACAGAAACCAAAAGTAAAAGAAAATGAGATCCGTGGGTCACTCTGGCTGTTACTATAAGTCTTGCTCAAATTCAATTTTAAAGGAGTAAACCTTCAAAAAGTAAAACAACACACACACACACACACACACACACACACACACACACACACACACACACACACCCTACATATTCAGTTACTCTCAGATATCCTCTTTTTGGTGCATCTTCTCCTCTCTCTTTATTCTTTTTCTCTGTTTATTCTCCTTTTTTAACTCTCCACATTTTAATCACTGCCGAGAAGGCAGGCTAATCGACAACATCAACATCCACAAAGTAGCCAATAAATATGCCCAGATTTGACTACATGTATGAACAAACCTGTGCCTGATTCATAAAACTGTCATACAACATCAAAAATGCAGTGATTTGAGCTTTAGCTGTGTGGACACAAGCTCCGCCCACTAGTCAAGTCAAGTCAAGTCAAGTGGAGTTTATTGTCATTTCAACCATATACAGTACATAGTGGAACGAAACAACGTTTCTCCAGGACCAAGGTGCTAAACACTAGTACCTTATTCACATGTTATATGCATATGGTACACCCTAGTTTACTTACAAATACATCCAATTTGCATTAAGCATGCCCTACTTTGTGCAGATGTTGCAATAATATGCCAATAAAAGGAATGCACTCAAGATCCATGGAAGATCCACGGAAAGAAAAGAACTGTATAAGATGTAAGGAAGAATATACTCAACACAGAGGGGGGTTCATTTTAGTTTATTTGGGGTTGCTTATGTGGCATTGCATATTGCATTTATTGTTTAATTTGTTTATATTCTGGGGGCTAATGTTGCAGGCAGGTACAAGCAAAAATAATAGTGGGCAGGATTGGTCAAGAGTGTTCACACGAGCAGGACTGATTAGAATTCTTTTGTGAGCACGAGTGGGATTTTAAAAACTGTTCTGCATGCACCTGCTGATAGAGTTCCCTCCTAATATCCTACAATCGTCTGCAATAGGCAAGTGTCCAAAACATCACCAGTAATGAACTTTGCAGTAGGAAAGATCTGAGTCAGTCTGGTGCAACCTGCCAGAGCCAACAGATTCAAAAGTGACTAAATCACCAGTCTGTACACCATCAACAAAGACAGTGGATGAAAATGATCTATATACAAAACTGATAGAACAAGAGATGTGGCAGGCAGAAGAACAAAATATTCATCTTACCTACAAATTTATGTGGCAATTTGATGAATAAGGAAATGGTCCACCATGACAAAGTAGGACTCCTTATTTAGCCCAGTATCGTTCACTGGATCTCTATTAGTCTAAGAGCTAAAGAAACAGCAATGATTCTGTGACAATCAAAGATGAGATAAGAGAAGAGCCTGTGAGGTTACCTTGCACTTTGCACTACAGCTTCTCACAGCAACACCTGACCACCTAATGTAGAATTCACCTGTGGATCCTGCTCTATTGCCAAAATGATATAATTTTTAGGAAATTGAAGGGATTTGAGGAAAAGCGGTTGAGAGAGACAGAGACAGCATCAGTGAAATCATCAACCTTGAGAACTTATTCAGTTAATGAGCTCAAAACACGTTACACCCCCTAACACACACTCACACACACACACTATAACACAATAAGCACTGTCATAGAAATGATCCCGGGGGACAAACATAGCACACATAATTTTGTTTCATCCATTTGGTTTCCCCATTTTCTCCACATGCCACCTCCACACACACACACACACACACACACACACACACATTCACACACATGCAGAGGAGCCTTCAGGATACTTCTATTTGCGTCATCCATCCTACAGCTATAAAATCCCCACTATAGCTCTTACAAACACACACATACACACACACACACACACACACATTCTCTCTCTCTCTCTCTCTCTCTCTAACAGACTAAAAGAGAATTCTGCTGTCCATAGTGCTAATACAATCGAACACACACTCACGCAGATAGGGAGTAAATTGGCAGATGTGGAGAGTTCCTCTGGCACAGTGCTTCTCGCTGTGAAATGTTTTATTATAGCACAGCAAAATTCTCATGTAATTTATCAGTGTGTGTTTGTGTGTGCGTGTGTGTGCGTGTGTGTGTGTGTGTGTGTGTGTGTGTAAGGGAGACAGAGAGAGAGAGAAATCCAGCTTCCAAAAGTCAAATGCAGTCATGCACGACTACTTGTAGCATATACACTAATGAACAGACTGCATACTGTAACAGAGCTAGTCCATCTTTTTCCCTGTAGCTCAGCTCCAATAATTTAACAAAATAAGTCCTCACATCCCTGACTTCCTTATTATTAACTTCATTATTATCAACACTGCCTTTAGTCAGCATTTGTCAGCCTGATGTTTATCTACCACATGTAATGGAAGTCAATAAATATTTTTGTAGAATATTTTGCAGAACGTTTTCATAAATTCGTCAGTCAAAATACTTTCAGAGACTGGCCTTTTTTTTGTTTTTTTACAGGGAAGACTTTGTGGTTATGCATTACCAACATAGTCATGTGGGTCTCATGGCACATGGACATTCTTATTAACTTTACTTTTTTACTCTATTGCTCAAGTCAGATAAAACTAAATAATAACAGCTTCTCATTGTAAAACCTTGATTATTAGAGTGTGATACGTTATTGATGATTTAACAACTGACCTTCCATGTAAATTTGAATTATGATTGAGTTTGAGGGCAATATACTTTCGATGTTGAAATTAATGCCAGTCCACACACAGTACAGAGACAGAGGACAGAGATTAGGTTGAAAAATACTGTTGTATTCCTTTAATGTATTGGGACATCTAAGATACTCAGTAATAGACTGCCAGAGAGCAATCATTACATTATTCACTGCATTAATTTCACCGGAGCCTTAATAAAATAAAGAGCAAACTATTTTGAATACATGTCGCAAGAATAAAATACTATGCCTGTAACAATCATCAAGAGTTCATTAGTGTTTTAATGGGCGTCTGTCTGTGAATAAATTAACGACCCAAACCACATTTCGCTGTTCTTCAGTTTATTTATAGAAGCACATTAATCTAACAGCAGCCTCTCTGAAGTTTCTTCTGTGGTTTAATTGCTGACTAACACATTCACAGACCTGTCATCATGGTAGTCAGCACAGTAGAAATGCCAGCGTAGACTCCTGTGTCTCCTCAAGTTCACTTCTCTTCTTTCTATCTTGTTCTCGCTTTCTCTCTTACAATTCCTCCCACTCGTTTTCTCTCTGTTCTGTAATTTGCGACAGAGCGTGTGTGCTATGGCCTGTAACAAACTAATATACTGGGCGCAGACATAAAAAGTGAAAGAGGCTTAAATCACAGAGCGCAGATTGCAGAGGAGAGCAAAATACAGAGAAAGTGAAAAGACGCATGGAAAGAACAAAGAGTCAAGGAAGCAAAAACAAAGCCTGTCTTGCCTTCAGGCAGAAAAGGAAAATATACAATGACAGAAATTTTAAACGAATTTAAAAGAAAACATGAGGTGAAAGTAATCTGTGCCCAATGGTCTCTAACATTGAAGTCTTTAGGGAGCTGTAGGCCAATGTCTATAAAAGCAGTTTCCTTTTTGTATACACCCACCCACACAGACCTACATGCATGCACACAGACACTCACACAGAGTGATGACAAGAGAGGAAGAGAGTGCTGTGACATATTTCGGCAGAACGAATTGGTTATGGAGATGTTAGGAAGCTTCTCTGCATGAACAGGAAGCAGGATTAAAAAGTCAAGAGATATATTCTAAACAAATAGCGTAATAAAGCTCTCGAAATCATTAAAAATGAGAAAAAACGCAGCTTAAATATTACTGGAATGTGACTTTAAATACGTTATCCATCATTTTACCGTTTTATCATTTTTGTCCTTCATTCTCGTTTAGCATTTTTCCACAATCATTTCTTGGCTAATTTGAAGTCTTGTCCATATCACCACCTTGGTATTTGTTTGTCTATTGTTCACATTGATCAGTCATTTGTTCAATCATTCATATAATATCCTCAAAAATAACATCATTAGGTAGTTTGTCAAGTAACAGTGAAAAGTGGCTCTAGTCAGGAATCTCCTGAGTTTTCATTTTCGCTTCATGATTTCAGTCTTGCACTTGGGAAACAGCAGACATTTCGGCATATGGCCATCACCAGCGAGGAAGCTACTAAACAAGACTCTTGAACCTGTTTAAGAAAAGAGCAAAAATGTTGAGAAAAGTTGAAAGAAGCTCTCAGAGCAGATACATACTTTTTCCATTTATCCAGAAGATTTGTCTTTTGGTCAGGCTATAATCAATACTATATTTACATGTACAGCATCTGGCAGATGCCCAAATACAAATAAGGTCTAAGAATACTATCAAGCTAAAACTCCAAGCTCCTGCCATTTTGGGTTCTTTTTCAATTTTCACATCTTTGTACACTTCACCTCCACAAGCTACAATACAAGGCCCTCCCATGACTACACAGGAATGAGCACTAGTAGTGCAGAGTAATACAGTGGCATGTTAACATAAAAAATATTTCAAGAGGATTTCCTTTGAATTTTCAAAAGATCATAAGAGTTCACTCATTAAGCACCACACAAATTCCTCCTGAATATTCTAAAGAATTCTGATAAACCCACTCTAATAGTTGTACACTGCACAGAATATTGGCACTGTGTTTTATTTTTTTTTTACCTTTGAAATGGCCAAATCAAATAGTGGTGTTATTGGTGTGTTGCATTAACTAAAGCGGGTGGTGTCCAGCACCTATTGGTGTAGTTTAATAGAGATCAGGAAGTTGTTCATTAGGAATCTACTGTATATATCTAGGGCTGAATTTCTATAAAGCTGCTTCGTGACAATGCTGCTTTTGTATTATGCCATATTCCATACAAATTGAATTTAACTGAATCAATTTTATGCAATATTCTGACTGAATGTATATACCCCAAATAGCCCATAAACAAATAGTATGAAGAGCTGGCAAATCATTAAAATTAGACACTCTCAAATAGTATCTGATATGTCTGTGTGGAATATGCAGTACTTTTAACAGAGAGTTAATGCTGCAGGAGATTATGTAAATTTTCACACTGTCTTAGCAATAGATGATGATGGTGACTCAACTATGGAAATCGTGTGAGTTAAAACTAGTGTTCTGCCATCTACCAGAGTATCATTGCACTAGACAAAAAACAGCTTTTTTTCTCCCCAGAGAGAGCATAGGGCTAATGGCCACTTATCGTTTATTTTAGAAAGAGAGATAAAGGGGCTGCATTCTAAATCCTACAATAATGGAGTGCCTATTATGCAGGAACGTTCAGCAGGGACAAAGAGACACAACAACGACGAAACAGCACAGTAAAAAAAAAAAAAAAACATAAAGGTGTCAACCACACATTGCATTCTCTCAGTCACTGGGCTGTATGTAATACCTCACATGAAAAAGTGATATATAGCACATTTACTCAAATTATACTTGACATTGGAATAGGAAAGAATAATCCTGCCCTGGACGTGCTGTAACTCACACAGCTTCACACACACCCAAGATTGTGATTAAGCCTATGCTGGTTAAATAAGAAAGGCCTTTAATCGAGATAATAATCCTGCATCATTCAGTAAAATTATATCAGTATGTCTTTTATCACCTAAGAAGCTTAACCGTGTTTTTGTCACAACTTGTGATCAGAAAAGCGGCTCATCCGGGGGCTAGGGGGGCTAGGGGGAAGTGGGGGTTTTGTTTAGGGTGGTGTTGCGATATGTGTCCTGTAATACAAAGTCATGCAACACCTCCAGACCAACAGAACTCATCGGAGGGAGCCCGCTAACACACACTTCCTCTTCCTCAGTCACTTTCTGTTTTGGACTATTTAAGGACTTATTTATGCACTAGCTCAATGCGAGGTCTTGCCAATCCGTTCATTAAGTAAGTTCTGAGCCGATGTTTCCTGCCATTGATTCCTGTGTATGACTCTTGCTTCATTTGTTACTTCTCTGTTGGATATTGCCCTTTAAGTGATATTTATCTGGGTTCTCTGTGCCTTGACTTCCTGATTTACAACTCTGGTTTGACTCTCTCTCTTGTAACTTCCTGCCTGGTATACGACTCTGGTTTGACTCTCTCTCTTGACTTCCTGCCTGGTATATGACTCTGGTTTGACTCTCTCTCTCTCTTGACTTCCTGCCTGGTAGACGACTCTGGTTTGAGTCTCTCTCTTGACTTCCTGCCTGGTTTACGACTCTGGTTTGAGTCTCTCTCTTGACTTCCTGCCTGGTTTACGACTCTGGTTTGACTCTCTCTCTCTCTCTCTCTCTCTCTCTCTTGACTTCCTGCCTGGTTTATGACTCTGGTTTGACTCTCACTTGACTTCATGCCTGGTTATGACTTCATACCTGGTTTCAGATTACTGTTTTGGATTTGCTGATATTTCAGTAATCCATCAAGACATGGAGCCTAAACCTTCCCCAGATTCTGTCGTTACGCCATGCCAGTCAATTTAAATTTTTTTCCTGGGAGTGGAGCCTAATGCTGTTGGTGTTTATTTGTGTATGTACTGTAACAATTCAATACAGTAATAATCACTGAGCATATTTACAACACTTGCATAAGTGTTTATTAAATTTGTGCCATTTTTGTGGAATTCTGATTAGGTAACAATAAGGGTTACAATTTACACAGCACCTAATGCTAAATACAACCTTTCATACAATCATCTTTGTTGTGTAGCTGTTATCCTTGAAAACCTTATCAAGTGCAGCCAGCAACTTTATGACACTGGTTCAAATTACATACAACAACGAGAACAAATATATTTATTTCTATTTTGTTGTTTTGTTTTAAACAATAAAACTAACATATCTGGATTACTATTGCTTCGAGGTAAATGTGTGATGTTGATTGTGTGTGTGTGTGTGTGTGTGTTGGGGGTGTTTGACCTACAAAATGTACACTTTCCAGGCTTCTGTGATCTGAAAGCCGGACTCTTGCAATCAAAAAAACACACTGCCATCTAGTGCCATGCAAACAAAACATCAACATAATGATTAAAATAATGATTAAAGTGATAATGATTAAAGTGACTGCTTTTGTCATCTGGCTGGTTTCCAACATGACAAGTACAAGCACAAAAAACAATACCCCGTCTTGACTGTGCTCAGTAGACCGTATCCTATATAAGCATAAATTTAACCCTCCTGTTGTGTCCTCATCTGTCTGGCATAAAGCAGAATATCTTTAATATAATATGGGTTTGAAGTTATCTACTTGTCTCTCTCTCTCTCTGTCTCTCCCTCCCTCTGTCTTTCGCACACACACACACGCATGCAGGGAAAGAGGGAAAGGAGTGGTTATAGAGTGTCCATATTAGCTGATGACAGAAAGGCCTATTGCAAATATTGCAAATCAAACATTTGTATGCAGCACAGTAAACCTGTTGCCCATTTTTCCCCCACTAACTTTTGGGCTTTCTGCATAGTTTGTAAGAAGTAGTTGGGCTGGAAATGTTGCTGGGACCTGGCAACCCTGGTTATAATTTTGTCCCCATTCCTAAAAAAAAAAAAAAAAAAAACACGTGCAAGAAATGCAGCAAATACATTTGCAGGACACATGCCATTGTGAACACATGAGCATTGCTACTCATGCATGAATACACATATGCACTCACTGGGGACTGACTGAATTTGCTAGGGGTTTTTTGGATATTGAAATGTTGATTTTTATTTTATTTTTTTTACTCAGTGGCACTGTTCATTTTGCCTTGTAATGTGACTGAATCAGTGCAGTTTGCAAAGCAAGCAAAGTTTTGTTGTTTATGTCACTGTTTGGCACTTTTAAATTTATTTAAAAGTGCTTGAAAATGTAGTGCTTATGTAGTGCTTGAAAAGCAAGTATCTTGGCTAAACTTTGACATAGCAGGCTAGCTAACCAATTTTTGATAATCACTAAACAAGATTTTTCTTTGGTATCTGTTCTACAGTACCCCCAAATAAAATATAAATTGTGCTTATTTTACTCAACAGCGAGTGGCATAATTTCACATAAGAGAGGATTATTTACCTTAAATTGAAAAAAGGAATGTCAATTTTATGGTGTGATGATGACTAGAAATAGGGCTGCTTAAAATGTGAAATGCAACAATATGTGATAATAAATATTTAATAAATGCTTTATAAAAAGTTTTAAGAGGCCCTATCAAGTTTGACCAAACCACCACAGATGGAAGCCTACGCAACGCGAGACAGGTTTCTGGTAAGGGCTGATTTAACTTTGCAGCGTATCTTTCATTGTCTCTCTGACTATGTTACTTAACCTCATCTGTTACTGCTTCATGGTAAACATAGCTTTCCAGGGAAACTGTATTTTGTTCCTAAAATTACATCTCTCTGCGATGAGATAACATGACTTATTGACTTATTAGGAAGTGCACAATTTAGCTAAATGCTGAAGAATGTCATATCAGAGGCTGCTAATGTATGAGTTCAACTGAAACATGATGTCCCCGCTCTCCCGTCTCAGTCATCATTGGAAGCCTTGCTTTAAATCAATACTTAAAAGTACAAAACTGAAGTGAAAAAAAGGAAAACACAAAAAATAAACATGTATTCATCTGCCAGTGAGTCGGTTTTGTCTTGCATAAGATCCTCAGGTTTGTCCCTCCCGCGTACTAGTTATTAGTGCATATGATTACATCATTTAGCTGAAAGAAAAAGGGAGGGGTGTATTATAAACCCGTAGGTCATCTAGACACTGGACTTTGGAATTGTAGTGTTGGAACCATGTCAAAGGTTAAACTGTGTTATCAGTTTGGTCTGAGTTGTACATTTACACATCCATCAAGGTTGCCGTGTCCCACCAGGAAATTCACCTAGTCAGTGACTACCTCAGGGCATGCAGCTGATAAGTAGACTGTCGTGTTCACATGGGGTTGGTTTACGCTGTAAGACCACTTCTTACATCATAATTAAAAACTGGCTACTATTATGCAACACACAATAGGCCTTACCATCCTGTCCTGATGGTTAATGGGCCAGTTCATTGTAAATATGTGCCTGGTAGGCTACATCATTCATGTAGCTATTATATAAAACTGTCCATGTCAGTCTAAAATTACGGAAACAAACAATGCATAATATTTGCATGCAAATGTCAGTTATCAGTGTTATTATGTCACAATAAAGCTTTTTAATATTTAGTCTTGTGATAGACATTATAAAATATGATGGAAAATCTGATGAGTTCACGTTACACAGGCTAATAAATCTTCACAGGAGTTGGCTTTATGTTATCCATTATGTATTTCTCAGCAGAATTTAGCATTTAATAAATCTGAGTTTAATGGTTCCTACTGGTTCATGATGGCTTCTGTCTATTAGACAGAATTTAATCTAAGTTAGATATAAGAATGGAGATAAGGTAATGCTTAATTAAAAGAATATCACAATAATCACTATAACCTCAATTTGTAGTTGTATGTAAGTCACAAGCAATCAGGATGTTTTGGTTTCTGCTGATTTATAGTTATTTTTACAGTTTTTTTTATAGTATTGTATTTTATGTATTTTATAGTACATAGCTGCATTATGTATAGTACAAGGTTGCATTTACAGAATATCTGAATGGCCACATGATGATATTGCTGTATATTACTGTATTAGCTTCATATTTGCTCTGGAGCTGAATGAAAATCCAAAGTTGATTTGTACAATGATTTAAGTCAACACAATTAGATATGATTCATTATGTATGCATGAATTGTACAGAAGCAAAAGCCCTCTTAAGGACCAGTTGCACTTAGTTAGAGGAGGGATGACGATCAGGCTGGCAGGGCGTCTTCAAAATGTACCTGCGTTATCCATGGGACCATTTTGGGAATTTTGCTTATTAGTTTCTATTAGGCATTTTCCTAAATTAAAGATTCCAGTATTGATGATGAATGGCGATGAGTCATAAGCAGAAGGTCTCTCAGATAGAGTTAAGAGGAAAAAATAAGGAGAAAGCCGAGACTCAGCAGGTGACGAGGAGAAAGCCAGGACTCCTCTCAGGTTGGCACTGGGAATCCTAAATTGTTCGATATTGAATAGTCTTTATATCTTAGAATGCTTTTAAAGGAAAAAAAATGGGTTTTGATCTTCTAAGAGCTGAAGGGTTTTTATCAGTGCCTGTTGAGTTGTAGGGATCTCCACTGATACTTTATAGCCTAGCCTATTTTTAATTAAGTCTTGACCCCTAGTAATGTGCTAAATGTCATAATCCTTTAAATAAGCAGTGTATGTGTAGCCTATCTGATGGAACATACCAAGGTGAAAAACTGGAATGTAATGTGGAAAGTGAAAATAAACGCAGTAACAGCGTGACAGATGAGTGATGAGATATTGGGCTCCATTTATATCAGCTGTTCAACAATTGTACTGTACAATATGTGTTCTGTAAATTATGTTGAGATACTAATTTCCTATTTTTCTAAATAAAAAATAAAATAAAATAAAATAAATAAATAAATAAATCTTAAAATTTAAAAAAAAGAAAAAAAAAAAAAAGTTTGTTATTTGAGAGATATAAGTTGATGGTCCCTTGATTTGATGACATTTCTAGATGTTGCTCAACCTGCTTCTACAGCCTCACACGCAGCATTCTCAACAGGGGAGTCTCACACACACACACACACACACACACACACTGCCCTGCTCCATGCTCGGAGGAGGAGCAGACAGACCGGTTATGACAGGGTTGCCAGATTGGGAGGATTCAAAGCACTCCACGACCGCCATGATCTGGTTTTATAGAGAATAATCTGAATGAAATCTATAACATTTCCACAAAAAAAAGTTAAAGGATAAATGCAGACAGTGTATCTATGACATACAGAACCATTTCTATTGTAAGATATAGTTCAAAGACTGGAACAGGGAAATAGGGATTTCTGCGGTGGATAATGTCCTTACATCAGAAATGCGTGTGAAATACTTGTTTCCCCGTGCAAAGGCTGAGAAAAAGAAGGACAATGTCTTCCTTTTGCGATACCTTGCAATCTTCTGAGCTAGTCTCAGCTCTTTTGTGTGGTGTTTGATGTGTAGTTGGGCTGGACATTTTGCTGAAGCCTGTCAATCCTGGTTCATGCCATTACCACGAACACAGTTGGATCAAGGTATGTCTAAAACCACTCAGAACGAGCTGCTGGACTGGATGACTGGATGGATGTATGTTCTCGACTCTCAGCTGTCTATCGCAGGGTTACTCTCAGAAATCACTTGCCTATAGCAGAAGTAGCATAGCCTATACCAGTTGCCTATAGCCGAAGTAAGGTGTACCAGCCTCTCGACTTAATTGTCGTTATTAATGTCATCCTGCCCCACGACAATCTGTGGTCACGCGCCGCTCAGACGGGGGGGGGGCTTTTATTATATAATAACACTAGAACAGGTCACTGTGCTGCAGTTACACGTCTGTCTTGGAGTCTCTTCGTTTACTGTATTTTTTATCATTCATCAGTTTATGGTCACTTTCTGTGTGCAGACAGGGCGTGAGGTGAAAGGTGAGCGAGCTTTTCCTCTCTAACACGTCATACTGACACATCGGACGTTTACGTAAGGACACGTGACAGATCAGCGGGGTCGCGTGAAGCCGCTGGCACTCCGAAGTGGATTGTTTTCTTATAACCGCACGACCTGAAGTGTGTTATTCCGGGTTTACCACTGCGACTTGCCACGATTACAGATTTTAAAAAATGTATTAATAGACGACACGTGTATTAACAAACACAAATGTATTAATAAACGACACGTGTATTAACAAACACAAATGTATTAATAAACGACGCATTTTAACGGTTCATATTTACATTTCATATTATAGAACGAGAAAAGCTCTCCGCGAGAAAAGTTAGTTCTTGTTATCACTTATGTAGCAGTTATAAACAGCTCTCTCTCTCTCTCTCTCTCTCTCTCTCTCTCGGATTTAATAAGAATAAAAGACAAGTGTTAGCTACAAAGCTCAGACAACAGAGACTCCTTATATAAATGTTAAAGAAACGCGTCTACACACAGAAAAGCGTCACCACATCAATGATTATACGTTTTCTTTTAATAAATAAATAAATAAATAAATAAAACACTGGTTATTTTTGTGTTTATTATTAGTTTTAGATTATGTGGAGCGTCCGCAATACATGTCCCTGTGAATGAGCTGTTAGAAACAACCGCCGGAACTACTATCAGTGCGGTTATATACAATTAATCCGCACCTACGGACCAATCAGATTCGAGGATTCAGCCACGCTCCTGTCTGAACTTCTCTACAGCAGGCCCGGATTGGCTGTCAGGAGATGCGGGAGGAATGGGTTGGTCTGTCCTGTGATGCGACTCGTGTGGGTAACGAATGCGACCGGTTAACTGATCACCAGCCTGCTAGGGTTAGGGTTAGGGTCTCTGGACCAGAAGCAGCCAGATAGGTGCAGAGAGGGGAAAGGGCACGAAAAAGAAAAGCCCTCCAAAAGGATGCTGTGAAATGCAAGAAAAATAACAAGACATTTTTAAAGTAACTTAATGTGCAGGTCAGTCTGATCTGCTGATAGGTAGGTAAGGTAGATAACGTTATCTAATTAAACTGGATCAACCACAGTAAGGGTAGAAAGGGGCGGCATGGTGGTGCAGTGGGTGGTGTTACTGCATCATACCTCTGGGGTCCCGGATTCAATTCTGCAACTATGAGCTGTTCTCCCCCCTGTGCACGTGGGCTTCCTCTCCATCTTCCAAAAACAATGCCAATAATTGCCCCTAGGTGTGAAGGTGTGTGTACATGTTGCCCTGCCACACTGTTTGTGGATCCACCATGGCCCTCATCAGGACAAAGCCATTACTGAAAGTGAGTAAGAGTCAGGGCAGACAGAAAGAAAAAGAAAACATTTTAAGCTATTTGTCACAAAGGTCAATCTCAATATTTCAATATTAAGAAATGCGATGATTTGATGTAGTATTGTAGCATATGACCTTATCTGAATGGTGTTGTGGCTTCTGTAAACCGCAGTACTGATGTTGTAGGTTACTGAGAAAGAGATGAGCTGAGATAAATTCAAAGTAGCAGTTCCTATTAGAAATGCACGCAAACGAAGACAGGTATCAATTTCACAACATTTCTTTTATTATTGTTAAAAGTAATGTAACTCGTGCTTTTCTTCTGAGATACACACACCAACCAAATGATTAGGCACTCCATTCTAAAACCTGTGCATTCTGAGATGCTTTTCTGCTTACAGCTCTTGTACAGAGTGGTTATTTGAGTTATCTCTCTATCATTAACAAGGTGTTTCCACTATTTGTTAATGCTCCCTGGGTGATTTTTTTTTTTCATATGTTTATTATCCATGAAAATCCCAGGAGATCAGCAGTTTCTTAATTACTCAAACCAGCCTCTATGGCACCAAGAATGATGCCATGGTCAAAATACCCCAGATCACTTTTTTCCCATATTCTGATGTTGGAGCTTAACATTAACTGAAGCTCTTGACCCATGCCCACATGATTTTATGCAATGAGCTGCTGCCTTATGATAGGGTAATTATATATTTGAATGAGCAGATATACGGGTGTTCCTAATAAATTGCTTGGTGAGTGTACATTACAGTAGGGGCTCAGTGGTCTCAAAAGTTTTTGTCCCAGTCTGGCCTTGGGTTACAGCGTCATTAATACACACACACACACACACACACACACACACACACACACACAAAGACTCTCTCTCTCTCTCTCTCTCTCTCTCTTTCTTTATCAGTGTGTGTAGTTGTGTGCGTATGCACTTACAGCTGGAAACTGGCAGTCAGTATTTAACCAGGGGGCGAATGAATAACTGTCAGTCTGACAGTTTGACTGTTGGATTATTACTACTTAGTAATTTTTGAATTGACTTGTACAAACCACGTAGCCTACTGTTTGTATTTCTAATCTTTTATAGTAGCACAAGTTTGAACTTTTTTTCACAAATTATGGACAAAGGTAAGAGCGCAAGAATATTTCACAAAGTGACTATTTTTTAACAATTTGCTTTTGAAGTTGTGGTTTGAATGACTTATAGGCAGTGCGCATGCGTATGTGACGTGAGTGCATAATTTGATTGACAGCTGTGCTTTTCAATGGTTTACCATGATTCATCAGTACTTCGGCAGCTACTGTATGTGTGTGTGTGTGACAATGGCAGTAAAATGTGTTTACATAGCAAACTAATGTGTTCATGTGTGTGTGAGAGAGAGAGCACAAGTTATCTACCCCTCACTATGTAAAATAAAAAGTTAAGTCAATTACAGACTCTGTAAAGCATTAATTGCATTAGTATAATTAGCTATAATTATATGAATGCAATTAATGCTAGATGCCTGTTAACAATAGAAATAATCAGGTTGACTGTTGCTCTCTTATGTAATAAAATTATTTGTTTAAGAACAGTATTTGGGCTCATGAAACACTGCACTACATATCAGGCTATATCAGAAGTAAACATATTTAATTGGTTCCATTGTGATTCTTTTTCATTTATCCCGTGGTAGTTATAAAGCACTCCTGTGCACTTTTTGGAGACAGCAGGTTCTGTTAGTTTACCTTATATCATGGAGAAAAGGCTTTGTCTTATACACAGAAAGACTGTTTTCTTTTGAAGGGTTGCCAATAGCAGCACTTTATCAGGTAGTTTTATTGTTAAGAATTTCTAATTAATGGGATTTAAAAACAATGCACCGGGGGAACATACAATAGGCACGATATCAAATAAATACTATGGTTGTGGCTAAAAAATGTCTTAATGCAACTGCTCAAGCTTTACATCATCTTAATTCAAGTGTACCTTATTCTATCCCTGGCCTGTGAGTCAAACACAGTTTGGTTATTTACAGCAGCAGCTTGTTACCATAGATTTAGGTGGGGAAGGATGACACTAATAAAAAACATAATCTCAAGCAAACCTAAGTCAGTTAAGCCTATCACATTAGGCTTACAATATAGGCTACTATCTAGTGAATTTTAGAGTAACACCGTAATAGGAGGTTGACTTTTTTCAGATACATAAATTTCGAACACGGCTTTATTGAAATCAGATCTTATAATTTTATATGCGATTGCCGCAATTATGATGGTTTCTGGTAGCTGATAACTGCACTCCAACAGTTGCTTAGCTAGTTACATAACATAATGTAGATTAAACTTGCTAATCACATCCTTTCTAATCAGTGAAAAACTCCCTGAGAGGAAGAAACCTTGAGAGGAACCAGACCCAAAAGGGGAGCATATCCTCTCCTGTGTGACACTTTCCCAACTTATGCCATAAAGACAGACTTTACTGAGTGAGTTGAAAGGATTCTGAGTATGAGCAGTGGGGTCCTTTTTTGATTTCAGTAGAGATTTTAACTTTAAATCTATAGTATCCAAGTGAAGTTATCCACTGAAGAATGGATGAGACTTGTGCATAAACTGGTTTCAGTAAGTGCAATCTTTAGGCTATCAAAGTAAGACCATCCACAGCCATCTTTAGAGTATCCATGTGGTACCATCCACAGCAATCTTTCAGGTTACCATGTGGTACCATCCACAGCAATCTTTAGGGTGTCCATGTGGTACCATCCACAGCAATCTTTCAGGTTACCATGTGGTACCATCCACAGCAATCTTTAGGGTGTCCATGTGGTACCATCCACAGCAATCTTTCAGGTTATCATGTGGTACCATCCACAGCAATCTTTAGGGTGTCCATGTGGTACCATCCACAGCAATCTTTCAGGTTACCATATGGTACCATCCACAGCAATCTTTAGGGTGTCCATGTGGTACCATCCACAGCAATCTTTAGGGTGTCCATGTGGTACCATCCACAGCAATCCTCAGGGTATCCATGTGATACCATCCACAGCGATCTTTAGGGTATCCATGTGCAGTATCAAAACTTTCCAACATCAGAACTTTCAGGTTTACCAGAACTCCTTGTGCCCATGAATGCCACAGATGTGTGCCTTTACCTAAGAGAAAAGCTGTCTTATAAAACTTGACTAAATCAATCAATTTTCGATTGAGGCTGTGCTAGAGTCCTGAGCACTAATTGAAAGGCTATTTCATAGGTGGAAAGCCTATTTCATGGGCTTTATAGATAAAAGCTCTGTCGCCGATGTAGTCTTCATTATTCTAGGTACTAATAAAGAGCCTATGCCTTTTGGTCTGACCATGAGGGTCATAATAGACCAAAAGTTTACTCAGATACTGTGGAGCTAGTGCTTTGTATATCATTGGTAGTATTTTATAATCAATGTGAAATTTTACTTAGCCAATGCAGTGTGGATAAGAAAGGGGTAATATGATCAAATCTTCTGGTTCTAGTAAGGACTCTGATTGTTGCATTCTGGACTAACTGGAGCTTGTTTTTGCACGTACTGGAACATCCAGACAGCAAGGTGTTACAATGGTCCAACCTAGGGGTAACAAACTAGTTTTTCTGCATCATGTACTGACACTTTATATTACTGCAATATTTTTGAGATGAAAAAAGGCTATCATAGTAATATTATCTACAGGAGCTTCAAATGAGAGACTGGAGTCAATAATCACACCAAAGTCTTTCACTCTATAACTGACAGACCATCCAGAGTTACTATATAATCAGAAAGCTTACTTCTAGCTGGCTTTGGCCCTAGTAGAGGTTCTTCTGTCATGTCTGAAATAAGGAGGAAGTTACTCAACATCCAGGGACTAATGTCTTTTACACATTCCAAAGCTGGTGTATATCATCTGGCTATGCTGAAACATATACAGTAGCTATGTGTCATCAGCATAGCAGTGAAAGCTAATGCCATGTTTATGAATAATTGTAATTGTAATAATCTAGGCCTACTGCTCTTTTCTCTATATGTGCCACCTCTGGGTGGACCTAGAACAAAGCCTTGTGGAACATCAAAGTTAATTTTTGTATGCTTGGGAATTCACCATTTACATCTATAAACTGATAACGATCAGTCAAATAAGAACTGAGCTGGGAAAGGGACATCTCCAGCAACATTTTTTAATCTGTCTAAAAGAATATTGTGATCTATGTTATCAAAAGCTGCACTAAGATCAAGGAACACAAGTGAGGAGACACAACCCTGATCAGATTCCAGTAGTTAGTCATTTACCACTTTAACCAGTGCTGTCTCAGTATTGTGATGAGACTTAATTTGTGACTGAAAGATTTTATGAATGTGATTGCTATACTAGTATGAGCCTAACTGCTGTATTACAACCTTTTTTAGGATCTTGAAGATAAAGGGAAGGTTTGATATTGGCCTATAGTTAGACAGCTAACAAGGGTCAAAGTTGGAATTTTTAATCAGTGGTTTGATAACAGCTAGATTAAATGATTTAGTCATATATCCTGTGCTAAGTGAGGAATATATTATTTTTAATAGAGATTTGATTGCTTTTGGCATAAGTGCTCCATTACAAAAGATGATTTTGAAGATGGAAAATACTGAAATTAGTTTGGGATGTTGGAGTGGAGTAAAAGACTCTAATCACTCTAATGATGTTGTTCTATTGTTTTTTTACATAGTCATCAAATTGGCTGACTACTCTGAATTTTCTATCTAATATTCTCATTTTTTCAATGAAAAAACTATATAAAGTCAACACTGCTACATATTGTTGTTATTTGTGAATATGTGGTCTTGTTTCTAATTAACTTTGCTGCGGTATTAGGTAAGAATCTAAGATTATTTTGTAAGAGCCTTCCGATAATTAAGGCTTCTCGGAGTGTATTATGCTTCCCCTGTGACACTGGCTGATATGGGTGTAACAATATATTGTGACAAGATGCATCACAATGCAGTAATTTGACAATGTGCATCGTGAGAATATTCAATGTATTTCATGTATATCAGCATTCTATTAAGCATCCAATGCAGTTGCACTGTTTTGAACACCAGCGATCCCAATTTGCACAGCCCACAATTGATAGCTCCAGATCGCACGCAACGCTCATTATAGGTTATACGGTTACACAGTCCCATTATAATAGTTAGCTTGTGTTAGCTTTCACCCTCCCCAGTTGTTGGGGGACAAGGGAGAGGTGGCTGGTGAGTGGAATTTGACCAAGACCAAATTAGGGAGAAAAATCCAAAAGAATGAAAAATAAGAAATAAAAGAAAATAGACACAAAACCTGTCTATTATCAGAATGAATATTAAAGTATCCAACAATTACTTTTTCTACTGAAACAACCAGGTTTGAGACAAATTCCAGTAGAACTTCAGAATACAGCCCTGGTGGTCTGTAAATATTAATTACTGGAAAGACTTATTTTTTGTGGCTATGTTTATGTTTGTAAAAAAATACTTATAATGAGTTATCCACATTCGAGGGCAGTGTATGTAGCTGTATCAAGGACGGCAAGCTTCATTTACTACATATTGATTGGGTCTAATTCTTGTTTCTGTTAAACAAAGTGCATTTAATCCGTGTTCAGTTACAGTTTCATTTACAATAGGTGTTTTAGACATGAGATCTAATAACTAATATCACTAATTGTCCTGTCCACTGCTTTTCCTCTACTCATCAATAAAATATTCATAGAGTGAGCATGGGGCAGAGTGATTTTTCCTCCAATGGGCCTCTGTTAGAGCTTGTTGTGTTTCCCATTTTTGACCACTAGGTGCAATAATAACTCCACGGAGCTAAGTGGTGCACTGAGCATGCTGCCCCACAATTGCAAAGGTGACCAATGTACACCGGGTTATATCTGTCAAATACCAAATTTTTTATACATTATTAGTTACTTAAAAGAGGTAAGCAGTATTTCAACAGAATTTAAAACGTATAGAGTTGTGAATGAAGATTAGTATGTAGAATGAATGAAGAATTATTTTAAGTACATTTGAAATCAGTTTTTTTTTTTGTTTTTTTTTAAATAAAATAATTACCAAAGTGTGCTAGACTTATGTTCAAATCTGTCCCCATGGGAAAAGGGCGTACCACCATGATGGCGTTCTGGAAGGAGCATTCTCAACATGCCACAATGGAGGAGATGATGCTGGACTCCAACGCACAGCAGTTGACCAAGCATGAGCTGCCTGAGATCCTGGAGATGCTGCCCAGCCTGGATGGCATTGATGTATTGGAACTAGGTGCTGGCATTGGGTTAGTGACCTCACTGTGTTATTATGGACAGAAACAGAGCTCAACTCCCTTTTTCTATACCACATGTGCCATATCAAGGCCAGTGGAAACACATTGGGTGTTGGCAGTGCCATAACCAGGAATTAATTTTGATGTGATGAGGAAATATAAAAAAAATAAAACCATGATTGTTTTCGCGCTCTTCGTGAGATTATACTGATAAGAGCAGTAGGAGGGTGATGACACAAATTCGTTCATTTAAGGCACAATCTACCATCAACAGGTCTCACCATATTAATAACATTGTCCTAAAATACCTTTATGACAGTTCCAAATGATTAAAATAACATATTAGTAACAGGGGGGAAATTACACTTTATCCTATTACTTCTGATCCACGTTTCTTTTCCTCTTACTGCAATAAACCTCCAGCAGGCTACTTCATCAGTTCATACCTTCATATCTCTATGCTTATAGTGTAGCTATCTGGTTAGTTCTGTCCTTTTAATCAGTATAATAAATGTTATCACCTAAAGTTTCTGTTAGCCATTCTTTTTCCTAGAAATGTGCTATTCTAATTTCAGAGCCTAGGTTATCGGTGTTAATCAACGGAAAATGTTAAATAAGTAATCAAATTACTACTCTTGGATTACGGGCCTTCAGGTTCTCACAAAAATTGACATACCTGCTCTAAACACAATTTCATGAATCTATAATTAACATCTATCGTCTGTCCAGAAGCCCCATTTAAATTGCTACCAAAAACTGGAGCTAAACCAAAAAAATGTTCATTATTTTTCCACAAGTACATCAAGGGCTTTTGTGTATCTGTTTCCATAGGCATGCTTTATATTACTATCATTTGTGAGATAAAGCTATGTTTCATGTTTTGCTGTAAAAATAAAACGAGATGTTTTGGTCCTTGGGTTGTATCTTGTAAATAATTTTGGGTTGTTTCTTCATGTCTGAGGGAAGTTTGAGTGAGAAGGGGAGGTTGGAATGATGCTGATAAAGCCAGTTGATGAGAATAGTTAGTAACACATTAATACACATCACAATTTTTAAGCAAAACATGGACTTGGCCTTTATCATCCCCAAGCAAACATCCAAATAGGTAATCCATTCAGAATGTTGGTAGTATATTAACACATCTGGCATGCTACAAATATGGGTAAAAAGTCAGTGCAAGCAGAACAAAGTTTTACAATGCCATCAATGGAGTAAAATGCAATACATTTATTTTGTAAGAATGAAAGTATTTAAATTCTTTAGGAACAAAACATGCAGAGGTTTAAAATCTCAGACTTGTACTGATGACACTATTAATCTAAGGGAAGTAAAAATTTAAAAGAATAAAGTCTTACAATTTTTCTGTAGATTGCTGTAGATATGTATAGAACATATTATTTTACTACTTTACTACTTATTTAACTACTTCAGGAGCTGTTCTTCTGGTTGTATGCCTTTATAAAAATGTGACCTTTGATCTTTCCAGACGATACACAAGTCATTTCATTGGCAAGGCACATCATGTGACGGCCGTGGACTTTATGGAGAAGTTTGTGGAAAAAAACAAGGAAGAGAACGGTCACCTTGGAAACGCAGAGTTTCTCCAAGCAGATGTCACACAGCTGGAGTTTCCTGAAAAGAGGTGGGAACGGGAAGTCGTTGATAGACCCGTGCTGTTTTCTCATGTATTCTCATGAATTAATGAATGAATAAGCGGATGAATGCGACAACAAACAAGCAAATGAATGAATAAACTTGTAAGAATTGTATTACAAAGCATCACATGTTATTTTGCCATTCATCCAAAATGCTTCATGATGAAATAACACATCCAGTCACCTTGACTCTCTGTTGCGAGAAGTAATGCAGGTTCTGTAGCTGAGGTCCAAACCACCTAGATCTTAGTTAGATTTTAGACTGGGTTTTCACTGATGAACATTTTTTGCTGAATGATGTTACTCTGAATTGTGCTGAATTGGGTTGAGCGCAGTCAGTGTAATATTTGGTACAGAATTAAAAACAAGTCATGGTTGGAATGCCACATAGGTAAATGAGTCTGGGTGCATGATTGGAATCATGGATCTGTTTAAAGTTATTTGGTTTCCTTCCCACAGTTTTGACCTGATTTTTTCTAACTGGCTGCTCATGTATCTGAGTGACAAGGAGCTGTGCTCACTGGCAGAGAAGATGCTGTCCTGGCTTCGTCCCAACGGTTACCTCTTCTTCAGAGAATCCTGTTTCCACCAATCAGGTTACCTTTGAAAATACACTACACAAATTCATATAGTGGTTGATTAATTTTAATCCCCTTGTCCTCAGTAAATGTATTAGTTCCCATGTTAAATGGGGAATGGGGTCTTGCACTGTTATAGAGATGACACTCAGATCTTGCCAGTAGTACAGTAGGTCCATTATAGTTCTGCCATGCGTACCACTAAAAGCATGTATTCATGATATTAAATTATGGATGAACACTAAGTTCTTTTTTTAATTAAATCCTGATAACCCTGAATTTTTTAGGTCTGCTCCAAAACATATTTGACAGTACGTATAAATCTGCTATGATGCATCCGATTCGATTTAGTTGCTTCTGATCAGTATGTGACTAACACTGTTCAGAATCTGGGCCTACCATTAACGAATCATCACGAATGATGGTGATGATGTAGATATTAAGTATCAGAATTCTGGCCCTCTGTTATAATAAATAATAATCAGTTTATAATTGTTACTTCGGTTGATGCACTGATCCAAATCCAAATTACTCGTTACACCCGTGTTCATTACAGCCTCTAGATATTTCCATCAATGGCATCATTGTCAGACCCTCTCTCAGTGATTTTTCACTATCCTTTTGCTCCAAAACACTGCCTCATTTCCACCCTTGTATAGTTTTTGTATCTGATTAGTTGTAAAGTATGTTCTGTATCGTGTAGGTTAGTCTGGGTTTTATAAAACTTCGAGTCTGACACATAGTTACAAATAGTTATGAATCATTTTCTGTCGTTTATAGCACAATTAGTGATAGATACTACATTCCATACAAAAGATCAAAATATATTAATATATTGTATTACTTTGTTATTACCAGTGAAATATTTTGACAGTTGCAGTTTATATAATCTGTGTTAATCTTTTACAGACCTACGATTTAAAAATTAACAATTTTTGTCCTTCACAGGAGACAGCAAGAGAGATTTTAACCCCACTCACTACCGTAGTCCTGCCCATTATAACCATCTGATCACATCAGTTACACGGGAGGAGTCAGCAGAGAAGGGTAAACAGTCCTATGGGTTTGATACAGTCCTGAGCAGAACTGTACAGACCTACATTAAGGTATAAATCATTTAGTTTCTTTTGTTAGTGAGAAATGTCATATGAGATGTTTAAATTTACCTCTAGGTGCGTCTTTATATCACTTCAGTATAGGGCACAATGATAACATCTGCTGACGCTCTGAACTCTGTCTGCTGGTTGTGTGTAGTTTGCAAACATGACTTTTGACCTTTCCAAATGGAGCACAAATCAGATCAGTGGCATCCATGGATGAAAGTATGAATGTATCATCCTGCACAAACATATTTGTTTTATATCTTCTAATATGATGTAGGTACAGTGTATAGGGAGCATTGAGTCTTTAGTCACGTTAAAAGACTTTTTATATTAGCATTCTGTGATAATAAGTAAACAGTACCACTGTAGGCACTGGTTTAAATGCCCTTTTTTCAGGTATGCACTGATAGAATACTGATAAGTAATGGCAAAAACATTAGAACATGAATTAACTGATCATTTCTCTCTGTCAGATGAAGAAAAACAAGAATCAAGTGTGTTGGCTGATGCAGAAAGCTTGTCGGGACTTGGACCAGCAGCACCAAGGAGGCTTCAGCACCTTCCAGCAGTTCCTGGATAACCAGCAGTATACACGCAGGGGAATTCTGCGATATGAGAAAATGTTCGGCTCTGGTTATGTCAGTACTGGTGGATCCAGAACCACCAAGGTAAGGGGCAAGAAGAGACAGCCTAGATAATGCAGTGTAATGTATTTTCCATTTGGGGGCAGTAGTACTCCAAACTATTTTAAAATAAACAAAACATGTTCTGTTGGGATGCATTAATTAGTTTAAAGGAAGAACTGAAGCATGATTTACAGGTTTTAATCAGTGTGTATTAAAGTACATAGCTATTAAAAAGGCACATTTAATTTGTGGATATAAAGATTGCTAAATATATTGTATATCATTGGACCATTTTGTGTGTGTGTGTGTGTGTGTGTGTGTGTGTGCGTGTATGTACAGCAACACACTACAATATGTAATATGTAGGTTACTATAGGTTTTTATGGTGCCAAAATTGTACTATTCTGTTTTACATTCTTATTTTAAAGACAGCACTTTACACATTGGAACTCATGAGGCAAAATATTTTGAAAATGTTACGATGTTACAATGCAGAGATAGCACATAGGTGCAAGTGTCTTAAACTCTGCCACTTAAAATACAACAATATATTTACAACCACTTAATTAGGAACACCTGCTGAGCACTCCTGCTGAGCCATGCAACTATCCAGTCAGTCAATCATGTGGCGGCATCATAATGCATAAAATCATGTAGATAAAGGTCATGAGCCTGAAATCAGACATGTAGGTAGGAATCAACCAGTAATCATGTTCTTAAGATAGGGAATGACATTGTGGTCTCATGTCTTAGTATTGTGTTAGTAAGGAAGTCCTCACTTTTTCTTTATGAAAACATTACATGAGTTTCTGGATATGTAATTTTCTGCTGATCTTTACACTGAATTAAGTACAGTTTTGGTGTCTCAGACAAATGTTCACTGAGTGTTAATGTTCTCTTTTTCCTGAATTTGTGATTTTTTTCCTCTTGACCCCTTCAGGAGTTTGTTGACCTGCTGAACCTTAGGCCAGGACAAAGAGTCCTCGATGTGGGCTGTGGAATTGGGGGAGGGGATTTCTACATGGCCAAGGTGAGCCGCATGGTCGCTGACTGACTGGTCAGTGTAACAGCGTCAGGGTGGTAGGAAGGTTGTACTGTCACCTGCCTGAGCTTCCCTTTGTCTCGTTGCATTACTGTGTGAAATTGTTTTGTGTTTTTGGTGTGTGGATCTGGATGGTTTCCTTTCCTTCCACACTTCCATACTACTTAAACTACCTTCTTTTGTGTGGTGCTTTTCCCAGAATGTATAGTTTTTTTTTTACTTTTCTGTTTTTAATGATTAAATTTTAACTTGGTTAATGCTCAGTGAAGGCAGAGGTACAAGGCCATTTCATGATTTTCTCAGTTGCCTCACTGGCTGTTTGCTTGATTGACAGACCTTCGGGGTGGATGTTTTGGGAATGGACTTGTCATCAAACATGGTGGAGATTGCTATGGAGAGGGCTGTGACTGAGAAACTGCCATCTGTGAGTGACACTCTTTTGGCCTAATTTTTTTACCATGATTTATACTTCTTTTACACTTGAAGTAGGTGACAACTAAATGTCCATTCTGCTTCAGGTGCAGTTTGAGGTGTCAGACGCCACTAAGAGAACATTTCCAGATAGCTCGTTTGATGTGGTGTACAGTAGAGACACCATTCTGCACATCAGTGATAAACTCAGACTCTTCAGAAAATTTCATGTGAGTGTGCGTGTGTGTATGTGTGTGTATTGGTGCTGGTCGATTGCTGCATTCAACTAAAACTTGTAACTCGGAATTTCCGACCGCGGACTAGGAAAAAACAAAGAAAACACCCCCTCAACTCAAAATTCCTACTCAGAAATTCAGGCCAGTCTCCTCAACCCCCTGAGTTCAGCAAGTGACATCGAATCAACATGGCTGCTCACAGCATCAGCAGTAAACAAAGTAGCACTTCTTTATTTTTAAATGAGATATGCTGTATACACAAGTGTTTGCTTTAGATCAGCCAACATACAGACACATTAGGTTGTTAAAGCTATAAATGAATATATACAGTTTTCTATTATGAGGAGGTAAGCATACATCACTCATCACAGTTAGTTGGCTAGAGTGTTGCTAACAAAAGACGAACATGGAAGTGCCTGTGTTTTTTTTCCCACTTTGTAGCTCAAAAGCACAGAGGTCGAAAAATTATGTCGTTCCGAGTTCCAACTTTCCACTTCCGAGTTAAGCCAAACACAGCATATTTTCTGAGTTGCCTTAACTGCAAAAAAAAAAGTACTTAAGCTCTCTTATGCATCACTGCCATCTACTGGTCATGTAGTTTATTTCAGGCAATAAGCCTTGTGTATGCAGTAAACCAAGTGTCAGTTGTCTATGCTGAGTGTCTCATTCTGTTTTGTGTGTGTGTAGTCATGGTTGAAGCCTGGTGGAAAGGTGCTAATCAGTGATTACTGCTGTGGAGAGAAGCCATGGACTCCTGCCTTTCAGGAGTATGTTACCCAGAGAGGTTACATCCTTTATACACCACAGAGATATGGCAAGGTGAGCCACCGTAAGCTGAAATAATTGCACTTAACTCAAAAGTACTGGGACAAAAGTACTGCTCTGTTTTTCATGTTCTCATAAAACGTGATCCAGTAAATATCAGTGTTGTCAAGCGTGGATAGGCTTTGGTTGCAGCTGCAGGGTTTTATTCAATGAAACACACACATTTAAACCAAAATCAAGTCAGTAGACAGGCAAAGCATCAGGTGATCAGTAGACAGCACTAGACTAGGAAGAACTCAATAGATAGAACAGACAAGGTCACTACAGGAAAACCTAAGGACTCGAGTACTAATTATTGGTGAAGTCTTTCTCCAAGTCACCTTATGTATGAATGATATGAAATGTATGCGAAGACCGAACACACTCCTTTTTTGTCAAAATGTATCTGTAACATTTTAATGTCAGAAGTCACACAGGCTGCAAAATATTGAGATCAAGATTATCTGTATGTTGGAGGCCAGTCGATTAATTTGTTGACATTTACATGAGTATATATCACATGTAGTTAATGGTAAATTCTAGCGCAAATACACACATACTCTCAAATTGTAATTAGTTTCCTGTGATAAGGCATATAGAGCATTTAACTGAAATCCTGAGCATTGAAGGCTGTTCTCTGAGGTAGTGCTGTAGTTTATTAATTCTCCATCTCAGCATGTTTGTAGCTATATATATATAAAATATTGGAAGAGAGGGAAGAGAGACAAGTGGAAAACAAGTGAGTTATAAAGAAAGCTAGAGAAGCGGAGTTCTTCATCATCTGCGGAACCAAAGATAGAAAACAGTGATTTGAATCAAACCGATTTCCTGTCACATACTGTATGTCTATATTTAGACAGTCATATGATGGTGTGCTTCAGATCTTAGCTTAAAAAATAGACACTAAAAAACACTAAATGCTAAAATAGAGTTGTTTAGACTTAGTGGAACACAGATATGTATCAAACACAGAGGAAATCACAAATCACACAGTCTATCTAAATAGCAGTGCTGTTTTATATGTTAGAAATATTCAGTTCAATTCAATTTTATTTGCATATTTTATTTTAACAATGAGCATTGTCACAAAGCAGCTCTACAGAAATATATAAATTCAGGATATATGTTTTAAACTTATACATTTATAAATTTATCCCTAATGAGCAAGCCAGAGGTGATGGTGGCACGTAAAAGCTCCATGAGACGATATGAGGAAGGACCCTGAGAGGACCCAGACTCAAAAAAGGAACCCATCCTCATGTGTGACAACAAATAATGCAGTTATAAACAATTCCCTTCTATAACTGTGTACTACATGGTCAAAAAGTGCAATTGTGTAAACAGGAAATTCATTATGGTGGTCATAATTCATCATGATGGTCTCACCCACTGCATTACAGATTATATCAATTTCTGTGTGGAGAATACTGTACCATCCACGAGAAGAAGAGGGCTTTTACTTCAGGGATAAAGAGGAGCTTAAGAGAGTTCAGAAGGAACTCAAATACAAAATGAGACGGTGCAATGACAACTACAGGAGGAAACTGGAGGAGCGGTTAACGCAAAACAATGTCCGTGATGTGTGGAGAGGACTGAAAAACATCTCAGGTCATGGTCACAGTGGCAGGAGAGGATCAGTAAACGGTGGTCAGCTCTGGGCAAATGAGTTGAATCTGTTTTTTAACAGATTTGACTCTGTTCCCACTTCCTCTCCCACCCAGCGTTCTCCCTCTCCACCCTACTCCAGACCAGCAACCACCCCTCTCCCCGGACTGTCTTCACCTCCACCTCACTTACACCTAACTACACTTCCCCTCACTGCCCCCCCTAGTCTTTCACAACCTTTCACCCCCGTTCACTCATCTCAGTCCTCTCACACCCCCCTCTCCTTAACAACAGATCAGGTGTGAATTAAGGAAGATAAAGGCAAGGAAGGCTGTAGGACCAGATGGAATCAGCCCCAGACCACTCAGGGACTGTGCTGACCAGCTATGTGGGGTGGTCAGGTACATGTTTAATCTGAGCCTCAGCCTGGAGAAGGTCCCAATCCTGTGGAAAACTTCCTGCGTGGTTCCAGTACCAAAGACTGCATACCCCAGGGAGCTGAACCACTTCAGACCTGTTGCCTTAACCTCCCACCTGATGAAGACCATGGAGAGGATCATCCTCTGTCACCTCCGTTCCTTAGTGAGCACAGTGCTCGACCCACTGCAGTTTGCATGTCGGCCTGGCATCGGTGTGGACGACGCAGTGATCTACCTGCTGCACCGGGCACTGACTCACCTGGAGACCACTGGGAGCACTGTGAGAGTCATATTCTTTGACTTCTTCAGTGCTTTCAACACGATACAGCCAGCACTGCTGCATGGGAAGCTGGAGCGGTCGGGGGTGGATGATCACATGGCTGCATGGACAATCGACTACCTTCTATAACTTCAGTTATAACACTAACACCTGCCACCTCCAAAAGTTCTCAGATGATACAGCCATTGTTGGATGTGTATCTGATGGGAATGAACAAGAATACATGGAGGTCATCAAGGACTTTGTTGACTGGTGCGAGTGTAATCACTTGCACTTGAACATCAGTAAGACGAAGGAGATGGTGATTGACTTCCGGAGAAGGAGAACACCGCACCACATACCAGTGACCATCCAGGGCTTGGACATTGAGTTGGTGAAACGGTTCAAGTACCTATGTGTCCACCTAAACAATAGACTGGACTGGCTGGATAACACTGATGCTCTGTACAAGAAGGGCCAGAGTCACCTTCACCTGCTGAGGAGACTAGGGTCTTTTGGAGTTTGCAGGACATTATTAAGGACATTTTTCAATACTGTGGTCAATTCTCTACGCTGTAGTCTGCTGGGTGGGAGGCAGTACAGAGCGGGACAGGAAGAGACTGAACAAGCTGGTTAGGAGAGCCAGCTCTGTCCTGGGCTGCCCACTGGACTCTGTGGAGGTGGTGGGTGAGAGGAGGATGTTAGCCAAGCTCTCATCTATTATGAACAACACCTCTCACCCCCTGTATGGGACTGTGGAGACCCTGTGTAGCTCTTTCAGCAGCAGACTGCTGCACCCCAGTGTAGGAAGGAGCGCTACCACAGGTCATTCATACCAGCAGCTGTCCAACTTTACAACACTGCATTAGAGTGATGTTCAAATGTGCAATATTTTATAATTTCATATAATTTTATTTCTTTTATTATTTCTAAGGTGTATATACAGTACAGTTTTTTTGTTACTTTTGCTGATATTGTCTCATATTTAACTTTTCTTTCTTCCTATCGTTAGTCTTCAATACCTGCACTTTAACTGTCTGTGAGCTGCTGTGATAAGTGAATTTCCCCACTGTGGGATCAATAAAGTTTATCTCATCTTATTATAGTTTTTACATGAAGTCTATTTTGTTGAAGTTATCAGCTGTTCACTGATGGAGATTTGAGTGCCAATTTCAGTCCTAAAGCTATCATAGCAATTGTAGTCCTAAGCCATCATAGCAAGACTGTTCATATCAATTGCAATCCAAAGCCAACTTGTTCTCATTGGTCTTTAGGCTGTCCATGTGGGGCCATCCTCAGCAGCAGCAAGTGATTTCCAAGTGATGAGACCTCCAGAATTAGGGCATCAGGATGGATCAGGCAGTTCTAGAGAGCAGAAGGGGTCAGGCTCACTGGTATCTCAGGAGTAGCATGTGTAGCTCGACAGAGAGAGAGAAGGAGAAAGGGAGGGAGAGAGATTGTTAGGTATGCTAACTGTCAGGTAGTGGTTAAGGACAATGTACTTAGTGTGCAGATATCGTGCAGATATTCAAATATCTTGTTGGTTTTGCATGTCTGATAATATTTTCCTCATTCCTAATGACAGTGTGTGTGTGTGTGTGTGTGTGTGTGTGTGTGCGCGTGTGTGTGTGTCTTTCAGTTCTTGGAAGAAGCAGGGTTCACCAATGTAAGAGCAGAAGACAGAACTGCCCAGTTCATTCAGGTGATAAAGGCTGAGCTTAAGAGAGCAGAGGAGATTAAAGTGGAATTTATACAGGTAAAAGAACACACACACACACATAGAATGTGAATGTATCTAAATAACCCACACAAATGCTCATCTGTGCTATGGCACAAAATAAATACCTATGCTTCACAGTATGAGAGTTTAGGAATAGATCAGAAACATAATGTGAACATGTTATGAATGGGTTATAACAATGTTCTGCCTCCATGCAGGAGTTTTCCCAGGAGGACTATGATGCTATTGTAAATGGTTGGACAGAAAAGTTGCAGCGCTGTGAAGCTGGAGATCAGCGCTGGGGTCTGTTCTATGCCACCAGAGACTGAGAGAAGTAGAGAGAGAGCTCCTGCAGGTTCTATAGGTACAGAAAGAGAAAGAGAACAACTGTGAAATCTGATGAAGATTTTATTTTAAATGCCAGAAGTTGAAGAATTGTACAAAATATATTAGGATTCTGTAAATGAAAACAGGCCAATGTGGTGTTAAAATCTTAATAATTTTTAAGAATTGTAACATGGCTTAAATAAAAAGAAATATTTTTCCCTTGTTCTTGATGTTCTATTTTTTTTGTGTGGTGTATTCTAGAGCAGTTCATTTTCACAGCTAATATACGGAAATATATGGAAGATTATGCGTCCATTCCAAGAAGAGGGCTAAAAACTCAATCTTAAATCCAGAGTTGAATCTGTGGATTTGTCACTTCCAAGGAAGAAAAAAAAGATTACGATTAATGAACCCCAGATAGATTAAACTGTGCATGATGAGCTTCTTTTTTTTTTTTTTTTGCTATGGTCCATGTGGGGGCTGGCTGGCCAGACCTACGGTGATGTTTGTTTGTCCCCAGATGTTCTCCAGCTTGTGTTCTGAATGGTTAACCCTGCTGCTTCTAAGCCATCATCATGGGCAACTAGAAACTGGGTAATGAGTGCGTAATTAAAACCACTGTCAGGTAAAGTGAATAATTCTCTGAAGTGAAGTGAATAATGAAGTGATTATCTCGTTACAGTGGCACCTGTCAAGGGGTGGGATTATATTAGGCAGCAAGTGAACAGTCAGTTCTCGAAGTAAAATAATATGTAAAATGTAAAATAATATTCACATCACCTGTCAGTGGTTTTAATGTTATGGCTGATGGGTGTACACACACACACACACACACACACACACACACACACACACATATATATATATATATATATATATACACATATATACAGTTAGGTCCGGAAGTATTTGGACAATGACAGAGTTTTTGTGATTTTGCCTTTATACACCACCACAATAGATTTGAAATAAAACAATCAAGATGTTTTATAAAAAAAAATTAGTCTCAGGTACAATGTGTGCAGTTTTGTAAGGAAATTAGCTGGTAAGTTTTACTGAGCATCTTGCAGAAGCAGCCACAGTTCTTCTGGAGACTTTGACTGTCGCACTTGGTCTCTTATGTAATATGCTGCTTTCTTTACTGACATACAAACATTTTTTGTGTAACATTTAATTTTGTGCTGGAAAACCAATATTTGGAAATCTAAAATGTTTTTGTAGTGACTAGATAATGTAGAAGTCATAAAATAAAAATCTATAACAAAGTTTGTACTAAAAAAAAAAAATAGGGTGCCTAAGTCTTTTGCACAGTACTGTATATACAGTCAGGTCCGGAAGTATTTGGACAATGACAGAGTTTTTGTGATTTTGCCTTTATGAACACAATGGATTTGAAATAAAACAACAAGCTTCCCATCATTATGGTACATGTTAATCTTGGCCCAAAGAATCTTATTCCAGATCATGGGAGGCTTTTTTAGATGTTTTCTGGCAAGGTTTAATCTGGCTTTCCTGTTCTTGAATGTTACCAGTGGTTTGCACCTTGTTGTAAAACCTCTGTATTTACATTCGTGAAGGCGTCTCTTGATTGTAGATTTTGACAATGATACGCCTACCTTCTCCAGAGTATTCTTGTCTTCTGTTGATGTTGTGAAGGGGTTTTTCTTCACCAAGGAAAGGATTCTGCGATCATCCACTTTAGTTGTCTTCCGTGGTCTTCCAGGCCTTTCGGTGTTGTTGAGCTCACCAGTGCTTTCTTTCTTTTTAAGAATGTCCCCAACTGTTGATTTGGTCACACCTAAGGTTTTTGCTATCTCTCTTATAGATTTATGTTGTTTTTTCAGCCTAATGACGGCCTCCTTCACTTGCATTGAGATCTCCTTGGACTTCATATTGGTAGCTCCAGTCGAATAGCTGCCAAATGCCAACTCAATACCTGATATCAACTCCAGACATTTTATCTGCTTCATTTGTCTTGAAGTAACGAGGGAATGGACCGCACCTGGTCGATTAACTTCTAGTCAGGCAATTGTCCAAATACCTTTGATCCCCTGAAAATGGAGGTACTTTGCTTAAAATGGCTGTGATTCCTAAATGGTAAATGCCATATTTTTGTGGAACCTGTTAAAATAAAGCTGAAAGTCTACACTTCGATCACATCTTGATTGTTTCATTTCAAATCCATTGTGGTGGTGTATAAAGGCAAAATCACAAAAACTCTGTCATCGTCCAAATACTTCTGGACCTAACTCTATGTGTGTGTGTGTGTGTGTATATATACATATACATATATATATATATATATATATATATATATATATATATATATATATA
>CM040983.1:10245969-10329855 GCA_022985145.1 Pangasius djambal
ACTCCACCAGTCACACGTGGCCCTTCAGTGCCGTCGCAGAGTTAATAGGTAAGACATCACGATGGGTTTTTGCTTCTCATAAAATCTGATTTGAACTTCTTTTTTTTTTTTTTTTTTTGTGAGAGTTATGTTTCAGCCTAGATCGAGGCCCGCCAAAACGAAGGTTTCTTTTTCTTTTTTTCTTTGCACTCGCATAACCGCATTACAGTCCTGCTATATAGTCCACCATCAAGGGGGATTATGGTGACCTGCTAGCCTGGTGGTGGTATCTGGTGTGCGGTTTGGGACAGAGCCCGGCACTGGCGCGGCGGAAACTCAGCACCTGTTGCGCATCCGGTCGGTCGATGACCTGCATGCCTTAAACACAACCAAACACAGCAGCCAGCCTGCTTTTTATTCATTAATTTATTCTTAAATTGAATGCTTATTGGTTTTTAACAGTAAATATAATGTACAGTGTACAAACTGTTGAAATACTTATTAAAATGACACATAGACAAGTTTAAATGAAGCACATATAGAAAGAAGGAAGAAAATAAATAAATAAATAAATAACCCAGGCACACCCCCCCACACACACACACACTCAGGGTAGTGCACATACAGAACAGTAGCACAGTGTATGAGATGGAATTGCTTCATTTTTCAGTTAAAGTCTGTCTGACCAGGCTGTAGATCTGTCTTCTGATAAGGTGCCAAAAAAAGGAGAGCAGATATATCTAAAAGTATCTCCATTCCCCTTTAATGAAGCATTTATTCTTTCAAAGGAAGCATTTTGAAAATCTCCTGATACCACAACCACAAGAATTGATGGAGGCTTATCCTTAATCCGGTTAAGTACCGTACATCTCCAGCCAATGAAACGCAACTTCTGCGCAAGCTTTATGTCACCTGGTGCGAGTGTCAAATCGTTATGTATCAATCCTAGGATAAAGAACCATGGGTTCACATTCAGCGTAACCAAGTGTGGTTTCTAATTTCCTTTGGAACTTACTCCAGAATTGTGAGATTGACAGACAAGACCAAAACATATGACTGTGTGTCCGTCATCAGTTAAATCCCCCGAATTGTAAAGCATGAATAAGTTCTTAAAAAAGGTTTCTGCGCAATTTACGTCCCATCTCTCTCTCTCCTCTTTTCTCCCTCATCTCCATGTCTCCTCTGTTGTCCTTTGTCTTCTCTTTCATTTTCCTTTCTGCACTTTTTCGCCTTTTCTCATCTCTCAGCTTTTTTCTTTTTTGAATTTATACATTTCTTTTGCAAGGGGTTGCAAGGGCTTAAGCCTAACTGCATATTTTAGTACATATGTAAATATTACTTTACATGTTCGTGGGGGTTTCCTCTGGGTTCTCTAGTTTCCTCCCACTGTCCCGAAAATATAGGTAGGCGGATTGGGTTTGTGTGTGTGTGTGTGGGTGTGGGTGTGTTTGTGATTAGACCTTTATTTGACACCACACACATACATACATCCCCACCAACTCATGTTATCTTTTCCCTTAGCCTCCTTTTCTCCTCTTTTTTTTTGCTCTGCTCATTTTGCCATTTTGCCCCCTTTATCCTCTTCCATCATTTTCCTTCTCCACTATTTTGCCCTATTTCTTTCTCACCGCCTGTCCTTTTCTCAGTTTATCATTTTCTCATGACATCAACACTTCTCCTCAAATTTTATTTTCTCCTCTCTAATACTTATATCCCTTTCTTATCCTTATATCTCCTCCTCTAGAGGAGTTATAAGGATAAGAAATGATGTTATAATGTCGATATTGTGATAATGCCACTTTTCTGAGATATTGCAGGTATCATCAGATATTTTATAACTTTGTTTGGAAGCAGCTGATTAGATGTTAAAATTTTTAAAGCTACTGGATGCCAGAATTTCTAATGTCACCCACTCTGGTAAAAAAAAAAAAAAAATGCAATTTCAAGCAAATGCAAAGGCAGTTGAGTTTGAAATACAAATATACAGGGAAACTTACCAACACCTTCCATTAGCCTCTAGTCTGTTATCCTGAGTTTTCTAGCTAAAACGTCTCAAGTGCATTTCGATACTAATTCCACAATGAGGATAAATCATCTGACTACCATCTTTCAATCACTAATCTCCCACCAAATTAGAGAACAAATAAATGCTTTACCTATACCTTACCTAGAAAATCCCAGTCAGTTTCACTCACACTCTCTGACTCTTGTTTCTCCTGTGTGGCTGCTGGCTCCTGTCTGTCACTCTGTAGCTAGACTTCTTACCTGCCTAAGATTAGGGTGAGATGAAACATGGTTGTAACAATTAGACCTGCATGCATTAGAACAGCTAATGCCGAAAGCACATCCTTACAAGAGGTGCGCATCAGGACTGGGGACCTGTGGAACCCAACAAAAAATGTTGCGGGTGCAGACAGTGAGATATCAGGACAAAGAAACGCCACGTTCACGGGAGTGCACTGGACAGCGGTACGTTAATTCATCTTCAGTAAATGCTAAGCATAGGTTGGGGTCACTCTGGTTTTACTTTACCTTCTGTAAAGTTTATCTTGGTAATGTAGCTCCATGCCAAGCAAAAGCAACTAGATTCTCAGATCTGCTGATGAAAATGGATGATTTTATGAGGTTTTCTCACAATATAAAAAACAAAAAATATCAAAGGTCATCTTAGTTGATATTAGCTTAGGTTTTCTTTTTTTTTTTTTTTCTTTTTTTTTTTTGGGGTAGCCTAAACATTGCAGTGGTTTATGGAAGTGGCTCTTGAAATTCAGTGAAATTATTTTATATTATATTATATAACATCTCAATTAGTTAACAAGTTACTTAGCATAATGGAGACAACAAACGGACTGGCACCCAAATACTTAGCACATACACATGACACAACGCAGACGCATGATACAGAATACAGAAACATAAAGGAATTCAAAACAGTTATTTTTGTTACAATGGTGTATATTTGTTTTTTTATGAGTTTAAAAATTTTGTTTCATTATTTTAAAAAAGGTATTCAGATTCTCCAACCAACAACACAAGTCTGATGCCACTGGACATGTGGACCTGTCTGAGTGATTCATTACTGAAAACCAGTTCAGAAGGACAATTTGGTCATGATATCGCTGTTTTCTATCTACATTCCATCCAACAACAGAAAAATAGCCTTTTGGTTAACTCTGTGGATTTGGTTGGAGACAAAAACGCCTGTGTGTTGAGTCCTTTTAAAAAGACTTGTGATAGTTAGTTACACATTTTGTTTCATTGTGTTTATTGTGTATTTTTTCAGTTGGAACATATAAACTCATTGCCATATGACTCACGGACTGTGCAAATAAACCCAGTGACTCACAGTTATTTGTTTCTGCTCGTGGCTTTTTGTAGAACGTGTATCAGAGCGATACGAGTGGCCCACTGGTTTAAATACGGTTATTTACTCTGATCTTGTAGCATACAACTGTGTGTTTGACATGAGAAACATAATTTCTCGATACATATGTGTAATTAGAGTGGACCACTAACTGGCTGTCTCTCTGTGTGGTAGATAACGCATCGGACCCCGGGGTCACAGCCAAGCAGATCTGGATCGATGTGGTCAGTGTGAAAGAGGAGTTGTGTCTTAGCTTTACTGATAATGGCAGTGGGATGACACCAAGTAAACTGCACAAGATGCTCAGGTGAGTCAGGAATAGACTTTAAACACATCCCAAACCTCTTTCTTTAAACATAGCCTCTGGTGACAGGGATCTCAGTTTGATCAAAGTGTATGTAGTCCAGATTGGTCCTGTAGAAGAAGCAGAATTCCTAGCTCCCTAATATCAAACTAATATCCTTTAAAAGCATTATAAATGCTTTATTCCTTATCTGGTATATATCCTTTTTTATATGCTGTATCCATATAAATTACATATCAGTTCTATTATTTACCTTTACTTTTGATTTTGACACAGAAATAATAAATAGCGGAATATGTCCATGAGGAACCGAGGAGATGTACTTTTATATTGCGGTGTACAATTTAATGAAAATTTCTAATGTTTTAGTTAACTGACAAGGAACAATGCAAACATAGAGATAAACATGATGGAGCAAGTGCTGCTACAAACATGAGTCATGAAGAGCTGAAGCAGGCTAACGTGCAATAAAATAATGATAATAAAGCATCCAGTGGCAAGGAACGTAAGCCATTAATCATCTATCATTAATCACGGGAAAGGTGCTGAGGGTGTTTCTGTGCTCTCAGAATGTTGTGATACTGACATTTTAACAGGTATTTAGACAGTTTCATTTAGTCTCATTTGTAAAGTGTGTTTAAGCACCTTAACCTGTTTTAGACCCAGAGCCAGACCTTTGAATGATAAATATGGAGTGTAGCAATCATGTAATTATCTACACTGTTTGCTTGAGGTAGCTTGAGGGCTAATTATCTACACCAGGGTGTACAGTCTTATCCGGCAGATGCCACACCTGAGTCTATTGAAAGTCAGGGTCAGCTGATTAAACAGTGGGCAGCGGTAGCTCAGTGGTGAAGAAGCTGGCCTACTGCATGGAAGGTCCTGAGCTCAAACCCAAGCACCACCATGCTGCCACTGCTGGGAATTTGAGCAAGGACCTTAACCCTCAGCTGCTCAGTTATATAAATGAGATAAATGTACATCTGCCAAATGCCATAAATGTAAACAGGTGGCATCAGATGTGGCTCCTGCTTGATTGGAATGAAAACCTGCACCCACACTGGCCCTTTCTGGATAAGATTGGACACCCTGATCTACACTGTTTGTCTCAAATAAACTCTTCCCTTCATTTCTTTGTTAAAACCTGAATGTGTTTATTGCTATTATTCATAGATATTTCTGGTTTTTTTGTGTACATCATGGAATACAGAAAGGTTGCATGTTTTATGTTAACTTTGTCTGTTAATAGATTTTGAATTACACTCCCTCTTTTTATTTTTGTCTTTCTCTCGCTCTGTAGTTTCGGTTTCACAGAGAAGGGATCTGGTAAAGGCAGTCATCAGGCCATAGGGATCTACGGTAATGGTTTCAAATCAGGATCAATGCGCTTGGGGCGTGATGCTCTGATCTTCACTAAGAATGGAGGATGTCAGAGTGTTGGCATGCTCTCTCAGTCCTTCCTGCATGCCGTCAAAGCTCAGGCTGTCATTGTACCTATAGCGCCATTCAACCAACAGACTAATATCCTTTATAAGCAGGATACACACTTTATACTTCATATCTATTTTATATATACATTTTGTTAGGTGCTTTATAATTTGCATATATTATGTATTGGCTTTATTGTCTATATTAAGTTTTGATTCCGACATACAAGTAAATGCAGCTCAGAAGCAGCTAAAAAAAACTGTCTCAGAAAGTTCTTAAATCCTTCTTTTAAGTGGAAATTACCTGATTTAATATTTTTCTGTATGTAGGTAATTTAACTCAAATTTGAGACTAGACATTTGAACCAGTGAATCAGTTTTTCCACCCAAAAGAATTTCTTTCATACATGAATTTATGTCATTATCAATAGTAAAAAAAAAAAAAAGTGATTGTTGGCTTTGTGCTCTCTTTGCTACATATTAAGTATAGTGTATTGAAAAGTTTCATGTGTAAGGGTTATGGAGTGAAAATTCAGTGGCATCAAAACTAAATCAAATGAAATATACTATAAATATGCGAACTGGAGTACCTGAAAACTAGAATGAAATGGTTCTAGGTGACGTCTCACTTAATACTTTTCCCCTGACAAGTCACTAGTGCAACCCTCTTTTCAGCAGCAGATACTTTTAGTCTAAATACGAGGAACTGGTGATGTCACGGGGAAAGAAAATGAGCAAAACCATGACCATGTCTATGGAAGAAAGAAATGTTTTACTGGTGAAGGAGGAAGCTACACTAATAATGTTAACGCTAACAAATTTTAAATGACACCTTTATGTAAGTGTCTAAAACTGTAGATTTATGTTGTGTACAGATGCTGAAGGATTTGAGTTTGAAGAATGTAGTGTATATTGAAGAAGTAACTTGTAGCTAGGTTGAAGTAAGAGCTTGTCATTAGTCACTGTTGTTATTTTGGTCACAGGCCATGTGTTGATGGAAACCGATCTCATAAAATACAGATTTTCATTCTGTTTAATTTTATACAAATGAAGTTGTAAGAAAAGATACAAACATTAACCCAACTCCTAAGTCTCACGCATAGCCTAAGCCTACGTAATTTAATTGTGTTCTACCAAATGTTATGAATTTGCAAGCGTGAGACTATTGTGGGAAAAGGAAAAATCCTGTTACTCACTGTATGAGTGGATGTATGTTCCTCTTGCTTGCCATCCCTCCTTAACTTTTGTTCTCTCACAGTCTTTGGTAATAACGGAGGATTCAGAGGCTAGTCTGAGAGCCATCCTCACACACTCGCTTTTCAAGTCAGAGTCTGAACTACAGGAACAGCTCAATTCCATCCCAGGCAAGAAGGGCACCAAGATCCTCATCTGGAACATACGCAGGTAAAAGACAAACCAGCAACTGAGCTGCTAGCTACACCAGCATAAGCTAATTATGCCAACCCATACACCTATCCCTGCAAAAACAAACTTTCTAATGGTTCGAAGAACGTCGAATACTTTAAGGGTCACTCTCTTGCTCTGCCTGTTTCCCTCTGTATGAAAGGTCAGAATTGCATTTTCAGAATTGCTTGCATCTCACATGGTAACCATAGTGACAGCGATCCTAAGTACAGAGTTTTGTATAATGCTGATTGCACTTTTATTTTAAATCCATAGACTAAATATTAAAAAAACAGACTCTAGACTATTTAAAAAGATAATTTTAAAACAGAAATCTTTCATGCATTATTTCAGTAACGTATAAACATACATATATCTGTTGGGTTGAAATCATTTAGAAGTGTGAATGACCCGACAAACCTGCCACAGAGGTAAAGTTTAAACTCTGCCCACATCTTTAACGCTCCTCTTATCGCTAAAAGTTGTGAACTTTTCAGACTTTCATCCTTTCTACTTAAAGTGTCTTTTAGTCATTTTTCAATTTATCTAGAAAACATTTTCAAAGTTTCAGAAAACTTAAAACCAATATAAATTCATACTTTTCTTCTTTTCATCCTTCCATCTTTTTTCCATCTTTTTCTTGTCTTTTAAAAATTACCAACCACTGAAATGTTTTAAATGCAGTATTGAATAAGCCATTTATTCATTTTCTCTAGAAATTACTGTTATACATTTCTTTCGTTCCTTTATTTTGTTTACAAATATTTTGACACTATTCTTACAGCACCCTGCAAGCACCAATATTATATTTAGAAATCCTGTTGATCTCATGTCATTCATTAGCATGATTTGAATATTTCCATGGACTGTACACTGTGGTTTTATGTTAACAGTGTAGCCATGGTTTGTTATCTAACAAACCGTACAGAAAATCCTGTGTACATTTGTACTGTTTGTAGGTGCAGGGTCCTCACCAGTACACTGTTATTATGTAGAAGTTGCTTTTTAAATGGTCATACCTTTTAGGAAAGCTTGGTTCTGTCAGCAGTCTATGAAGAGGTTTTGGCAGTTAAGAGGCATTTGGGATGGTCTCTGTTTTCACTAAAATACAGCGACAGGAAAAAAAAAACAGCACTACTCACAAATCTTACCTTTTCACAGAGACAGGCTGCCAGGGGAAATTATTATTAGCTGCCTCAATAAAATCCTTGGTTTTGATGTAAGGATATTTGCATTATGGAATGATCAACTCATTTAGTGCTGTCACTGATAGGAACAAAGACGGGAAGCCTGAGTTTGACTTTGAAGCCGATGAGGAGGACATCCGCCTGCCAGAGATCCGCTCAGAGGAGATGGAGGGGAAAACGAAGAGACGTTACTCTGGACCTCACAGAACTGACCATATCGTCCCAGAGATGGATTACTCTCTCAGAGTGAGTGCAGGGTAGATGAGATAGAGCAATTGAAAACAGTTCACATGAAGAAATGAGACAGGAATAGGTTAACTGAAACAAAAGTAACATTTTTGTCTGTTTCGCTCTCATCCTTCTCTCTCTCAGGCATATCTCAGCATTCTGTATCTGAAACCCAGGATTCAGATCATCCTCAGGCAGAAGAAGGTTCAGACCAAACTAGTGGCAAAGAGTTTGTCTATGATTGAGAATGATGTTTACAAACCACAATTCATCGTATCCTTTCGGGGGCTTTTCATTTGGAGTATGTAAATGTGGAGGCCCTTCATAAATACTGAGAGAAATCTGTTGTACACTTAACCAGTTAAACTGCTACCTAAACTGCTTGCTTATATAGAAAAAGAAGCACCGGGTTTTTAGGGCTACATTACTAGTGTTTAAATTGCTTCTTTCCCCTATATACTGAGAAGGCATTCCATCTCTTCTGCAGACCTCCGCATTCCTTTCCTTGCTATTGTCGAACTTGAACAGGACGTTCATTTGAAGCGAACCCAACGGCATGTTGTCAGGTAGAAAAGATCAGTTTAGAAATCAGGTTAAAAAATATCAGTTCAGAAGTCAGTTTACACTTGACTAAGTGCACTGCTTGGTGCAAACAGCCTCAAGTTTAGACAAATAAGAAAAGCCATTAAGGCTGAAGCCTTCTCTACTGCATAAAAGGCTATCAGTCTGGGAGGAAGAAGGCTAAGGCCTGGTTTATACTTTATTCATGACTAGATGTGCACACGTGGACACAACAGCTGCGCAAACAGCATTGTTTATGTACTTGCCTGTGTACCTTTTATACATCTGGGGGGGTTAAAAGAGATGTACATCCACTAGAGGACAGGCCAGAGCCAAAGCATCCCTCTTCAGCAGGTTTCCATTTTGGCCTGTAAACTGGTTAGGGATTTTGTGCTAACTGTGCTGAGACATGCTGAGACACGGAGATGATAAACACAAAGGCAAACTCTGTTAGTTTCTCTTTAAAACTTTTCACCATTGTTTGATGATATGCCATGAGCTGCAAAATTGAAAACCAAGACCTTACAACTGGAAGTAGTTAGTGATCTAAAATATCCAGACAAGTGGTAAGCAAAACAGTTTCATTAGGATTTAAGGCTACAAGAAAAGTTTTTAAAATTCAAACAAAGCATTTTATAGGAAATTCTCGTAGTGCTAATGCTAAAAACTGTCTAGAATTGATGCAGTTTGAGACACAGCTCTGTTGTGGATATAGCGATTTGTAAATGCACAATCGCTGTGCCAAATAAATGCAGGATACACGCAGTGGTCATGTTGCACACTCATTCTAAATTGAGCACACATAGAGGAAAGTGATGTGTATATACACACGAGACCTAAAAGATGAACCATAATTGATTTGCATCGCTCTGAATCAACACACAGAGAGGGATGGAGTCATACTTTCTACTCAGTGAGAGCATGCCCACGTCTATGGCTTGTACACTCAGCCATAGAAAGAAACATTTGATACAGCTGGCCCAGATGTTATACAGGTTATGTAGTTAGTTGATCAGTGGCAGACAAGTTTGAATTTTGCATTTTCCTCAACCTTGGACCAAATTAGAATGAACGAGTGAAGATTACCTTTGGCTTTAATCATAAAAACAAAGATCATTATGGCATCATGATGTACCACAACAACAGGCTCATCAAGTCTTATGAGAAAGTTGGCTGCCAGATCAAGGTACTGTATATAATTATAGTACAATCATACACAGGAATGAGACTCTCTCTTTCTTGCTGAACAAATTGTGTGAGTTTTTGTAGTCAGGGTGGTTTTTTTCTGCATAACTATCTGTTAAACAAAATATTTGAACTCTAATCCTTTAGTATTTAATTTTTTCCCTCTGACAGTCATCTGGTCTGAGGTCAGGAGTGGGTGTTATTGGAGTAATCGAATGTAACTTTTTGAAACCAGCTCACAACAAGCAGGACTTTGAGTACACCAAAGAATACAGGTAAGCTGATTCTCGCTATATCACTGTCTCTGTCTTTAATAAATACACCTGACACTTAACATCCTGAAATCTTACAGGAATTCTGCTCTAAACATACACCTACAGGCCCTGATCTCACTACTGAATACCTTTGGCATAGACTGAAGCCATTCAGCTATGTGAATTATGCTGTCGTTTTTCCCTCAGACTCACTCTGGCTGCCCTTGGCATTAAACTCAATGACTACTGGCGCGAGAAAAAGGAAAAGAAAGCGAAAGAGAGAGCATTCCGAGCTCTGGAGAGAAAAAGCATAGAAGGGAATACTGAGGAAAACGACGAGAGCGAGGAGGAAGAGGAGGAGGACGAGGAGGAGGAGGAGGAGGGGGAAAAAGAAGAAGCGGAAATAGCGTAAGCTGTACTGCCTCTCATAGTAGAGTCAGATGAAAGCATGTACTTGACTGATCAGACACTGCACAGGAAGTCCTTAAATATAGCACCTTTCATGCAAATTACTATACAGCACATGCAAAACAAGACATGATAATCCTGAAAAGAAATCAAAATAAATAGAATAGGTACATATTGCATGAAATAAAAGACATCTACTTTGGTTAGTAAACAGAGATGGTGAGTCTTGTTTAGCTAAGAACAGCCTATCATGATAGTAGCGATTTTTTTCTGTTAAACCACATAGCTTAGCTGTCTACACAAGTTGTTCACACATTCTCTCTCTCTCTCTCACACACACACACACACACACACACACAGAAAACGACAGAGCTCTTGAGCTGGTTTGTAGTGATAAAGAGACGGAAACCGTTTAGTCAGGTCTGCAGTTTAGTTGAGACTCAAAACCGGAAGAAAGAGCAGGAACCTTATCAGTAAATCAGCTCACAGAGACAGTGGCAGGTTGTACAGCACTCACTGAAGCACATGTGATGATATCTGTTTACGTTTATTGCCCTAACATGGATGAAATGAGCTCATTTCTTCTCAGCTCATCTGATAACAAATCGGTGCTCGTCAGTCCACCTGTCTGGTTTGGGTTGAACAGGGTTTTACAACAAGTACAAGTACAATGTTAATCATGATTGTCTATCATAATTGTTCTAGGTTTATTATTTATACCTTTTCATTTTTTAAATCAGACAGTAGCCTGTGCTCTCAAATCTTTGAAAGAAAATATGACCAATCCTAAGTTTTGTTAACTGAGGGTGTCTTTTAAATGTTAAATATACACAACATTAGACTTAAATATACAAATACAGCAGTATGCAAGCAAACAGACTAACTTATGAATGAGGACCATGTGATTTGATTCATCAGAGTCAGTTCAAATCATATCTGACTTGAACTAAGCTCACTGGTATCACAGTTGGTTATGTATACTTGACTGAGGAAGCCATAAATCTTGATCACATCTCTAGGGCTGAAGCTGATTTCTGCTGAAAGGCAGATCACCGCAAACACTGTTTAGACTGAAAAGCAGCACACTTGTTCTCTTTCTTTTTCTCAGGGATGTGTCGTGGATTCAGTGTGAGGACTGTATGAAGTGGAGGGGCATTCCCACTCACCTGTTCAAAAACAACGTCCCTGAGCACTTCACCTGTAGCCAGCACCCTATCGGCCGCCTGAGGTCAGTGCTAACACTGAAATACCTAACTGCCTACACACACACACACACACCAGCCAGAACTGTTAGTTCTTATCTTTATGTTCTGATCACTGTTTATTAATATTGTAACAATACATTAACAAGATATTAATATTATAACATACACTTACTGGCCACTTTAATAGGAACACCTTTACCCCCACTCATTCATGCACTTTTCAGATATTCATGTGACAGTAGCGCAATGCATAAAATCATGCAGTTACTGTTCACTTCAAACATCACAAAAAATATGATCTCAGTGACTTGGACCATGGTGTGGTTGTTGGTGTCAGACAGGCTGGTTCCTGCTGAGTTCCAGAGATTTTCACACATAGAGGTCTCTAGAGTTTACACAGAAATATGCAAAAAGCAAGCAAACAAAAAACATCCAGAGATCAGCAGTTCTACAGTTCGAAGGCTATGGTAACTCAAATAACCATTCTTTATAACCGTGGTGATAAGAAAAGCATCTCAGAACAAAGGCTCACCAAAACTGGACAGTTTGGAAAAACATTGCCTGGTGAGTTTGACCTGTATCTGCATGATTTTATGCATTGTGCTGCCACCATATGATTAACAGATTGGATAACTGCATGAAAGAGCAGCGGTACAGGTGTCTAAGTGGTGAGTGAGTGTATTACACTCACTTCATCACAATCATTAGCAATACATGATAAAGTATATTTACATACATAGACACACAGAATGCCTTGATGTGCCGTCCTCCTGATGGAAGAGATGGAGAGATTGGGTCAGGGACTAATATCTTTTTTTGTTTATGTTTTTTATATTTACTTATTTATACCTTATTACTATATTTACACGTTATTACTTTGTACAAAGTTAAAATATTTAACAGTGTCAAGTTTATATTGAAAATATGACTTTTCTAATTCATACTTACGTTTGATAGAGAAAAACAGAGCCATGACATAATTTACACATAATAATGTTGGTAAAATCACTTTTAGCAGCGGTCCAGAAAATCGCTTAGTTACAAATGTACCTTATAAAGTTTGTTTTTAATTCAGTTTACTGAAAGAACTCCTGATCTACATCTTATTTTTAAACCCTAACGTGCTTGGCTTCCAAACCGTATATGCATTTTCTGCCTTTGCATATCACGAGCAGCAGAATGGACTGTGTTGCTTTTGTTCTCTCAAAGGAGCTGCTTAGTGCCTGAGGAACCCGAGGAGCCAGAGGACGAGCTGACACCTAGCTATGAGAAAACACACAAAAAACAGTAATGACTCCACAACAGCCAATGTCTATGTGTTTCTGTGTGTATGTGAGAGAGAGAGATAGAGAGAGAGAGAGAGAGAGAGAAAGAGAGGCAAAGACAATAAACCCTGGTCAGACTGTGGCGTGCTTGGTTACTGTTAAACCACATCCTGAGCACTCAACTGTGAAAACAGTGTAAAACAAACCACATGTCATTTTACACATTTAAATTATATGTTGCAGTCTTCATGAACTCATAGTCACTACAGCTTGCCTAGCAGCCCTGTCTCTATATGGCAGTGCTTTGTTACATGCTTTAACCATAAACTAATTGATATGCACTCATAAATACAAAGTATAAACACATTCAGACTGAAAAATCTCCAACTGTGTGCTTAAACTGGCATGTAGCTCTAATAATGTGTGTTCTGATTGTTCGGCTTGCATTTACAGGGAAGTTTGGGCCAAACGAAGAGGAAAATCTGTGGAGGTGAGTAAACTGTACACACACGTCTTACTATCCTCATGCAGACCCTCCGGTAACATAATGATTACAGAAGTTAATTAATGCTATGTCTAAATCTAATACTAATCTCAGTAACCCAAAGGAAATGCTAGATTTTTGTGGTCCAGAGTGACGCAACAGAAAAACATTCACCTTATCATTGGGAGATCACGAGCTCAAATCACGAAGATGCCACAGCTATCTGTGGCTGGGAGCCAAGGGAGCTCTCTCCCACAGTGACAACAAGCCAATCATGTGTGTCTGTGAGCTCATGTATGAGGAAAAGGGCAGATAGCTGTTTTCCTCCAAGTGTGTTATGCTAGCCTGGGACACAGCATGAGCAGCAGTTAGAAAAGATGCTGTTGGCTGGCTTCACATGTTAGCCTTCACCCTCCCTGAGTGATAGTTGTCATGTGATAGGGGAGAGCTAGCTGGTTGGTGGGAACTGGCAGGTGACCATATGTGCGAGAGAAATCGGGGGAGGGAAAAAAATAAAACAAAAAAAAGTTTTCCTTATGGGGACCCACCAAATGTCTCCACAAGGTCAAAACTTTAACACCAACAGGAGATAAAACATGGACACAAAACTCTCTCTCTCTCTCTCTCTCTCTCTCTCTCTCTCTCTCACACACACACACACACACAAAGAACAGAGAAATAAATGCTGTAGAAACATTCTATACTCTACTTTCTAAAAAGCCAATATCTAATTTACAAATACATTTGATCCCTATTCCACTTTTTTATATGAAGTTTTGTGAAAAATAAAATAGACACGTGGCGTGTACAAATATGTGGAATATGAGGAATGAGGAATACATTTTGATTTTATTTGGTGCTTTTTGGAATTGTTGCAGTGTAACTTTTGCTCTCTCTATCAGGTAGTATGGAAAGAGTGTTTAAAAACCTATACTCATGTGAGACAAATAAGTGATATAATGAGAGCCCAAAAACTGCTACTCTAAGAATACTCAGTGAAAATTAAACAGTAATTGTGTTTAACAGTAAACGTCTGCAAATTAACTTAATGTCACCCAAATCTTGCTTCGAAGACCATTTTTTTCTGTGCTGACTAATATATTACTTCATGTGGCCGGTTTAAAAAAACCCATTAACCAACAGAAAAAGGCCCGAGAGTGGCTACACTATTTTGCCCTCAGCAAGAAGTCCTGATTTATGAAACATGCTAATTGGAAATGCCCCCAACCCTACATGCCCCACCCACTTCTTCTGATGGTTCAGGGACTGCGTTTGCATACTGGAACTCAAATTAATTGATTGAAAATTATTTAATTATTCTAGTCTATTTAATCACCACCCCATCCCTTCCTGAATGCATTATTTTTGTATAACAGCACAGTCTGGAGTGTGTTATCCTGCTTATACCACAGTGATTTGCCAGTAATTACAGTGTTTAATTTATTAATGAATGACACGCCGTACATTCTGGGGAGTGTAAATTCCTCTGTCCTGAAGACTTTGCTGTGCTGGGAACCTTGGAATGCACCATGACTGTTACAAAGTGTTTACAACCAAGACTCCTTCCATAAAAGTTAAATAAATGCCTCCTAACAAAAATGTCATCACGTCAATGATCATATATTTCCCTTTGTTATATGACATATTTTTTAAATCTGTTTAGTCTTAGATTATGTGGAGCATCTGCAGTACAAGTCCCTGTGAATGCGCTGTTACTATAGAAACATGAATGTGTTAGAACGAGTGCATTAATATTAACCTGTCGAATCATGTTACAGACGGAACTGTCCGGACTGTGCTGTTATACAAAAATAACACACACCTTCAGATTCAACTGTGCTATATTATATCATTATGTAGTGTATGTCAGGTTGATCATTGATGTATGTTTATTTGAGGCGATGAGGGGTGTTATACAGGCTGAGTATTGTAGATCCAGTGTTCACCAGAGAGAGCAGCCAGTGTACAAAGCGTCTATGCAAATCTCTACACAAGAGCACTGAAACTCTGAAACTGATAATAATGTTGTCTAAACATATTTTAAAGTATGTAAAGACATCCAAATTTCAGGCAAAGCCTATATACCAGACTTCGCCCCATCCCACCTACAAATTATCACTGCTTTACACTAAGACTCATCTACACATGCAAACAGCTTCTGCAGTCGTGCTTTTGCTTTCACTCTGTCTGTAGAGGAACTACAAACACTGAATGTCTACAAAAGGGGAAATGCGAGTACATATACAGTGTGAGAACTGGGTGACAGTAACCACAGCATACATATATGTAGGGGTGCGTGTTTGAATGGAGTTTGGAGGAAAACATTCAGATGATTTAGCTCATCTGCTTTTAGCTCAGTTAGCTAAACGCGGATGAGACTCCCGGTAACTTATGTTGTGAAATTTGCTTATATAAAATGTGCGTATAGGCAATTATCATGCTATCATACTCCACAGTGAGCCAGGTTTTTATTTCTCAGATTTTATTTCTCAAACAGTAACAGGGCAGCAAAACAGCAAAACATGTAGTGCTATGCATTCCTAATGTTCAGTGTTGCTTCCAAAGGGGAAAATCCTAAAAACTCCTAAACAGCATTATAAAGGATACGCTGTTGCCTTGTAAAATTAAAGTGCACATATTTTTCTAACCTGAGTCTAACATGAGTCTGTTACTATTGTTCTTCATATATCAGACCAGTATCACGCATCAACTGAAACCTAGATATCAGTATTGCATCAGAAACGGAAACACATTGCTTCCATAAACACAAACAATGATAGTGTGTCTTTTATAACCCAATTTGCATGTGTGTGGCACCCTGGACAAACGCTTCACATGGTTCAATTATGCCATTATTCAAATATAGGAACTTCTAAAAACTAGAGACTTTCCTGAATGGAAACGTTCGAGATACTTTTGCATGTATCTCAATCACAGGTAAAGTTAGCATTTTAAAATCCGGCCACCACCAGCAGTGAAAAGGGAGAAAGTTGCATGTAACTGCACGCGTGAAAGCCGGTATGTGATTACAAGCGGAATTAATTAGTGTTGCTGTGGCAAGTAACTATCCAACAAATTGATTATAGTGTGGCATTCATTGAGTGAGGAAATCAAACTTAGCTAGCAAGGTTTTAGACATCGTTAGGTGGACTAACTGTTTTTGCCACTGTGTTAAACAGGTTGTTACCCAACATGATCTTTGCAGGAAGACAGCCAAGGAAAGACTAAAAAGTGAATAAAAGCATTTCCACATCGGTTTGGTGAAATATATTCATGGTTTATTCATTTAGATGTGTCAGGTTTTGTTATAGGCAGAAAAGCTCAGGGAGTTTCTTGAAGTTTTCTTGGGCTGTTTGTGAAAAATCAGGCACAGAGTACTATATACGTATTATTATTAATGGCAACATAAGTGAAAAATATTGTGTCTATCTGTGTGCATCTGCATATAAATGTTAATATAAGCATTTAGCTGTGGGTTTTTTTTTTTTTTTTGGCCTTTGGTTTAAGTCATGCTGGTCACTCATTTTCTATGGTACAGATTAAAATTAGACAAGCGTATGTGAAACCCCTCCCAAGAGATACCACAACTCAATATAGGCAGAGACACAGAGAATAGCAGAGTTAGTGTGTGTGTGTGTGTGTGTGTGTGTGTGTGTGTGTGTGTGTGTTTGCTTTAATGTACTTTTTATGTTGAACTTTCTCAGTGTGCTCTCACAGAGTTAATATTTATTTTAACTCTTATGTGTGTGCATGTTTGTGTATGTTTAAGAGTGATAAAGGCCCAATGCCTCCTGAGTGCAAAGAGGCACCTGAGCCAACCTCAGAAACCACACCGGATGAAACTGTTATTGCCATGGAGACAGAGACTGAGAGCATAGACGATGAATCCACACCATCCTCACAATCCAATCGGTCTGACACCTATATCTCAAAAATCTACCACCAGTTTACAGCTACAGTTCATATCACTGATATGAACATCTACAATAATCCTTAAAGGAATGTTCCAGCCTTTTTCCCCCAAAACTAATCCCTGTTCACCCAATCTAGAGCGTATGTGACAACAAACAGAAATTCTGACATGTTTTGCTTTACTTGGGAAAAAAACAGAAAACCTGTTTAAAGTCTTAAGGCAGCTGTTAAATTTGTTCTATTTTACATTTTATGCAAAACATATTTCTGATAGTGCTTTCCAGGATTATTCAGTCAAAGGTATTTGAAAATTAAAATCTAAATCTTCTACATTTTCTCAGACAGAAGAATTTATCATCCCTGCAGTCACTGTATCTGAAAGTAAAGACTCCGAGGGTTTTCCCACCACAAAATCTTTTTACTGTGCTGCTCTAGTTTTGGATTAACAGTCTTAAGAGTTTCTGTGATTAGAATATAAAGGTTGGGATTTGAAATTGATGCTACATGGTTACATATGAGAAAAAAAAAACTGACTTATTCAACAGCTGCCATTACATTTCTGTTACAAGTGCACTTCAAGGAACTGTTTTTCCATTATTTTCTGAGTACAAGGACACATGTCCAAATTCTTGTGAATGGTAATTGCACTACATACGCAGTGAATGGAGATCAAGTTGCAAAAATGCTGGAGTATTCCTTTAACTTGAATACCAACGTGAAGAATGAATATGTACTATATATGTATAGATTTACCTATAGGACGTTATTCACAAAATGTTTTCATTATGAATTCTTCATCATTTTAACTTTCCCAGCAAAAGAAAAGCAACATGGACGAACAATGAAATCAGCAGCAAATCACCAAAATGCACTGACTCTGAAAAAGAGATATCAACTACTACAACAGAATCAGAGGAACAGGTGATGGAGAAAACTCTGGAAATGATGGAGACAAACAGCAACAACGGCCAGACCATGAGCAATGCTAAGGAAGAGGGTAAAAGTTCTGCAGTGTCTCCTGACACAGAGTGCACTGCTAACTCGAGTTCTTCTGAGCAGCAAGTGGCACAAGGCCCGCAGACTAAAGACCAGCCAAAACTTGCCACTGGCCCCCCAGGCTGGCCTCACCCAATCACACCCCATCCCTCCATGGCATGGTCTCACCCTCTTCCTCCTGCTCAGACTGTGGTCGTTCCTCCTCTTAGCCGCACCAGCAGGCAGTCACGCCCTCTGCTCCGGCTGGAGAGTCCAGACCGGTCTGTGCTCACTAGCAGACTGGACCAACTGGAGCGGGAAGCCAAGCGCCTCAGGAGGATCCTCGGCCTAAGAGAAGCAGTTGTTCAAATGAGTCCGTTATCAGACGGGGAGGTCTCAGGGTCCACAGGGACTGTACAGGAAGGGAGCACAGACTCAGGGGTAGAAACTGTGGCAACAGCCTCTGTGGCATCCAAGGTGAGAATGGAATGTACTTACATCCCCAGTGTACTTACTCTGTTTACCGTGTGTAACACATCACACAAATGACCACTTGCTGAACAAAGTGAAGAGGGGACAAGAACGAGCAGAATTTATAATAGGAATGCATCTGCCTTTTGGTAGTCAACAAAAACTTGCATGAAGCAGCTTCTTTGTAGATTTGCACACTACATCTGTCTTTGTCTGGCAGAAACATAAATAAATGTAAGATAGCATAAGATATACAGTATACAGTATAAAGATACATTTGCTACACAAACATACACATGTATAAAATAAACAGCTTACTGCTGAAATGTCCAATCACATCAGCTCCTCTAATGGCTCAGTACAATGACATATTCATTACGACTAATGATGAGATTTCATTTCCAAATGCGTTTGTTTTCTCGTTGGCTTTTGTGGGTGTTCACTCACATGTATTAGCACTCTAGGACTGTGCTGTTATCATAGCTGGTGTGTTCTTAGTTGTTAAACATAAAATAATACAGTCAGTTACTTAGTAGTGGGGTGAATTATGTAGATAATTATTATAGCATTAATTATCTACAAACAAATCTACAAAAATGAATTTTGGGTATCGCATGACATCAGGAAAATACCATTTGGCTTTGCAGCTGTTCGTAATTTTGAACTGAAGTTTGTTTACTACTGTGCTAGTGCAGCTCCGTCATCACAGTAACATACTTCTGACCACAGAAATAGTGGGGAGCAGTAAGCAATGTGCTATTATATTATGTTTGTTCCTGCATCAAAATTTGGGCACTGTGTATTTTTCTGTCTACCTTCAGAAATCAGGACCTCAGCCAGATCAGCAAAGTCTTTTAAAGAGGAACGCCAGTCCTGCCGGACAGCAGGAAGCACCAGTAACCCCTGCAGACGACCTGCACTGGAGTAAGACATTGGCTAAACTGCAAAGCCAAAACCAAGCTCTAAGTACAGAGCTGAATAAAGTGAAGAAGGAAAATGAGGAACTCCAGAGCAAAGTGAGACAAGCAGAGAGAGAGACACGGGACAGGAGAGAGCAAAGCACCAATACACCCTCCAGCATTCACGACAGGTGTGTTTGTGTATACATATACTAACTTTCTGTTACTAAAAAGCAAGCTGTTTATTTTACCTAAAGAAAGGAATTCACCTCTGTTTCTCTCTGCAGTATTGCATTGGATCGATTACGCTCTCTCCGTCGAAACGTCGTGTCTCTCCTCTCTTCCATCCTGCCCAATCTGGATATGCAGGGAATCAGCTATGACACCGGAGACGTCGACAGCATCCTGCAGCAGATCATCCAGGCCAACAACCTCTGATAAATAAGCTCCAGGACAAATGGATAGTCCAACAAGAACTGATTTCAATGCATCGCTTATAGCTGAGCTCTACAGAAAGCAAGCTTATAGGCAAAAATAAATAAACAAATAAATAAAAAAATTTAAAAAAGTAATTAAAAAAAAAAAAAAACTCTGATCTTGTTGCAGTGCTTCTAGCTGAACTCCACAGCAAAGAGCATATATGGGCTAGCCACCTGTACCTATAACAAGGTTTCTATAGAGCATAATGGAGGTCCTGTTCCTGTTACAAAGCCATCATATGTAGACTACCTTTTTCCTTTACAACAGCATTAATTCTATCACATACCGCACTGATATTATTATTATTACATATGATGATAATGTGTCATGGTTAACATTTAGAATGTTTGTTCAAGGGTTCTTGTTAACAATGTGACTGCTTTATATAGTGGACATGTGAGGCAGAAGTTTGCAAATGAAATGTTTAGGAACTTTGCATCATTTCAATGTAAATTATTGATTTTTGTCTCTTTTTTTTTTAATGATGCTGCAGAATGTTTTTTTTATAAAAGTGAAGTACCAGTGATTAGACGGTCTATGTCCAGCTTTAAGTGTCAGGGTGTGCTGGCAGTTCTACTCACACCAACGGCTTACAGTACGGTTTGTACTTTGCTACTTTTAGGGGGGAAACTTTTTTTATGCTCAATAGGTGCCTGTTTTTACTATATCCTTGTTATTGGCTACTGTTCCTACAATTTTCAGCAATAAAGTCTGAGTATTTTTTGTAATTCAAATGTGGAGAACATATTTTAATGACAACTCCTAGTAGAACTGTGTGGACAAACACATGAGCCTTCACGTAACTTGTTTATTTATTACACAGTATAATACAGTACTGATCAATGACAACAGATTTTAAAAACAGTTTAAATGAGCAAATAAGTAGTATGGATTAAATACTGTAGGTATTACTGTGACAGCAATATATTATATAATATATTGAAGCAAATTAAAATATGTGTGTGTGAAATCCAGGACAAGGAAGTAAACAATCATATAAATGTGCATTAATAAGCTTTTTTAGCCAATGATACTGGTTACTTCCACAGTGAAGCATGAAAATTATTATGAAGCATTCGCTCAGTATGTTGAAAGCCATTTACAATATAGTTCACACGCACAGCAACGGAACGGACATGTTTCATAGTAGGGATCTGACTGGACTGTACATTTACACATGCTTAGTAGAATTACAGGATTTTAATGGATTGATTATATGCAGTTATATTGCCTGCAAATTCTAGCAGGTCCCTTTTTTCTTGACACCTATTTGCTCAGATCCAGAATAATGAAATGGCATCTGACCTCCCACTGCCTTCTGAAACTTTTCATCTTGTTTTGACAGAATATGGCCAGAATCATTTGCTCTGGTGAAACGTGAGTATTCTTGTCATTTCTTCTCAGCAACCTACCAGTTAAAGCTCAATAGTACCTGAGGAATGGATATGCAGCAGGCCTAAAAACTAAACAAGAGATTAGATCAAACTGAAGCAGGCCCAGATGGCTGGCAGAACACAAAATGTTTCAAAACGACATCTTTTTGCACTTGATATGAATAGTTAGAAATTGAAACGAGGAGAGGTTGGAATTTGGAGGAATTAGTGTCTCAAAAGTGACATCTGAACAGACTTCTGCTTAAGGCTGGAAACAAAACGTGGATGTTGACACTGTTATTTCTGAACATGTCTGATTCTGAGTTGTAATGCACCTCAGGAATGTCTATTTGTTGGCCTCAATTATATGAGGTTTAGGGAGTTTAAATACTAGAATAAAGTATAGCTTCAAAGAACTAATAATTTCAATTTAAGCCCTACATTTTGGCATAGAAAACACATATGTGAATTACAGTGAGGTCCATTTTAAAGCTATTTAATTTGTACAAAACTAACACTTAAAATTATATAGGGCAATCTATGGACTTGGGGGGTTGGGGACCAAAAGTATAGTAATCTGACAGTAAAAACACTGTTACACTTACATTTAGCAATAAAATATTTTATACAGGAAAATATGCAGCTACTAACCAGGAAACAACTATTAGCTAGTGCTGAGCAGAAATGCTGCACATCTGGAAAGCAAATGCCAAAGTCTTCCTGTCTCTACTAATGTAGTCAAGGATGGGAGAACAAAGGGCTGAAAGCTGATTATAGATCAGTTTAGCCTGACTGAAAGGCATCCAAATAGTTTTAGATACTACAGTTAATAACAACATTTAGCCATTTTTGATTGTACTTGCGTGATGTACGAGTGTTTTAAGAATATCGAAACTAAAGTGATTTAGTCATTTTAGCTTAAATAAAAGCTGGGATATGGATCCTAATGTAGGAGTTCTTGCAACATCTAAAAGAAGTCTGTTATTGTAATGATAAGGTGGCCCTGACTGCTGAACCACTAATAAACAGTTACAATCAGCACAACAGAATGATCAGGGCAGGGCAGAGATGCTTTGTTTTCCCTCATGCCTCAAATTTTTTCCTTTTCCGCACTGACAAGCCAATTCAGTAAAGCAGTGATATACTTGGAATAACAAAGTTGAGAAATAAACACAAATATTGTAACAGAACTCTTCACTCCCTCCCCCCAAAAACAAACAAACAACAAACCCCCCCCCCCCCCCCCCCCCCCCCAAAAAAAAAAAAAAAGAAAAATAATTGGATTTCCGCAAACCCTGCTCTGACAAAGGACACTTCTTATTTTAAAACCACAGCTTGAATATGACACTTAGTGCAAAACTACCTTTGAAGATTTCAGACTATATGTAATAAAGAATAAAGTAAAAATTAGTATTCATATTACGGATCTGAACAAGACAGTGTGCTGGTAAAGTATTTCCACACTAATTTAGGTGATAATGATCCTTCAAAAAGACTCAAAATTGAAGAATATAGAGGTGCAGATAAGGCTACAACTCGAGTAACTGGTACAATGCCACATAGCCTAGTCAGAGGTAAACAAAAACGCAACATAAACTCAATGTTGGTCTACGTAAAACTTGAGTGCAATGACTGAAGGCTGGACTCAGATTGAAGAGTAGCAAACCATCAGGTTACATGCAAACAGCAGACAAACAGTGCTCACCTGTTCAACCTAGAAGGCCAAAGGCCACATGAGCAAAAGTGCAGACCTATAGGCTTTGCTGTACGCTCTGAAAGTGGTGAGAATGAGAGTGTGATCATTAATGCACTAGTGATAATTAGAGTCAGATCTCTAAATAATAGTGAATGCGTCTTCATTAGTGGCAGCCATTAGCTTAAACCTCAGGTGGACAGCTGAGCTAGCTCATGGTCGCTGGACGAACTGATCTGTCTTTCTACAGCCCTCTGAGCCTTACAGAAAGCCATCTTGCTCCTGATGTCATGCTTCTTCTCAAAGTAGTTAACCAGTGCCGGTTCGGTCAGCAACGATGCAAGCACCTGCTCAAACGAGATCGACCAATCACCATCCGGCGCGCTGCCACGCCTACTGTCACTCCCACCTCCAGCTCCACCCACTCCACAGCCGATCAGAACTGTATCGTCTGCGATGTCTTCGCACTGCAGAGATCCGGCGCTGACCACAGAGTAGGACGAAATGGATGTGTCGTCCTTCACATCTTCGTCTGACCCGTTGGCTGGAGGAGGCAGAGTCTCCAGTTGGGCCTCTGCCAGAGCCTTCGAAATCAGGGACTGTCCACATCCAGCATCTCCAAAACTGTCCTCTTTTCCTGGAGTCTCTACCACTGGCTGAGCCTGTGCGTCACATTTCTTGCTGCCATTGTTGGTGAACTTCTTGCCCACTTCTCCAATGCGCAGTAATAAGCTGGCCACTGTAGCAATGGCATGATACAGCTCCTGCTCCAGAGGGTCTTCACTGAACATATTATAGAGTGTCTTGCACAACTCAATAAACTGTTCCTGAACACAAAACAGAGCATTAAACATGAGGCATCGTAGGTGCACCGAAATAAAACATCCCCACACACCATCTCAGACCATATACTCAGCTATTACACTATATGGCTAAAGTAAGTGGACACCTGAACATCTCCATATTAATGCCCACGGTTTTGGAATGTGATTTTCAGCAAGCATATATAGGTATAATGTAACATAAATGTGTAATGGCCAGGTGTCCACATACTTTTGGGTATACAGTGTAGTCCTCAGCTATAGTTAATATACCTTTGGTTTTGCACTGAACAGATGTGGACCAGAAAAACATATGCTGAGGAGAGGGTGTGAAACAACACGGCTGGATACGTAGGAAAATCTTTGATTCATTCGTCACTTCATACAACTGGGTTGGATCAGGGGTCAAACGGGGTTCATGAGTTAACGTCTCCCAATCTCAGACACGCTGTTTTAGTCTGCATGCAAATATGATTATCATGATCATGATCTAATTAATTGCCCCAAATGGATAAATGCACCCAGGTTCAATTCAAATGGACTGAATACTGCATACATACAGTCAGGTCCGGAAGTATTTGGACAATGACAGAGTTTTTGTGATTTTGCCTTTATACACCACCACAATGGATTTGAAACAAAACAATCAAGATGTGATCGAAGCGTAGACTTTCAGCTTTATTTTAACAGGTTCCACAAAAATATGGCATTTACCATTTAGGAATTACAGCCGTTTTCAGCAAAGTACCTCCATTTTCAGGGACTCAAAGGTATTTGGACAAAGTGACATAATTGTAAATATAACCATAATTTTAACACTTGGATGAAAATCCTTTGCAGTCAATGACTGCCTGAAGTCTGGAGCCCATGTTCTCAAAACTCAAATTCTGAGTTTCCTCCCTGGAGATGCTGTAGCCACCTTCAGTTGCTGCTTGTTTGTGGGTCTTTCTGCCTTCAGTCTTGTCTTCAGTAAGTGAAAAGCAGCTCTACTGGGTTGAGATCAGGCGACTGACTTGGCCATTGAAGAATATTCCATTTCTTTGCCTTCAAAAAGTCTTGAGTTGCTTTCGCAGTGTGTTTAGGGTCATTATCCACCTGCACTGTGAAGCGGCGTCCTATCAGTTTTGTAGCATTTGGCTGAATGTGAGCAGAGAGTATAGCCCTATACACCTCAGAATTCATCCTGCTACTTCTGTCAGCAGTCACATCATCAATAAACGCCAGTGAGCCCGTTCGTATTCTTGACTTCTGTTGATGTTGTGAAGGGGTTTTTCTTCACCAAGGAAAGGATTCTGCGATCATCCACTTTAGTTGTCTTCCGTGGTCTTCCAGGCCTTTCGGTGTTGTTGAGCTCACCAGTGCTTTCTTTCTTTTTAAGAATGTACCCAACTGTTGATTTGGCCACACCTACGGTTTTTTCTACCTCTCTTATAGATTTGTGTTGTTTTTTCAGCCTAATGATGGCCTCCTTCACTTGCATTGAGATCTCCTTGGACTTCATATTGGTAGCTCCAGTTGAACAGCTGCCAAATGCCAACTCAATACCTGATATCAACTTCAGACATTTTATCTGCTTCATTTGTCTTGAAGTAATGAGGGAATGGACCACAACCGGTCAATTAACTTCTTGTCAGTCAATTGTCCCAATACCTTTGAGCCCCTGAAAATGGAGGTACTTTGCTTAAAATGGCTGTAATTCCTAAATGGTAAATGCCATATTTTTGTGGAACCTGTTAAAATAAAGCTGAAAGTCTACACTTCGATCACATCTTGATTTATTTCAAATCCATTGTGGTGGTGTATAAAGGCAAAATCACAAAAACTCTGTCATCGTCCAAATACTTCCAGACCAAGTCCAAATCTACATTAGGCATGGCATGTCTCCATTTTGCTAGTAACTACATCAAACTGAAGTGGAGTTTGCTTTTTGGTTTTCTATGCAACTAACTCCACAAGCAGTCACCATCACAGACAGCACAGCTATTTTTGTGTTTTATTCACTTCCTTCCTGTTCAGCGGTTTGGTGATTTTGTGAGCTATGAGTGGACTCTGGACACAAACATACAGAGTAATTAAGTTTACCTGGTTCATTCTGGGCAGATCTTTGATGGTCTCTTTCTTGGGTTCCCTTTCCTTAGCCCACATTCTCAAGTAATATTTATAGTCCTTTACTTTTTCCTCTGAAACAAAAGAAGCAGCAAAGCAGAATCCCCCATCACTGGCAGCAGACTAATGGTAATGGTATGCATAACATTTTAAATGAGGGAGTACTGGCTCATTTTAAGGTCATGACTTTCAATACCCAGTATTGTTAAAGTTAAATAGTTATAGTTAGGTTATAGTTATAGTTAAAGCTGTGATACTGTGATATTCAATTCTGTGAATGCGAAAATAGAATTTACAATTGCCAAAAAAAATATACAGCATGTCTTTTTTTAATTAAAAAAAAAAAAAAACAAGAACATGATTATACAGTGAATACAAGAAGTCCACACACTCTTATTAATAATTAATTGCAGTTGTGACATATGGCCCTAAAGGAGCTTCAGCTTTTTTTTTTTCGTTCTTTGCAAGGAAGAGTAGAAAAAAAACCCTGCAAAATCCAGGTGTGTAAAGTTGATAGAAAGACTTCCTGTTATTATAAGTCCAAAAAGTGCTTCCACAAAGTCTTGAGAGGTGTGTGCACACTTGTGTGTGCAGGCAGGGTGTTTTAAGTGCTTTTTATTTTATTTTTTCTATTTTCTATTTTTCTATTTTTGAATTTACATCTACTGTATAAAAGGCAGCAAAGTAATGGTGCTACCTTTTTTCTCTTCAGAATCCTCTCCTGTGTCAGCTACCTCCTTCGCCTCCTCACCTGCAGCAGAAAACAGTAATAATGTAATAATGTAATAACAGAAGAGCAATCATATGCATGGCTATAACTTCAGCTAGCTATGTCTTATTATGTTGGATGTTAAAGAAAGATGGTAATAAAACTGTATGCCCATTTAATTAGAAATTCATATTTTAGGGTGGTAGAAGAAAGACAGGAAGGCAGGAAATTGCATTTTAGATAACATAACTACATGAGCTTGTCTGGAAACTCTTAATCTGAAAAACAAACACAATCAAGCTCATGCTCAGCATTTTTTGTTCTGAGATCATGGATACAAACCTGAGGTGACTTCCTGGACCAGGAAGTCTAGATGAGACAAGGAGGGAGGATCTGGAGAGGTTATACAAGAAAGGAGAAAACGACAGCAGATGATGAAGGAGAGTGAGTAAGACAGACATGAAGAGAAAGCAAGAGAGAGATGCAAGCCAAAAAAAAAAGAAAGGAGCAGACAAAGTATGTGAAAAAAATGGCAAAGTCCAGAGATGAACACTCATCACAGTGTTGATTAGTAGGACTGGACTATTTCATACAGAGGCACATGCAAGATTAGAGCAATACAAATCTAAACAGTATACACTGAATGCATATAAAGATTTAAAGCCAAAATTGTCATTTTTAATGGCATTAAGTAACTATCACTTAGGTATTTTTTAAGGCTACATTTGAGATATTTTTTAATAATAGCTAAAGCTATACATTGCACTGCAACAGTGTGACTTCAGGGTAAAATTTAGCTTTACCATGCTCACATTTAACTGCCTACTACCACACTGATGCATAGTCAAATTACATCTAGACATCTAATCTTATGAATTACAACTGCAACTGACACATCATAGTGTAGCCACTGTGCCAATATTTGTTTTGTAAAAAATGTGATGATGGTCAGACTCAGAGAGGCCCTTCGAGCGGGAAAGTTCTCCACAGAAGCTCCAAATAGTAGCGAGTTGCTTATCATGAAAATAAGTTGTCAGTTTCTTTAATTCCCTTTTTCAAATGTTAACTGTGTGTTTATCACAAGGCTGCATTTGAAGAGCTGGTCATAGTGTCATACCACAAGTGTAATTGTACATACACTATATAGCCAAAGGTTTGTGGACACCTGACAATCCCACCCATATATGTTTCATAAACATCCCATTCCAGATTTAGTCCCCCTTTGCTGCTATAATAACCTACACTCTTTTGGAAAGGCTTTCTACTAGATTTTGGAGCGTGGCTGTGGGGATTTGTGCTCATTCAGCTACAAGTGCATTAGTGAGGTCAGGCACTGATGACAGGTGAGGAGGCCTGGGGTGCAGCCGGCGTTCCAATTCATCCCAAAGTGTTCAGTGGGGTGAGGTCAGGGCTCTGTGCAGGACACTCGAGTTCTTCCACTCCAACGTTGGCACAACATTTATTCATGGAGCTGGCTTTGTGCACAGGGGCACTGTCATGCTGCAACATGTTTGGGCTTCTTACTTCCAGTGAAGGGAAATCATAAAATATACAGCATACAAAGACACTCTAGACAATTGTGTGCTTCCAACTTTGTGGCAACAGTTTGGGGAAGAACCACATAGGAGTGTGATGGTCAGGTGTCCACAAGCTTTTGGCCATATAGTGTATATGTGTGTTATATCATGTATGTGTATATGCAAGTGAGTATTTACCCTGCGGTGTGTCGTCATCAGTAAAGAAGTGAGTGGCCTCAAGTGCAGACTCTGCCTCTTCTGGGCACAAAGCTGCAGGAACAATAACAGTCAGTAGCAGTTTTAAACCATCGCGCACACACACACGCACACACATGCACATGCACACACATGCTACAATGTTTGTGGGTTTATCTGCTTCGTTTTAAGTTTCAGAAACTTCTGGGTTAAAGTATGCTGTATGAGTGGGAGCCCTGCTCTCAGGAAAGCAGCTGGTTGTACCTTCACAGACATCACTATCACACAAACATGCTAAAAGCAGAAGAATGTGTGCTGACAGCAGTGAACACACTTTCTCAGTGTGCACTACCATTTCCTGTATAGCTAAGGAAGGCTGAGAAAGTGTGAACACACTGGCTCACACACACTTTCCGGCTTCAGCAGACCTTCTTAAAATCATCTGTTTGAGTGACAATTTTCTCAGGGTGGTCAAAAAGCACTTAAGAGTGCAAATAAACAAACAGCTTTAGTAATGACAGTGCCTCCAGCTGGCAGCTAGTCAGTTTTAATGTTTGTTGTGCGAGTATCGGTACCTGGAGGCAGGTGTAATTTATACAGAAGCTTCAATTTCTCAGTCATATCGCCATGATACATCCCACCTGAGACAGAGAAAATGAACACAGAGTTTGTTCAGAGACAGCAGTAAATGTTGCTTGATCATGTGGTCACACTGAGTCTTCCTGTATGGTCTTCATGGTTTTGAAGAGAGTTAAACAGAACTCTGTTAATTATGCTATTGTAAGGAACCAGCTGTTAACCATTCATTTATTCCCTTTAATGTTGTGTTTTGATTTTGTGCTTCAATTCTCAAAGCAATGTGTAATTATATACAGATCACATTATTACTGTATTTTCCAGACTACAAATCTCACTGGAGTATAATTAAGCAGCTGCTAAGAGGAAACAATAGCATCATAGCACCTGCTGGGGAGCAAAAAATTGTTTCTTATGATTCAGAAAATATGGACAAGTTTCACTTAGGCTATAATTAGGTGATTTCTGCCATGACATCTGTTTTGTTCACAAGTATGATGATTACTGAATGCTGATTTCACTCCATGTAATGATTTTAATATTTGCATTTGTGTTATTAATAAGCAGACATAAAAAAAAAATGACAGCATATCCTATATGTCGCTTATTCTAACATGTATGACAAGGGAAAACAGTCACGTAGTCTAATGATAATGTTAATATCATTAAATATTGAGATGAGGAATGAGTCCTGCACTCACTCAGGCCCGTGACAAACTCTTTAAAGTTGATGAGGGAGTCTTTGTTGTGGTCAAGCAGGCGAAATAAGCGGGCAGCAAGTGTGGAAGTGTGCATGCCACAGCTCCAAGGTGCCAAGGCTGAGAAGAGCTGAATGAACTGCCCACAGTCGATCCGGTACTGCTCCAGATAGGGCAAACTCGGGTCATGACGCTCTGCAGCAGTGCTATTCGCCCCCCAATAGCAGCTCATGATGTGCTTGGCCTGGTGAAAATAACAGAATGAGAAATTGGACAGAGGAACATGTTTGGATTTGACAGGGAAAGGGTGACATCAGATAATGCTTTGTTTAACTGAGTAGCTCTCTGCTGAGCCCCCTAGTGTCTACAAACTGCAGCTGCAATGTAAACTTTGCTATGGCTGGTGTCCTTGCCTTCATTTGAAACTATGGCAAACAAGAACTTTGGCAAGAAGAAGAAAAAGAAGTCAATATAGAGATTATATTTTAATGTCACCCCACTGTACAAGTGTACTCACATGTTAAAAAAAACACAAACAAACAAACAAAACAATGCTCTGGTTAGCTACAATTACTTAAGCACCATTACTCAAATGTAATACACACTCATTGTTCACTTTAATGGGAACACATGAAAACCTGCTCATTTATGTAGTTATCCAATCAGCTAATCATGTAGCAGCAGCACAGTGCATAAAATCATTCAGGTACAAGTCAAGAGCTTCTGTTAATGTTCACATCAAACATCAGGATGGGGAAAATGTGTGATAACTGTGACTGTGGCATGGTTGTTGGTGCCAGATGGGCTAGCATTTCAGAAACTGCTGATCTCCTGGTATTTTCACACACAACAGTCTCTAGAGTTTAGACAGAATTGTGCAAAAAACAAAAAATATCCTGTGTGCAGAGGGTGATGAGAAAGATCAGAGGAGAATGATCAGACTGGTTTGAGCTAACAGGAATTCTATAGTAACTCAAATAAGCTTTTTACAGCCGTGGTGAGCCTAAAGGTATCTCAAAATGCACAAAATATTGAACCTTTGGGCTACACATAATTATAAGGACTTAAAATTATAAAGCTAACTTCTTGCCCTTAATAGATGGTTTGAAACAAGATATTAAACTCTCCGAGCAGAAGAATGAATACTATCACAATGAATGTATTCCTTAAGTACATATATTTGTTTCAAAATCTTCCTATTTTTTTGACTAAATATTTCTTCAACTCCATAGATAAAATTATATCATCATTTATTTGGGGTAATAAAAATCCTCGGATTCGGATAAGTTTACAACAGCCTCGTGCCCTAGGCGGCATGGCACTTCCCAATTTTACGTTTTACTACTGGGCAGCTAATATCAGAGGACTGACTTAGCGGATGAGGGACAGTAATAGCCCTGATGACCCTAAATGGCTTAGTTTGGAGAAATTCTCCTGTAAACCCTATTCCCCATTTTCTTTATTGTGTTCTGAACTTCCAATGCATGAACCTGCTTCTCACTACTCCTCTAATCCTGTGGTGACACAATCTCTAAGAATATGGAATCAATTTAGAAAATCGTTTTTGCCCTTTGCAGCCTCTCCTTATGTGCTCCATTAAGTAAAAACCATGTTTACTCCTTCAATAATAGATAAAGCCTTTGCTATCTGGGTAAAGAGTGGGATACATACATTACAAAATCTCTTTATAGATAACAATTTTGCATCCTTTGACGAGCTGGTTAATAGATTTAAGATTCCCAGGTCCCATGTTTTTTTTAGATATCTACAAGTGTGAAATTTTTTGGTTTCACATACTGGTTGTTTTCCTTTATATCCCCCTACATCTTTATTAGATTCTATTTTTAAGCAAGAAAGGACCTAAAACAAATTATAGGTAAAATTTATAACCTTCTCAATCAGCATAGCCTGACCAATTTAGATAATTTAAAGAGTGAATGGGAGGAAGATTTGAATGAATACATTTCTGAGGTAACTTGGCAAAAAATTATTGAACAGATTTACTCATCATCTATATGTCAGGGCCATGTGTTTGTACAATTTAAGGTTGTACATCGGCTTCACTGGTCTAAATTTAGACCAGAGCTAGATCCCATTTGCGACAGGTGCAGACAAGCACCTGCAAGCCTTTTACATATGTTCTGGATATGCCCAAGATTGTATAAACTTTGGAAGTCAATTTTTGATGCATGTTTCAGAAATAGCAGGAATGCCAATAGCTCCATCTCCTTTTATAGATATATTTGGTGTCACTGCACAGAAGATGCACCTAAGCAGTTATAACACTAAATTGTTGGCCTTTTGTACACTACTTTTACTTTTACTGTTTACATGGAAAGACCCCCTTCCTCCGACTTTGTTTCATTGGATTAGAGAGATCATGCAATATCTTAAACTAGAAAAAATAAGATACTCTCTCCAGGGGTCTACCCAGAGATTTTATGTAATCTGGCAACCCTTCCTGTCCTTTGTTGAAAAAATATGAAATAGAGAATACAGTCCCAAAAAATGTATTTTTGTTTTGTGCTTAATTATCTGCTTTCTTGTTGTACATATTAATGTTGATTGTTATTATTGGAATTACTCCTTCTGTTTATTTGTTTATTTATTTATTTATAAATATTATTATATAAATTATATTATTTAAATTATATTATATTATATTATATTATATTATTTATTTATTTATTTATTTATTTATTTTCCTCTTTGCTTCTTGTCTTTGCTTAATGTAATTCATATGTATGTCTGATGGGTAGAGGGATGGGTCATGGGGTTCTGACTGTATATTTCTGACTGTTCTGGCCTCTTTTGACTTTCTTTGCATATTATAAAATTTTGAATAAACCTTGTTTGGATGAATAAACCTTGAGGTGGATGAGCTACAACAGCAGAAGACCACATCAGGTTCCACTCCTGTCAGCCCACAAACAAGAATCTGAGGCTATCAAGGGCACAGTCTTACCCAAACTGGATAGTTGAAAAATGGAAAAAGACCAAATGGTTTTTTTTTTTTTTTTTGGTAAATCTTCAACTGTCCAGTGTGGGTGAGCCTGTGCCCATTATAGCCTCAGATTCCTGTTCTTGGCTGGCAAGAGTGGAACCTGATGTAGTCTTCCACCTCAAGGTTTGATGTTTTGTGCATGCTGAGATGTATTTCTGACCACCACGGTTGTAAAGAGTGATTATTTGAGTTACTATGTCCTTCCTGGCAGCTCAAACGAATCTGGCCATTGTCCCCACAGAACTGCCACTCACTCCATGCTTTTTGTTTTTCGCACCATTCTGTGTAATCTCTAGAGAGTGTTGTGCATGAAAATCCCAGATCAGCAGTTTCTGAAATATTCATACCAGCCCATCTGTTACCAATATCCATGCCATGATCAACGTCACAGAGATCACACTTTTTCTTGTTGTTTTTTTGCACTGTGCTGCTGCCACATAAGTGGCTGATCAGATAACCGCATGAATGTGCAGGTGTACCTAATAAAGTGGACAGTGAGTGTATATTCTACATGTCCTTTGTGGTATAATTTCATGTTAGACATAAGACAACCAGGGCATTCAGTTTTCTTGGAGGATGCCTCTCAGGGAAAAGGGGTGGAGCTCTATATAGCTGAGAAGCCATATTTCAGTAGGGCAGAACTCATTTCAGGACAGGAAAAAGTTGAACCAAACCTAAACACCAAGAATCTAGTGACACCAAATGGATAGCAATATTGTCTACAATTCATCAGTCTTTTTCAAATGACATGAGTATTAAAATAGAATAACTTCTTGAGATTTATTCTCTTGTCTAGGATAGAGCATACAGCACATAGTATGTTTCCCCCATAGTCATACAGGGATACAACATTATAACAGTGTTTTACACACACACGCACACACACACACACACACACACACACACACACACACACACACACCTGAACAGACAGCGTGTTCTTACCTTGAACAGAACATACAGCTCCTCCAGCTCTTCAATACTGAAGGCTGAGTCTGTCATGATGGCTCGCACCTGCATGCACACACAAGAGCAGTCTTACAACACACACATGAACTGGATTTAAATCAATAAAAAAAAATAAAAAAAAAAAAAAGAGCACAGACACTCACCACACTCCTCTTAGCCGTATCCTCTAAAGACTGGATGACCTTTAATCGCTGTTTGAACCTCATCTGCTCAATGACATCAGCACGGAGACTTCCAAACTTCTACATGAAGAGGAAAAGAAAAAACAACCAAAAAGGAAAACAGAAAAGGAAAATTATTTCTGAGACATTTGCAGAAAGGGATAAACATGCATAAGTTTCTTTTTCTCACCTCATAGGACGTCTTAATGAGATCAAATACGTCAATCTCAGGTGGCGGCTCATCTCCGCTAGTTAACAGGGCATGCAGGTGGGGAATGGGCAGAGACACGGTCTGTTTGTTCACAACATTATCCAGATACCTGAGGGAGAAGGGGATTTACCGTTTTCTGTCCTTGCATGAGTTACACTGATTGGCTTACATGCATTCAGCATCTTTATGTTTATTCATACAGTGCTACAGTAATTAAAGCTGAATTCAGCCTTCTGACCCCAGACAGACCTTCCAAGTATGGTCATGGCCTCTCCCTCATCTGTGCAGTTTAACAACTTCTCCATGTTAGCGTGTAGCACGGCCAATGATACCTAAAGTGCAAAGAATCACAGGGCATCAGTCTCTGGCTGTCAAACTTCTTTAAAAATTGTATTTGAACACTTGCATACTTCAGTGGTATTTTCAATTGATTAATATTAATGAGCCTATATGGAGATACAAATTCAAATTCAAATTCAGTTTTATTTGTATAGCGCTTTTAACAATGGACATTGTCACAAAGCAGCTTTACAGAAATAAATGGATTAACAAAAAATATATTATAAATATTTGAATTTATCACTGTGAATTTATCCCTAATGAGCAAGCCAGTGGCGACGGTGGCAAGGAAAAACTCCCTGGCAGATACAGTATGCACTCCTATCACATAAATCATGAAACACAAAAACTACCAAACTTGATTTAAGTGAAGGAAACTGCTAAAAAGCATTAACCTTATTTTGTTCCCTTAATTTGCCCTCCATTCTCTTTACTTGTTGCTGATATATATAGCTTGATTTTACATTTTTTTTTAAAATTCAGCATCTTCTCCATCTTGACGGAGTAATAATAATTTATTCTATTTAATTTATTTTATTTAAGACACACACAGAATACCAAAATGCTTCCTATTCACTATATACACTCACTACATAGGATATGAACAATAGTAAAATGCACATAGTGCTCTATATGCCTGTTAAAATGGCATTTACGATTCAGCCACAGGGGGGCAACAAAAAAAAAAAAAAACTCCATTAAACCACATGTTGGAAACTGAAGTGACATAATATTTGTTCATATTTGTATTTAATTACAAAATTGGTCAAATTTAGAAATGTGTGAAAATAAAGTACATCATAACAAGAAATTATTACAATCTGTTTTCCTGCATGAAGCAACACAAGGGTCCACTGGTCAAGAAATTATGAAAGTATGTGGCTTTATACACTTCAGTTAGCAGACCAAAAATCTGAACATGTGACAAACACTTCTTTAAAAACACAGCTTTGCGGTTGAAAGCAGTACTGATTATTGTTTCTACCATATCACGGTCTGACCTGTATGCTCTCACCTGAAAGATAACTTTGATTCCCTCATAGAAAAAGCAGTCCACTAGCAACACAGCACTGTCGAATGGCATGACGGACAGGAAGAGTGTGAGAAACCAGGACAGGGAGATGGTGGAGATCACGCCCAGCTCCTGCATGTGCTCATACAGCAGCGGCAAACACTCCCGTGTCAGCTCCTCGAACACACCCTGATCCACCAGTGCTCCTGACAAGACATATTCATAAGCACTATATCTCCAAACGTTTGTGGACACCTCACCATCACACCCATATGTGGTTCTTTCCCAAAGTGTTGCCACAAAGTTGGGAGCACACAAATGTCTTGAGCGTCTTTGTATGCGGTTGCATTTCAATTTCCCTTCACTAGAACCAAGAGGCCCAAATCTATTCCTACACAACAATGCCCTTGTGCATAATGCAAGCTCTGGGAAAACGGTTTGCCAAGGCTGGAGTGCAAGAACTTGAGTGGCCTGCATAGAGCCCTGACCTCAAGCCCACTGAACACCTTTTGGAATGAGCTGGAAGGCCGTCTCACCCGACATCAGTGCCTGACCTCCCTAATGCTCTTATGGTTGAATGAGCAAATTCCCACAGCCATACTCAAAACTCTAGTGGAAAGCCTTCCCAGAAGAGCGGCAGTTATGATAATAAACAGGAACTAAATCTGGAATGGAATGCTCAGCAAGCACATATGGGTGTGATGGTAAGGTGTCCACAAACTTTTGGCCATATAGTGTATAAACCCACAGATATGTGTGTACGCCTACACAAAAAATATTTATTAAATACTGAGTGAAAGTTATTATATATTTTAAATGTGGTAGATCTCTGACCCCAGGAGAACCTTGGGTGTGTGCATGCTGCTGAGCTAGATAATAGTGTTGCAACTCTCAGGAAGTATTCTCCCAAACTGTAACACAAAATGTGCCTTTTGTGGGTTTGAGTCTGTGACTGACCTACAACTCTGGTGTTGTAATAATCAGGCAGCATCCGTTCACACAAAGCCACCAGCAACCAGAACGCCTCCTCTTCAGTACAGTACAGCAGCAACACTGACGTTACTATATTCATGGCCTACGGAAAGCAGAAACACACACACACAAAATACTCTGATATTCCCATGATTAAAAATGAAACGTGTCATGGATTCCCCCTTCATGGTGCAGTTACCATGGTGACAAGCATCACATGCTTTTGTTATTGTTTTGGATTTGTTTTTTCTTACATATCTAGATGATTGGTTTTTATGTATTCAGTTGGTTATCTGTTTCACCTGTGTCTTGTTATTTTAGTTAATCATGCTGTGTGCATATATTTTTCTAGTTTGTGTTCTTGCTTCTGGCAACCTTAGTATTTCCATGTGCTTTATTCCTAGTATCAAGTCATTTGTTAATATAGATGTTAATAATGTAAATAAAATTCCAAGACTTTCAAAGCCATTTAAAGCACACCTTTCTAATTTTGTTGTCATCTCAAATGTATCTTGTGCCAAATGATACTATCAGAGCTGCCTTTTTAATATCAAACAATGAGTACCATTTATTCATTTAAAACTTGACTCCAGAAAGCTAAATTCAAGGTCAGGTATTTCAAGCATTGTGCAAACACTGGTTTAATGGCACTGAGTGTGTACTGTTTTATGTTTTGTGTGTGTGTGTGTGTCTGCATACCTGGCAGTAGCCGATGCCCGGGTTGCGGTATGCATATGCAGTGAGTACCCGTCGGAGAGCAGCGATGCCCATCTCATTCTGGAAGGCATGGTGCTCAGGCATGGAGCGATGCAAGTCTCTCTCAATCTCCTCTGTAGCTAAAGTACACCTGCCCATGGCCTGCTCCACCAGCTCCGCATAGTAGCCTGGGTGAGTCACCATCTCATTCTGAGCACCTACAGGGAGAAAGAAAGTGGCTGCATGAACCATCAGTTATACTACATTGTTGACGCAGTTATTGAGTCAGTAAATGTGTTAGACATAAACCTACAAGAGTACCTTCAGAGACTGTCAAAGGAGCAGTAAATAGAAACTACAGTCAGTTTCAATTATTATTTGGACAGTGACATAATTTTCATAAATTTTGCTCTGTACACCACCACAATGGATGTGAAATGAAGCAATCAAGATGTGATTGAATTGTAGACTTTCAGTTTTAATTCAAGGGGTGTAACAGAGTCCCTTAGGACTGGCCAAATCTACAAACTGGTACATTCTTAAAAAGAAGAAATGTGCTGGCAAGCTCAGCAACACCAAAAGGCCTGGAAGACCATGGAAGACAACTAAAGTCTATGAACGCAGAATTCTTTCCTTGCTGAAGAAAAACCCCAAGAACACACTGGAGGAGGTAGGCATATCATTGTCAAAGTCTACAATCAAGAGGCGCCCTCATGAATGTAAATACAGACAGTTTACTTCAAGATGCAAACCACTGGTAACCCTCAAGGACAGAAAGGCCATTAGACTTGCTTTATTTAGGAAAAAAAAAAAAAAGAAAGAAAGAAAAAAAAGCTTGACCAGTTCTGATGCAAAATTACCTTGTACCAGAATGATGGGAAGAGAAGAGTATGCAGAAGGAAAGGAAAAGCTCATGATCCAAAGCATACCACATCATCTGCCAAACATGGTGGAGGAAATGTTATGGCATGGGCATGTATGGCTGCCAATGGGACTCACAGTACAGGTGGATAATGACCCAAAACTTACAGCGAAAGCAACCTAAGAGCTTAGAAATGGAATGTTCTTAAATGGCCGAGTCAGTCACCTGACTTCAACCCAACTACGCATGTTTTTCCACTCACTTTCAAGACAAAACTGAAGGCAGAAAGATCCACAAACAAGCAGCAACAGAAGGCAGCTGCATTAAAGCCTGGCAAAGCATCTCAAGGGAGGAAACTCAGCATTTGGTGATGTCCATGGGTTCCAGATTTCAGCCAGTCATTGACTACACATCTAAGTATTCAAAATAATCCTAATATTTATGATTATGTTAGTAAATATGTCTATTACTTAAGAGCCTGTAAAAATGGAGGGACTCTGTAAAAAAAACACATGGCTATAATTCCTAGATGGTTAATGCAATATATTTTGTTAAACTCCCTGAATTAAAGCTGAAAGTCTACACTTCGATCACATCTTGATTGCTTCATTTCAAATCCATTGTGGTGGTGTACAGAGGCAAAATTCCGAAAATTGTGTCACTGTCCAAATACTGGTTAACCTAACTGTAATTTAAATTATGGAATGAGAACCATTCTAAAAAAATAGTCACATTTTTACATTCCAGTCTTACAAAAGATAGTTATGTCAAGAATAGTGATATGGAGGAGGAAAGATGTCTATTTGCTGATCTGACCTAAAGCAATAAGCCAGGGTAAATGTTTATGCAGTGCACAAATACAAGACATAAGCTCCCTGGACTGAAAAAAAATTCACATACATAATGTCTTCTGTAATGCTCAGGTACATCTTCCATCACTTTAATAACAGCACAAATTCAGTCATTTAAAGATGCCACCAGCGTACTAAAATAATTCCTTTCAACTTTAGCCCACTTTTCCTCTGTATATGTACAGTTCAGCTCATGTTTATGACCCGTTTTGTGTTTCACCTGCTAATCCAAATAATTCCACACACTTTCCATGGGATTGATGGCCTGCTGATTTTGCAGGCCAGTCAGAGTGTCAAACTGTTTCATCAGGCTTGTTGAACAAGTCACACACAGATTTTGGCCCTATGCGTCCTACAGCTGCCATCTAGGAACATGGGAGTGTCAGTGTTGTGATCTACCTGGACATGAAACACAGAAGCTGCCCAACAGCTAATTACATACATCCAGATGAACAACCTATTGACACTGTAGAACCTGTCGCTGGTTTGATGGATAGGACTTATTTTTTGCCCAGGAAGTTTATGACACGTAATAAATTATTTACAAAAACATAACTGAAATAAACTAAAATGATATTAAAGACTAAACCTAAACACAAACTATAATATTGCCCTGATAAAAAAATGCAATAAGAAGCAAACAGTTTTCTGATTCATTTTTAATGCTTAAATTTATGGTGATTATTTCTCTCTTTTGGAGAAAGTAATTATAGTGATATTAGATGGACTCACGTGCCATTATATGTCACACTACAGCAACTTCATGAAGGGAAAAAAGGTTAACCACAAAAAGGAATAAGCTCAACTGCATGACAACCTTTCTAATAGAGGACCTAGCTTTTGATTGGATTCGCTACATCAATGGAAATGATGTGGCACTATTACGAATGAATTAAATAAACACATTAATCTAGTATCAGATTTCTAATTAAACATAAAAGCAAACAATGGAGTTGAACTAAACGTGCTATAACATGTAAGCAGTTCATTTCTAAGAGACTCTTAGAGATACCCTTTTCTACACTACTATTATGGCATACCCCATGTAGGGAGCATATAAATGGAATAGGAAACAGTTTGGGATTGAGCCTGACTGGGTGTTGTAAGGAGCTTAAATAGGTTCATACTATAAATATACTACAACGATAATGATAGCCCTAGTTACACAGTAGCTGCAAACTTGACAGCTAAACGGTCTTACAGAGAACTGGCTCTTCCACCTTATCCCAAAGACACTGAAAAACCAGGACCCTGGTATGATTACTCAAGTAAGCTTCCAGAACATGTACGTATATAAAATGCAGTGGGTGCATTTCTGATTTCATGATAGCAGGTCATGTGATCAGGGTGAGTCACAGAACCAGGGCATAATTGAATGTGGTGGTTACCATGACGCCCAATTAATCCCCCTTCTAGCAGCATGAATAAATAGCAGAGGTTCATAGAGGCCGTGTTTACGTGGGCTTTAAAACACAGCTTGCAGTTATGCATGAATCAAAAGCGTGATCGGGTTTAACCCAAGTGCTCAAATTCAGATATAACAGTGACCCGTGTGTGATCAACATGTAAATATTAATTAGTAATACCAACAAAGCCAAAGCTACTCATTTTTCATTTAATTTGTGACTTGCCTTGTAGATATAACTAGACATGAGTACTATCAGCCTAATGTTTAATCAAATCAGTACTAGTGTTATTTCATAAAGCTTATGCCAGTGTCTGCTGTCAAAACACTAGTTTCAAAAGAAATCTTGTCATTATTCTTTTCAAAATGTAAGATGAAGGAAGTGCCCCCTGCTGTTAGGGAGAAATAGTTACCTGAAAACAGTAGCCACAGCTCTCCTCTCAGACTCTCAGGAATCCCTTTCAGGACCAGGTCGCGTGTCTTAGACGTGCGGTACATGCACACACCTCGTCCAAACTCAAAGAAATGGATATTCCAGGATTCTTCCTTCATCTTCTCTTTTGTCTAAATGACAATCAATGATAGAGGGTTTGAATAAAGTATCAGGATTTCCTTTTATTAAGTCTACACACACACATAAGTTTACACATACGCATACTCATTTTATGGATATCAAAATTAATATAATTATACAATGAAAAGACATTAGTAAGCGTATAATTTATATATGTGTTATATTATTCTTGAATTAGCTGCAGTAGTGTATGAATGACCATTAAGCTATACGGTATCTTTCTGAGAATCTCACCTGCTGTCTGTTCAGCTAAATATCAGTGAGTCTTTAGTGGAGCCTAAAGTGGAGATGCCCCTCAGCTTACAAGAACTCATGCATTTTTAATGTTAAATCTCATTAAGACCTCTCAATCTTAGTGCTTAATGGCCTAATTTATGCTTTGCCTCACATCACTTAAAGTGTTCACCTTGTCAACTAACACAGTATTTGTAAGGACCTTAATCTATACAATGAAAACCCTCCAGCACCAATATGATCAGAAAAAAATGAAAGCATTTCTGCTCATATATGCTGGGTTTGTGAAGCTAAAGGAACAAAACAGAACTACTGGTTCTCTTCAAACACAGCAGATTGTAATGGTGAGATCAGGACTTTAATGGGGTACTAAGAGGCAACACTGGTCATTAAATGTGAGGATTTATTTCTCCAAACCTGCTGATTTGTACTGCACAAATGGACCGACACATTTTTATTTGTATTCTGAACATATAGAGTGCCGACATCACACAAAAATGTTGTAAATGTAAGCTGGCTCTTTGAAAGAAGAAAAGAAAATGTTTTACTGAGTGTAGCAGTGTTGTGTTAACAAATGTGTGAATCTGTTTAGTAAGTTTGTTTTGTTGCAGTTTCAGCTTAACAACTGTAATTATTTCCAGTGACTGAAATTAAATACAAAGAAATAATAACTTTACTTTTTTTGATGGACTTTTGTTAAAAACTAAAACTATTACTAGTGAAAAACTGTTAATATTATCATTGATCACCCAGCAGACGAAGGCTGGATTTTAGATGGCACTGATGTGGGTGTGACCTAATGAGAGCTGACCGCTTTGGGGCCCAGGTCTTCAGGACGGCCCTTCTGGTAGATGTGGAGCAGACCCTGCTTGGCTGTAGGGAGGCTGGAGCTGTAGTAGCGATCCTGAGTGACGTCACTTGACCCCAGCACTGGTGGTGTTGGAGGGAGGGAAGAAGGGGTGCTGGGACCTGGACTCTCCTGTCAGAAGAGTGAAAACTGAAATAAGCATAGTGCTGATCATTTTAAATCAAACGTTTTATATAGACAAAGATGACATTTTCACCCAGAACCCACCAACAACTTCCAGAGTACAGACTTTATTTTGTGACGGTGTTTAAAAAGCCTTTAACTAACAGTTCTCTTTTTTTTTTTTTTTTGCTTGACTGACTCACAGGTTGTCCAGTCACGCTACAGAGTCTGTCAGGCGTTCGCTGCAGGAAGTCTGAGATGCGCTGAACAAGGAAGTCACGATCTTTGAGGTTGGCAAAGAGGAAGGTCATCTTGTTTTTAGTGCTGATGGAGAGAGGGCTAGGCAAAACACTGCTGCTGTCAGCCTTCTCTACTATAGACACCTAGACAGAGAGAGAGAGAGAGAGAGAGAGAGAGAGAGAAGAGAGAGAGAGAGAGAGAGAAGAGAGGTGGGGGGTAGGGGTGAGGAAACAAGTACAAAGACAGAGATACTGTAATATGTTGTATTGCTATTGGAGCTGTATTCATAGTACTTCACGGATCCTCATATAGTGTGTGAGTGAAAGAAAGTGTAAATTCTCTAGGTATGAAAGTATGTAAGTATAAGTATTAAAGTATGCATGAAAAACTGACAATGTATGTTCAACAATGAAGAATGAATTTTCTTAAAGTATATATTGTTTATGAATATTCTACATTAAAAAATTCAAATGTTTTATGGGTCTTCTCTTAATGTTCAAGCAAATAAAAATGGCTTAGAATGTCTCAGCCAAGATCTATAAATATGTATGAAAATACAAACTGAAATGTTCCAACATAACTTTCCATTGCTTACTTATTTGCATGTATTAAAATATTTTGCTCTAATACCCTGAATATTGTCATTGACTGAAAAGGCACAATGCTTGGTGTAGAAGAAACAGACATCTCATGTGATAAAAATAAAGTAAAATAAAAATGAAATAAAAGTGAAATTCAACCTTAAACAGGTTCAATAGTTTTTTCAATCACTGCTTTTCACTTATACATTACTAATTCAGTTACTAGAGGTCCAAACATGTAGTGAATAAACACTGCTGTAACTGTTAGGACTGTTCGTCGTCGTCTTCAGTAAAACTGATATTGCATAAATTACAGTTTGGTCTTACAGTGATTATGAACACACTTACCTCTCTGAGTGGGATGATAAGTTGACACAGGTCTTCCTCTCTGCTAGCAAAGCAGATGTAGTTGTTGGAGACGAACATCTGTCCAACCACATGCATCTTAGCGAAGGGCGTCCACAGAGTGCAGTCGGTGTGACCGTCTAGCCGTTCATCCTTCGTCAGGCGGAACAGAGCTCGGTATCTCTCGTTTTTCGCCCGTGCATCCAGGTCCCTAAAAACAGAACGACAAACACAATTATTTACTCCTTAAGCCAATTTAACCATTCACACTTACTGCCTGGGTGAGAGTGAACACTCAGCATATCAGCAGGGATCAACAACACAGAACAGTGCTCAGGGAGGAGAGAGGAACACTCTCACCTTTTGAGTGCAGAAACATTTTTGAGGGTCTTGCAGGGTTTGGGGAGCGAGTGGTCTGCAGAGAAGCCCTCGTTGTCTAGCAGCTGCCTCATGGCGATGTTAGCCAGCTGCTCCATCAGTTTAAACGTGTCATTGATGTTGAGGAACATGGAGAAGTAGTGCTCCGTGTCCCGAGTGCTCACACGCACGCTCTCTGGGAATAACAGCGTGGCGTTCTTATCTAACTGAGTCACATCCGTCCACTGCACTATCAATGTCACTAAAGAGGCAGAGGGAAAGAAATAATTAATTTTTACACTATGCAGGAACATTTCTCCATGGCGCAAAGTGACGCATATCTTTGAAATAAATGACATTAAGTCAAGAACACTGCTCATTCATTCTGTCCTAATTACATTAAATGCTTTCCCTTCTTCTGTAATTCCTTTCCCCTTTCATCTCTCCTCTCTCTTACTATCTCACCCTCTTTTCCAAGCAGGAAGGAGTAGAAGCACAGGTGATTGACCGAGAGGTAGAGCCAGCCCTGACGTGGCACTCTACCCTTCCAGTAGCTGCACGAGTAATAGTTCACCAGTTTCTCCTCCTCCGGCATCCCAAACAGCTTCCGCATCTTCAGCTCTGCCTCCCGAAACTTCCCACAATCCTCGTCTTCTTGTGCCTGACGGCTCTTATTCTCCTCAGCAATGATCCCCTGCGCGCACACACACACACACACACAGACACACACACACAGACACAGACTGACTGAGGGTTGCTTACTGGAGTGTCCCCAGGTCTATAAGCCTGAGGCTGGACTGGTGCAATGTGAACAACATTCGCGAGAGCGCACCTGTATCTTGCCCTTGACAAAAGTAGTGATGTCTTCATCGTTGTCAAAAATGGAGAGGGTCTGCAGTAAATTAGCCTCCAGCCACTCCCAGTGTTCTGTTATCTCCTTGCGAGATGAGCCTGATGACATATACACATACAATAATTATCAGCAACGCAAACTGATAACTGCAATCGGTCCATTTTTGTCACATGATAGCTTCAACTTAGCTTTTTACCCAGTTAGTTCATGACACTGGCTATACTGCAATTCTTGTTCCTGCCATTATCTTCCATAAAAATGCAAATGGCTTCTGCCTTTAATGAAACAGTTAGCAAAAGCCCAGAAGTACTAAAAATAAGTCTATAAGCAGCAGTAATTACATTGAGTTTATCATCCTTCTCTTAAGCATACAAATTAAATAAATTAATAAATGAATGAATGAATAAATAAATGAATGAACACATAAACAAACAAACAAACAAATAAATAAATAAAAACAGAAGCTCATACAAGAGCTCAAACAGTACAATGACAGGTTTTACAGTAACTCATAATGACTCATAATGGCGAAATCACAGTCTAAGAGTAGCACAGTCCCTACAAACACAACAGGCAAATTAGTCAGATGCAAGAATTATTGTCTACTCAGCCATGGAAGAGAGGTTGAATAAAGCTCTTAAAGAAGTCTTCATCTCATCCAAATTGACAGAACTCTAAAAATATAGAACGATGCATCCTTATAATGTGGCAGAGCCACTCTTGATGTGCATTCACTGATAGAAATGAATGTGTTTATTTTGTTTGAACATTTTAAATGAAAAAGGAAATCATGTTTGCCGTGAACAGGGCTTTAATGTCTTCTGGTGTTTGACTACGTCATTCGGAACACACATGCAGGGAAAAAAATAATCCTAACCAATGCCAACATGTCATGTTTCAACCCCCTCCTCCCTCCACACTGCTAGCTCTTATCAAGTTGCATTATCAAATGATTCATGTTACAAAATCTTCGTTGACCTGAAACAGTCAGAGCATCTTGTCAAGCTGTCCAAACAGCAAATGTCTGTGACTGCTCCTGATGGGAGGAAACTGATTACTGACCACAGGCAATGCTCCAGAAGAGCTGCGAGTCCCCTGTCTGGTGAAGGATTCGATATGGAGCGACACGAGCACTGGAGTCTAACACGACATCCAGAGTCCCAACCAGAAGACCTGAGGGAGAGACAGAAAAGAGGAGAGAAGGAGTGAGAGAAAGACCATTTTACATTCTTCAAAGATACACCACGTTTTTATCTCCTACCGCAGATTAAGGAGCTATATAACGAAGACAGATAGTGTTAGGCAGTCTGGAAAGTTCACTGCCTGAGTCAATAACCCTGTGTTAACTGCAAAAATGTCTCCTCCTTCACTCAGACACACTTATTTGCTTATTTTATTTGACTGACTCAGATGTCTGCATGAATGGGCTACTTATGTGTAAGTCACAGGAATCTTATACATTACAACCAGTACCTCCTTCCCTCCCTCCCTCCCTCCCTCTACCATCTGTGGATGCACGTCAGTACTCTAATTTCCAGATTAAATTAAAATGCAGAAAAGCAAAACCATTTCAGCAGACCAAGAGAACATCCTCAGCCAATGTTCTGTACAAATATCAATGCTCAAAAGCCACCATTTTGTACCTTTAAGGCCTAAATCATGCAGTTTTTCTATGTCTGCCTAATGCCCCCTGTAATTTCTGATGTAATTTAATTTTATGACATGGCATTCTTAAGGTTGCAAAAGCTTTCCTTGTTGTGTCACATGTGGCGTTCCTACTTTAAAGAACAAATCATGTAATATTATGGTACAGCTTGGGGCGTGTGGCCTAATGGTTCGAGAGTCGGACTTGTAACCCGAAGGTGAACCCGAAGGTCATGGGTTCAAGTCTCAGGTCTCGCAGGAATTGTAAGTGGGGGGAGTGAATGACCAGCGCTGTTTTCCACCCTCAATACCCAACTGCTCCCCGGGCGCCGCGGCTAAAAAGGCTGCCCACTGCTCCGGGTGTGTGTTCACTACTGTGTGTGTGCACTTGGATGGGTTAAATGCAGAGCACAAATTCCGAGTATGGGTCACCATACTTGGCCACAAGTCACTTCACTTCACTTCATTTAAAATCAGACAATAATTGCGATCTTGCGTCCAATTGTAGCAAAGCTGATGAAAATATTTTTAAAAAACTAGCCGGACTTCTGTAACGCAGAATGCAGATTCTGTAACAGATCCTCTCTGGGCCTTATCATAAGCATTTACGTAAATGATTTACCTGAAGGCATGACAGAGGAAGGGAAGAGTTTTCACCAGCTTGCTTAGATTTCTCTCTGGTCTAATTTGCGAAGTGACTACATGGCTTGTAAAAAAAAAAAACAAATTAAAAATAAGAATAAAAAATAAAATAAAAAAAAACCTTCAAGATAAAAAAAAAAGGTTAAAAATAAAGCCAGTGTGAAATAAATCAATCAGTTGAAATCTTTCTTTATAGCCATGAACTACTCATTAATCATGTGTTAAGCATTAAAAGGTAACTGGTGTCATCATTCAGTCATTACAAATTTACCCTGGCTCTTCTCTCTCATATATATATATATATATATATATATATATATATATATATATATATATATATATATATATATATAAAATCAGTTATATATATTGTTACTATCTTGCAAAAATTAAAATCAATCTGAAATCATTCCATATCAAGTATATTGCTGTAATTGAACATAACATCATGTACTTCATATATATATATATATATATATATATATATATATATATATATATATATATATATATATATATATATATATGTGTGTGTGTGTGTGTGTGTGTGTGTGTGTGTATTGTTATACATATTGTTAGTATCTTGCATGATTTTAACTGAAATCATTCCATATCAAGTATATATTGTATATACTGTTGAAATAACCGAGAACATGACGTCATGTGCTTCATGTGCAGACATTTCCTTAGATAATGTGATGAATTATGATGAAAGGTAAATCTGGTGGTTACTGACGTCATGTTTATTGCCTGTTTACTAAAAATGACATCATGTGCCTTTATTTTTCAGCCTTTCAAGAAGGAACATTCCCATAGTTTCACATGCTGCTCAATACATCTTTCAACATTTACACTGATCGAGATGAGTTGTTTCTTAATATCTTAACTAGTTTTGATCTTAAGTGACATTTTACATAAACAGGAGGATTTTTTTACTGTTTAAAAATGTTATGAAATAACACTTTCATTAAAAAAAAACAATAGACAAAACACAAAAAACAATATTTGAGTAAAACATATTTCATGCAAAATGCAAATTAATGCGTATCGCCTCATTTGCATATTCATTTTAACAATACACTGTACTACAGGTATTAATGTACAGATGTATACATTTAAAAAGTCACGTGTCACTCTGACGTGAGTAAACAGGAAAATAATACAGAATAAAAGAATTATTTTGCTGTACATTATGAATATTCAAGCAGATGGGCATGACTAATGTTAGCTAGCTGCAGTTAGCAAAGCTGTTAGCGTCATATTAATATTAATAAAAAATATTAATGTTAAATAGTTAAGACAACGTATAATTTGTGCAATGCAGCAAAAACATTTACCAAGTAAAAAAAATTTTTTTTTTTTTAAATACAAGTTTTGAGACGTCTCAGTTGGGTAAGTCCACCACGTCAGCATCAGCTAACAAACCAAAACAAACCTAGCTAGCTCAGTGCTAGCTAATGTCTAACAGTAGCGTGTCAACGCCATATCACAGGGTGAAATGTTAAATAGTGTAACTTCAAGTCGTCGTTTGTTACTGATGTGTCATTTTCTGAATTATTAGAAGAGATGGAAATCTTTGAGACAGCTGTATCTGGAGAGATAAGAAGCAGGACAGTCTGCTAGGGCTGGAAACGCAGCAAAGATAACATGGCGCAAAAATGTAACTGAGATAGTGATGTAAAAGGTAGAGAGTGTGTGTGTGTGTGTGTGTGTGTGTGTGTGTGTGTGTGTGTGTGTGTGTGTGTGTGTGTTTGTGTGTGAGCGGTGAAGAGGCCGAGTGTTTACCGGTGATGCCTCCTCCTTTGCCGTGTCCTTTCCTCCGCTGCAGGATGAAGAAGGGATTGGCCCTCTCACTCACCCACAGCGCGTTAGCGAGCAACACCTCCTCCGGACTGATCCACATCCTAATGACGGATAAATTCCTCCTTTAATCGCGCCTCCGAGTCCCTTTTACATTAAACTCTAAATCAGCAGCGCTAATCATACCAAAAACACACACACACAATGTTCCCTGCCTGCCTGCCGCGTCTGTTTGTGTCTACATGGGCGAGAGCAGGAGAGGGCGGGCACTGCGTGGTGACGTCATCGACCAAAAATGGCAGGCTACTAAAACACACTTCAAAACTGGTTTGAACTGTTTTGGCCCCTGCGTGGTTGCCAGATCTGCGTGTCGAAACTGGTCATTAATTTAAAAACTAAACCTAAATTTAATTAAAAGTTAATTTTTTTCTTTGCGTTCTCTAATAATATTTCAAATGACATAATGTTGGACGATCTAAAAAAAAAAAAAAAAAACTAGCGTTTTGGTGTGTGTTAGATAGACTGTTCTATTACAGGCTTTTATTTTGAAAAACAGAATTACTTAAGCTAAAGCACGCCGCTCGATTTTTCCTGCCTCTGCGTCGCTACTGGTCAGCTTACTAACATTTCTGTATACTTTAAAATATTAACTTGTTTTTGCTACAAACTGTAGTTTGGTTCCATTATATCATATGAAAGTTAAATGTGGCACCTTATATGACTCCACAAGCAAAACAGGCCATTAAGATTTAAACAAACAAACAAATAAATCAATAAATGTTAAAAAATTATTTTCGTGGCAGATGAATGAAAAAGAAACAACAACAAATAAATAAATAAAGCCGGGTCAGTTGCAATAAAAACATTTAACTAAGCAAAACCTTTAAAATACATTAACTAACTACTAACACAAAGTCTTGATGCTTTAGAATCACAATCAGAATCTGAAAGCTTTTATTGTCAAGTGTACTCACACACACACACACAGGTTAAGTCAATTACATATCTTGGAAGAAGAGACAGTTAATTTGTTGCACAGAATGTTGTGAAGAACATGGAGATAGCGTATTGACAGCCCCTGAAATGTTGCAGCACTGTTAAATGTGAACTTTGATACAGAATATGCTGTTTAAGCAGATCTATGACTCTGCTGACGTTAAGTTGTCTGTAACAGGTTTACACATTGATGAGATGGGGCTTGTAATCAGTGAACTAGAATATAATGAGCTCCAACTGTGATTTAAAATCAGGTTTTAAATCAAATCAAATGTGATGGTGTATTTGAATCAGATCCCTATGTACACATTATTACTGTCTGTAGCCTGTGCAGTGTAATATACAGCTTTGTGCAGGTTGAGAAAACTGCTCCTCTCAGTGGTGGTAAGTGATAAAACACTCCACTCTTATAAACACTGGTAATAGTCACTCCTCATGCTGAATGCACACACACACAACATTATTCAAGCATCACTCATAGCAGTGATGTTATTTGTGTATGAGTGTGTGTATGAAAGCAAGGAAACACTAAAGCACTGTGGACATGCCAGACTCGTTTCTTCTTTTTTCTGAATAGCTGCACGATGAAGACAGTCTGCGGTGAGCCTGATTTCATCACAGATCATGAATTACACAATCATCTTTAGAATACATGCTGGAGGAGACTCCAGTTCATCACAGGGCACCATGCACACACGTTCACACTGTTGATTTTGCTTTGTATCACTGTCTTGTTGCACTTCCATATGTGCTTGCTGAATTTAGTACCCCTTTGCTGTTATAATAACCTCCACTCTTCTGGACTAGATTTTGGACTGCTGCTATGGGGATGTGTTATGGCTGTCTTATATGCCGTTTATATACTGAGCAACTGTCATAAAACTCAAAGGCACAATGTTTTATGATTCGTGTTTCATTTTGTTGTGTGAATATTTAACCTGTAATCAGCCACTGTATAAAGAAATTGTTAACTGAGGTCACTTACATGAGGTCATTTGTGTTTAGGCTGTATGGTTTTAAACAGATGTTGTGATAATCAGATGGTTTGGTTGACGTTGTAGTTAATGGATAGCTTTTCCATGCTGTTAACAACGTACTTACAGACATAATGATACAAGAAGTACATTTTATTTAGAGTTCTTTGGGAAAGAAACAAAGAAATAAAAAATAAGGTCTCAAAAAAAAAAAAAAGTCTAACATCCATCAAAGCAGCACCATTCAGGTATTGTACATTGTCAATAGGCTGCACATCTGGACAAATGTCATAAAACCAGACAGTTGTCAGTTGTTGGCCCTGTTTTGTGCCTCATGTCCAAGCAGAACAACACTGACATTCCCTTGTTAACAACATAGGGCCATAGGGTACACAGGGCCAAAATCTGTGCCTGTCTTGTTCAACAAGCCGGATGGAACCCTGAGACACACTGACCTTGGAACTGAATGTGAAACACCAAAAGAGCTGAAATGCAGTGGATGCGTGAAATGGACAGTCTGATGTGAAAAGCCACTGGTGGCATCTTTACCTGACAGGATTGGGGATGTTATTAAAGCAATGTGAGGTGTAACCAAGCTTAACTGTAGAAATGACACTAACTAATTAACTCATGTTTAGTCTGAAGACCTTAGTATATTAAAGAATTACAAAATCTCTGTACTGTCCTTCTCTGTTATTTATTCCTGTGACAATTTCAGTGTCTGTCTGAAGAATCAAAAACACCAGATCCAGAGCTCTTCTCCAAACCTCGAACTTCACTGTCATATTATCATACACTCCCATTTTTACTCTTTCTTTTTCCAGCATTCCCTCCTCCTCCTCCTCACTTTCTCCCCCTCTCTGCATTATTTCTGAATAATTATCCATTTTCAGAAGAGTTTCTGGCATCTCATTATTCCAAGGCACTCTGTTCTCCCACTGCTTTATATGCAGAGCTATACATGTCCATGCCTGTGTTTTGGACTTGACATGGCCAGCGTTCACCATCAGTGTGGACACATAATCCATCCAGCCTTCTGCCATCAGCTGCAGAATTACCTGCTCATATGGCGCTACTGGTCTGGCTGCATCAAACTTGTCTCCTCTCTCCTCTGATACATTCCCGTGATTTTGGAGCTGATGGATGCAGATCAGTTCTGCAGTTCCGGCTCCAGGCAGCAGTTTTCCGTCTTTAAGTGCATGGTGCACACGATAAGCACAGCTCCAAAACTGATCCTCCATGCTCTGGAGCTTAGAGTGAACAGAGCCTGCGATAAGCGCCGTGACCAGAGCTGTGCCATCAGTAACGACACTCACCAAAATCCATTCTGATCCTTCACTGCGATACTCTCTGAGTGTTTTCACACAGACTCCGGAACCAACGCATCGCTCGCTGAGCTGTGTGATGTACGAGACTGGAAGAGCACCCGTGGCTGTAGCAAAGTCATTCAAAATGGACACTCGTACATGCTCAATAATGAGGATGTGGTGATGGAGGCAGTGATCTTTCAGCTGCTCAGTGACACCTCCACTCACAAGAACAATGTCTACCTTGAGGTTTAGAAGTATTCTTAATGCCTCATCTATCCATTCCTCCTCCCGGCTGATTCCTGTTAAATCAGAGCAATCGCTAATGTATGTGACATTTTTAGGCCTGTTGAAACCTACGTGACGGTGTTTCTCACTCAGGTCACCATGAACCAGGCTGATCTTTAATGTCCGGTCTTCTAAACCCTTGACTAGCAATGCCTGATCTGCAGACAACAATACAACATACCCATGGAGTACACTCGAGTGCTCCTCAGACAATCCTGGCAACAGGCATGTAACCAGTTTATCAATGTCTAGTGCTTTGCGGCACTGATTTTCACGGCTGTATCTACACTGAATCCTACTAGCTTCGATCACTAAACTCATGCTCGTCTCACATCCGTGATGGACGGCTTCAGCCAGACGAGCGATATCAAACCTTGTGTGCGTCCTCCCATCCTCTGTGATATGGTTAGAATTAAAGTGCCTGCTGTGCTTGAGTTTTAAACTGTGCTTTAAAGGATATTGGTCTTTGAGGAAACAAAGTGTAGGCACACTATTTATGGTTTTAGCACCATTCTGAGCTAATTCCCTCACTCCTATACTCAGTGAAAGCTCGCAAAGTAAGCCATCCTCAGTATTCATACAGTCTCTGCCACTCTGTGATTTCCCCCTCAGTCGCTGTTTCTGTAAATCGGCCTTATAAACAACTGCCTCCACACTCACAGCACTCCGCTTACAGGCCTCTAGACATACGTCCAACCCCTTTGACATGCCGGCCACTATGTGCCGAATGGAAATGCCTTGGTGAAGACATTCCAGTGCCACCCTGCTCCAGACGCCAGCCAGGAAAAGCAGCGAGGCCGTGCCTGAACGCAGTGTCCCCCAATGAGCACGAGTGGTCTCACGCAGAAGCTGAGCCACAGAGCCACTGAGCTCCAGCTGCTCCAGCAGACGATAACAGGAGCAGACCAGCACTGCCCCGCCACTCCCCTCGTCCTGGATCATTTTGTAGCGCTTACTGGGGCCCAAAAATGTACGAGCTGCAGCTGCCATGGCCTCCAGTTGCTGGAGCCCAATATGGCGGCCCTGGTTTATCGCTGCACTTCCCAGCAGCGACATCAGTGGAGTGGAGGGATGCAATTCTACTACCTGTAATAACACCAGAAAGGAAGAAGATTATAAGGATTATGAGTATTATAATAATGAGTCTGCTTACAATTGGTAGTATAAATCAAATACAGTCTTTCCAGTGCTGTGACTATTTAATAATATCCCATTAGGAGATGAAAGATAGCCGAGCTTTAGGGACTGTTTTATGTAAGATGTGTCTGTGCACTTTATATACAGCATTCTGTATCAGGACAGAAACTGATATTAAAAACTTGTTTTAATCACATTTTCATGATATCATTGTTGAGAACACATAAACTGAATGGTACAGATCCCCACATTAAAGCTCTTCCCCATCTAACCTCCACTTTTAACCCCCGATTACAGCTCAAGACCTTCTTACATAATGAGATCTAAGTTATGCATTGTTAAGCCTCAACTTGGGTTACAAACAAGCACTATCTATACATTTAAGTAAACCAATAAACCTATAAAATTAATATGTCTAAGCAAAAGAGGCAGTACTTCACCACCTATATGCGAGTCTTGTTTGTTTTAGCAATAAACCTTTATGTAGCTGAATTCAATCAAGCTTATTTAATTACCTCGTAAGTATGGTGCAAATCTTTGAACTTTCTCTAAATAACACTGTGCAATTCATCTTTGATCGAGCTAGAAATACAAACCTTCTCCGCAGACGCCTCTGAATCTCCTCCTCATCCCCACACTGCCGTTCCGTTCAGGGTTTACGCATGCGCGTTGCCTCCACAGCGCCAAATCCACGCCTGTTGCTAAGAAACTGAGTCTAAACGAACCCTCAACTGCCAATCACAAGCTACATATTCCGCCCGCATGCTTACGATTGGTCAGACGAACTTTCGATAACGCGAGGGTGAGTTTCTATTCGGCACGTTCGCTGTCACTCCACGGGTGGCCCCACCCTTCAAAAAGTTGTTTAACACCCTTGCTTACCCAAACAACGTTACCTAACCTTGCTTAACGGTTTAATTTTTATGGTTTGTTTTGTTTCTCCGAAACTGATTGAAGTGTAGATACGTTGAGTTTGAGATGGTAAGATGTTACATATGCTGTTTTTTTTTTTTTATTATTATTAAAATTTCATACGCATACACGAACGCATTTCAGAGAAACGTTGTTAGGTAGTTAGCTTGAAGCTAACGGCTGGCTGTTATAGTAACTTAGTAACAGGAATAGCATCGTTTCCTCACAGTCTAACTAGTTAGCTAACTGACTGGAGGTATTTAATAAGTAAACTAGCTGCTGTTTAGGTGTTTAAATAGTTTTAGAAATGGTTTCTGTGAAAGTCTATGGTTAGCTAAACCGTTACATTTCCTTATTTTGCTTCACTAATGTGCAGCAAAGCCAGGCAGTTAGCTGTGTATTTACATACCAAGGCGTTAAATCAGTTGCTTGTTGTCTGTCAAAAAAACCCAAAACAAACAAACAAACAAAAACCCTGACAGTTCCTGCATTTTCCTGAAAGAAGTGAAAGTATCCCAGACATAGCTTCTTTGCATGTTTAATGTTGCAAAGTGTTTGAATTTACCTTCATGTGTCCATCAAGTGTCTAGTCTTTGTACTCTTTATTCAGTAATAACAATGTACATTCTGCTCTTGACTAATAAGCTCCCAATACACATGTTTAAACATGCTGCCTCAGTATTTAATGACACACAGTCATGATTCTTTCTTTGATGAATTTCATTGCCCTTTTTTTTTCTTTTTTTTTCTTCCTGTTTTCAGGCATCTAGCTTCAGAAAACCAAGTGCAACCGCAAGTCAGCGGAAGAAAGCAGCTCCCAGACAGGAACTGACGGAGGAACAGAAGCAGGAGATCCGAGAGGCGTTCGATCTGTTCGACACTGATGGTTCTGGCACTATTGATGTTAAAGAGCTTAAAGTAAGACAATACCCTGAAGGCATCAGATACAGCTGACACCAAAAGTTGACATACCCTTAGGCCAAAGACATTCAGAATCACAACTTTTTTCACAACTCCATACACTTCATGTGTTAAGTCAATTAGGGTATCTACTTTGTTCCCATCAGAGGTAATTTCAAAATAATAGCTAAGAGAGATTTGTTTCAGATTTTATTTACTATATCAGATTTTTCAGTGGGTCAAATGATGACATACACTTTGTTAGTATTTGGTGCATTGCCTTGTAATTGCTTGACTTGAGTCAGATGTTTGAGGTAGCCTTCCACAAGCTTCTCCCAATACTTTGCCAGAACTTTTACTCATTCTTCCTGACAGAACTTCTGTAACTCAGTCAGGTTTGTGGGCTTCCTTGCTCAAACCTGCTTTTGCAGTTCAGTCCACAATTTTTCTATGGGATTCAGGTCCGGGCTTTGTGATACTTCCACTCTGATACTTTCTCTTTTTTGTCTGTAAGCCCTTTTGGTACAACTTTGGAGGTAAAAGGCAAACATCAGCCTGGCTTTTTTATGCTGGTCTTGGAGTAGGGGCTTCTTCCGTGTGCAGCAGCCATGGCGATGTAGGACCTCATTAATGGTGGATGTACATATTTTTGTAGCTGATGCCTCCAACTCATTCACCAGTTCCTTTGTTGTCATCTTGGGGCTCAGCTGAATCTATCAGACCAAAGTCCATTCACACCTGGCCTTCAGTTGTTTGGAAATTGCTCCTAGAGAGGAACCGAACTTGTCGAGGTCCACAGGTTTTTTTTCTCTGAGGTCTTGTCTGAGTTGCTTGGAGGCACTGTCTCTGAAATTAGACCCTTTTACAGCTACTAACATTACCATCCTGCTAAAGTGGCACGGCGGTGCAGCAGGTAGAGTTGCCATCTCACAGCTCAAGGGTCCCTGGTTCAAACCTAAGCTTGGGCTATTGTCTGTGTGGAGCATCACATGTTCTCCCATGTCTGCATGGTTTCCTCCAGGTTATCCACTTTCCTCCCACCTGCCAAAAACATGCCAGTAGGTGGACTGGCTATACTAAAGGTGTGAGGGAATGTGCTTGGGCAGCATGTATGCGTGGGATAGACTCTGGATCCATCGTGAGACTTAACAGGATAAAGCGGTTAATGAAGACCAATAAACAATATTTGTCATTTCTTAACCACAGGCAACTGTCTTAATAATTCATAGAAAAATTAAGGTTTACATGCTGATATATATTTTAGCTGATGAGAAGTATACACACAGTTGCCAGTTTATCAGGTACACGCACTGCTCATTTTTTTAAAAGTGACTCGTAAGTGTATTAAAACCCCAACAATATTGCCTGATACATGCACACCAGAGTCACACGTGTGTCTGCCATGTCAGTGTCAGAGCTGTCCTGAGATCAACCAGCCAAATAATACCTGCTCTGCAGTGGACCCTTCATGTACAGGGTAGAGGATCTGGTCATTTAAATGTATATTTAAAATAAATAAAAAAATCAATGATACATGCTGTAGAAACATCAGCAGCAGCAGGGCATTATGATCATTTATGTACCAACCCTATACCGCTAAGATGAAAATTTAATAAATCCATTCAGCTTTAATTCTAGGACATGCTGTTATAAAGTGTGACCACACATCCTGCAAATATTTCACACAGTGACTACCTGCATTATTCAGTATTTATCTCTATTCATATTTTATTTCATTTTCACTCATTGTAATTAGTGATTTGTATTTCTTTGCTTCATTCAGGTTGCTATGCGTGCTCTTGGTTTTGAGCCAAAGAAGGAGGAAATCAATAAGATGATTGCTGACATAGATAAAGAAGGCTCCGGCACCATTGACTTCAATGACTTTCTGTCCATGATGACACAAAAAATGGTAAAATTGGTCAGAAACATCAAATATGAGGGGGGAAAAAAAACCATCTTTAATAATGGCCACATTTCATATACAGTTGAGGTCAAAAGTTTACATCCCCCTTTCAGAATCTGCAAAATGACCCCGTTTAAAAGTTTACATCCACTTGATTCTTAATACTGTGTTGTTACCTGAATGATCCACAGCTGTGTTTTTTTGTTTAGTGATAGCTGTTCATGAGTCCCTTGTTAGTCCTGAACAGTTAAACTGCCTGCTGTTCTTCAGAAAAATCCTTCAGGTCCCAAAAGTTCTTTGGTTTGCCAGCATTTTTGTGTATTTGAACCCTTTCCAATAATGACTGTATGATTTTGAGATCCATCTTTTCACACTGAGGACAACTAAGGGACTCGTATGCAGCTATTACAGAAGGTTCAAATGCTCACTGATGCTCCAGATGGAAAAACTATGCATTAAGAGCCGGGGGGGTGAAAACTTTTTGAATTTGAAGATCAGGGTAAATTTAATTTATTTTGTTTTCTGGGAAATATGTAACTATCTTCTGTAGCCTCTGAAGGGCAGTACTAAATGAAAAATATGATATTTAGGCAAAATAAGAAAAATGTACACATCTCCATTCTGTTCAAAAAACTTTTAAACGGGGTCATTTTTATAAATTCAACTATTATTTTCTCTTGTGGACTATATGTAAACATCTTTTATGTGAAATATCTTATTCAGGTCAGCACTAAATAAACAATAACATGCATATTGTATGATCCCTCTTATTTTGGTAAAATAATTAACATTTTACAGATTCTGAAAGGGCGATATAAACTTTTGACCTCAACTGTAAATCAAACTAACTTTAAAAATAGTGCTCCTATAGTAACCAACAAATTCCTGAACGTAAATGGATATTTTGACAAATTTCAGTCAGGTTTCCGACCCCCCACAGTACTGAGACCGTACTGTAAACATATTAAATGACAATGACTGAATTCTGATTCTGGCAAAGTTTCAGTTTTGCTGTTACTGGGCCTTAGTGCTGCCTTTGATACTGTAGACCACAACACACTCCGAGCCAGGCTGGAAAATTGTGTAGGGTTTTCTGAAACAGTCTTTGATTGGTTAAATAAATAATTAGAAGGCCGGAAATTTCTTGCCTTTGGCAGTTACGAATCTGAGGATCACAGTGACATGAAACCCACAGGGATCAATTCTTAGACCGATTCCCTTAGGTCATGGCATACAGAACTACAACACTGCTTACCACAGTTATGTAGATACTCAGATATATGTAGCTCTCTCACCAAATGATTACAAACCAATAGACTCACCGTGTCAGTGTGTGGAGCAGATAAATAATGGATGAGACTAAAGTTCCTTCAGTTAAAGAAGGACAAAACAGAAGTAATTTGGCAGCAAAGAGAACAGACTAAGGATTAGTACACATCTTGACTGCAGGGGGCTAAAAAAAAAAACCAAAGACCAAGTCTGTAATCTTGGTGTTCTAATAGTCTTAGATCTGACCTTTATCAGCCATATTAAAGCAGACACCAAATAAATGTTAATTATTTTACCATCCTAAAAACATTGCCCGAATTAAAGGTACTGTCCCTATAAGACCTCGAGAAACTAATACACAGCAGGGTCAACTTCTGTAATGGTCTGTGGACCGGATTTCCTAGAAAAGGCCATTAAACTGCTGCAGCTCATTCAAAATGCTGCTTCAAGAGATCTAACCAAAACCAGGAGAACAGTGCACATTACTTCAGTTCTTTACACTGGCTTCCAGTTGAATTCAGAGTTTTGCTTCTAGCCTGTAAATCACAAAATGGTCTGGGTCCTGAATATATCTCAATCTCTGACATTTTAAAAGAACCCAGCAGGTCTCTTAAATCCATGGGTGCAGGTTAGCTGGTAGTACCTAGAATCCAAAGTAAATACAATGAAGCAACATTTAGCTTTTATGCTGCTCAAAACTGGAATCAGCTCACAGATAATGTTCGATGTGTCACAGATATAGCTATTTTTAAATCTAGATTAAAATCGTTTCTTTTTTTTTTGTGCTTACACATAAGCAGTTAGGACTTTGTCTGTTGCACTATATTCTTTGTACTACTTGTAATATTTGGTAAGCCCTTTGAATTGCCTTGTGTATGAAATGTGCTACACTATATGGCCAAAAGTTTGTGGCCACCTGACCATCACAGCCATCTGTGCTTGTTGAACATCCCATTCCAGATATAGTGCCCCTTTGCCGTTATAATAACCTCTACTCTTCTAGGAAGGCTTTCCACTAGATGTTGGAGCATGGCTGTGGGGGTTTGTGTTCATTCAGCCACAAGAGCATTAGTGAGATCAGGCGCTGATGTTGGGTGAGGAGGCCTGGGGTGCAGTCGGAGTTCCAGTTCATCCTAAAGGTGTTCAGTGGGGTTGAGGTCAGGGCTCTGTGCAGGCCACCCAAGTTCTTCAACACCAATCTTGGCACACCATGTCTTCATGGACCTCACTTTGTGCACGGGGGTATCGTCATGCTGGAACATGTTAGGGCGCTTTAGTTCCAGTGAAGGCAAGTTATGCTACAGCATACAGAGACATTCTATATAGTTGTGTGCTTCCAACTTTGTGGTAACAGTTTGGAGAAGAACCACATGGGTGTCATGGTCAGGCATCCACATACTTTTGGCCATATAGTGTACTTAAATAAACTTGCCTTGTCTTGCTTCCTAAGTGGAACAGCTGTCTGAAGGTTCACTGGATCATTGAGTGGTCAGATCTTGATGATGCCACAAATCCAAGAGAATATACTGGCCCGGCTTTGTGGGTGTGAAGGATGTTTCCTTTTCCCTCTGTGGATTAGTTTGAAGCTGTCCAGTCATTGGAGTCGGTTTGAGTATGTGGAGGAGCGCAGTTAGAGGTCTCGTCACAATGTGTTCAGCTGCTCCATGCAGTGTGATGTCATGTGATTTTAGACAAAGCATGTTTTATCCTTCGCTGTAACAGACTGGTAGCTACCGTGTGAAAGGGGAGACTATGAGGTTAACTTGTTGAATAATACCAAAGCTGTTGAACACTCGAGTCTGAAGGTCAGAAGGTGTTGGTACCAGTAACTCTAACCACTAAGCTTCATGTTTGGCTGCATCGTTCCACCCCAGCATTTATTATTTTCCGTTGTTTTTTTTCCTTACATAGTGTGCATATCAGAAATGGTCTGTTGGAAGTACATGAGGCATTATTTACAATTCTGTACATACACACTCATTAGAAAACAAGACATTTTTTCTGCACATTTTTCTGATCAATTTTATGATTTTTCAATACAGAGTGAAAAAGATTCAAAGGAAGAAATCCTAAAAGCTTTCAGATTGTTTGATGATGACGGAACAGGCAAAATCTCATTCAAAAATCTCAAACGAGTTGCAAAGGAGCTAGGTGAAAACCTGACAGATGAGGAATTACAGGTGAGTATGGCCATATGACATCATCTTTTTATAACAGTGTATCATGTATTAGTTGTTTTCCACACCTGTGCATAAAAACAACCCCCATGTGGTCATGTTCCTGTCTTCATGCTGAACTCATAAAGTCTGTAATACGGCATGCTGACTCAGTGCTGTCTAGATGGAGACTGATTGATATATTTTGAGCAGACAAAGATATTCATCATGAGGAACAAACAGCTGATGGCATCAGGGAAATATTTTTGTCATATCGTCTATGGTTTTGTTCCGCTTCGTAACCCCAGTGATCTCTCTGGCAGGAAATGATAGACGAGGCAGACAGAGATGGAGATGGAGAAATCAATGAGCAGGAGTTCTTACGGATAATGAAGAAGACTAACCTGTATTAAATAGTTTTCTCTTTCCTTTCTTGCTATCTCTACTCCACTTCTTCTTGCTCTTGTTATTTTTTTATTCAGTGTCGTTTTCAGATCGTTTTATCAAAATGAGAAACCTGAAACAAAAAACTTTCTCTCCTTTTTGCAGCATTTTTTGAAAATTTGATATGCCTAATTTCTTTCATTTATAAGACTTGTAAAATAATTTAATCTATAAACATTTTGTATAATACTGAATAAATAGTTTTGACTAAATTGTGTGTGGGTTTTTTTTTTTTTTTTGTGCTGTAATTTGGGTGTATAATACTCCGACTACTACAGTCAAGTTTACTAGATTACCTAATTAATACATTCAAATTATATCCTAAAGGAACTTTAGGACTCTAAAAGCTCTAGATGTGACAACAGCTCACAAATACAAAATTTTAGAGCTGCTGTAGCTGAGGCGTTTTAGTAACTAAAAGCTGACAGCGTACTATTATATACACTATATTCAGTAATAACTACAACCTCAGGAAGGATGAAATCTGACTCTTCCTGTTGCTTTTTATTTTGCAATAGGTAAAGATGATGCATTTCAGTGTAGGCTGGAAGACGGAAAAAAAAACAGTAGGTTCCAATAATCCATGAAAATGATAATGAAAGCAAACTGAATTGGCTGGGAATTAGTCATTTATCACTTCTGATCATAACAAAGTCCATCCAATCCTCTATTAGGAGAGGGTCAGGAATCAGCCAATGTCAGCATTTAAGCTTTCTTTTTATATCCTGATGTTAAAATAAGTTTTAGTCACACTATGTAAAATTATTAACCTCTTATCTGTTCTGCTGTATGCTTGGATTAGATTCTACCTTTGGAGAAGTGTCTAAAAATAAGTAAGGAATAAAACCAAAGTCATGCTTTTATAGGAATGTAATCAACACCGGAGTCACTGCTACCACCTCAAAGTTTATTATTTTCCAGTAGCAGTAGGTCTCGCATGCTTTATTCCTCTATGATTTAAAATGTTTTATTTTATTAATGAATGATGGGTTTTTAATCAGTTATAGTTACATTTACAGTAGTTCTCTCACCAGCCTGCCTTTTTTGTTTCTTGAAATTAATAAGACAAAAAAACGTACTGTTACAAAGCACTGACACCCACGACGACTTCTGTAAATGTCAAATTAACATCTGCACGCAGAATTATTCAATTATTAGCCTTAGATTATGTGGAGCGTCCACCATACAAGACTTGGTGAATGTTAGTATAGAAATGATAATATTACTATAGAATGAGCGCATTAATATTAACCATTTAAAAACACATTCTGACAATTATCCAAATAATGAATAAATAAACATAGGAAGAGAGAGATACTAAGTGGACTGTAACATGACCTTTTCTTTCTGGGTTCAAATAAACGAGGGCCAAAATGTCCCAAAATTTTTTTTATTATTATTAATAAAAAAATGGTGCTTTGGACTGAGCCAGTGAAAGCATATGAAAGTGCAACTTTAAATGCATTTCTGTTAGATTTTGGCTAAACTTAGCCAACTCTAATGATGTTCTTTTCAATAAATGCAAACCTGTAGAATGCACTCTTGCAAAACTAAACCGTGCTTCTGAAAATGGTTAGACCTTTGCTTATGATCAAGTGCATATACGAGTCCTGCAGATATGACTTTAAAGATTAGTCAGTTTACAGAAGTGAAGTGCATCATGTGGCAGACCATCAGCAGTGAAACAAGATGACTACGTGTCTTCAAGCAAAATGAACTGTGTATTAATGAAATGACTCAATACAGACGACTAATGTCAGTAAAAGTGATTTTGAACTTTAAAGGTTTAAGGATGAAGCCAGTAATCACGCTGAAGCGAGTCTGATCACAGCATGCCAAAAACAACAATGCATTTTAGAATTATTGTTTAACCAATAAGAAAATACAATTCTCTGTTAAAAAAAAAAAAAACTACTTGCCCAAATCATGTATACCTGAGTTATAAACAGGAATTTTGTCATGGTGCTTATTTTCCGAGCCCTTAGCAAAATGCTGAAGCGTTGGAGGGCAGGAGTGTGGGGTGAAAGTGCTGTTTACCGGTTTCAGTAACCAAAAAAACTCAAAATGGAAAGTAGGAAACAGTGAAATGATGAAATAGTATACGTCAACCTGTCAAAATTTTTAGCACCGCCACAGCATCTCAATTATGACCTTCTGACTGGTCACTTAGCCATCCTTGCTGTCAAGGACACGGTTAGGAACATGTGAAAGTGAACATGATCACATGTTGTTTATATGCACTGTTTGTATAGGCCAGCTCTGTTCCACGCACACTTAGAGGATAGAAATGTTTTCCAACATTGGTGGATTCAACATAAAATGATTACATTTAATAATGATAAATGAACGTGGCAGTTGTGCCTTCAAACAAGATAGTGGTTGTGGATGCTTCTGTTGAAAACCACATGCAAACATCCCAATTTATGTAATGTCTGTCCTTGTTTCATTTACTTGCATCAAATCTGTTCAGTTCTAATTTGATCCATAGTCATATCATCAGGGAACTAATCATACACTCATACACTGAGCACTGTCCTACGATGTGTATAATAACGTTAAAGTCGTCTACACATACTTTAACAAAAATGGAAAAGAGCTCTTCACAGTAAGCTTTAAAGCCACCTCACTGCACTGTCAAAGCGTGCCCCATTTTAATGCCATCCCCCCAGCTCTTAGAGGAAAATTAGCTTTGAAGTTGCAAATACAACTCCCACATGCAACGATCTGGACAAGAACTGGCCTTCAATTTCCTCTAAATCTCCCCGTTTCCACAACAACAACAGCCTTAAATGCTTTAAGCAAACGGCTGTCAGTTAACCCTTAAAGGTCAGGAATGTGTCACCATTTCACTTCAGATGTACAGAAATAGTATTAATAATCCTCAGTATACAAGACCCCTCAGTGTAAACCTGTGAGCACTCCACTCACAACTGCTGAGCACTCCAAATGGTATGTACTCCACAGATTTAACATTTTAGAGGATTTGGCACATATTTGCCATCAGTGATCAGTTACTGTGTCATAGAAGTCGTGTATGTAGCCTGTATATGATGCTAAGTATGGTCAGAATAGTCAAATCAATGTTAACTGATTAAACTGGTTTAGTTCATTTTTATAAAACATGCTTGAAGTGAATTTGAACCTTAAACTCCACTGTTTATTATTTACATGTTGATTTTAAAACATTGTTCAGCAAATACTGTGATGCTAATAAGAGCACTATGTAGCCTGGACCTGCTGGGAGTTTAAGGGGTTAAGAGTTCTACAGTGATTTACGGTCAGGATGGTGTGACTAATGCTAATTTGCCATTTCATATCCACATATAAAAAATCTTTACATAGACAGTGGTTGCATCCTAACTTTCCCACAATACAGAAAAGGATAGATGTAGGAAATGACATTACATTATCACTTTGTCTACAAATGAACAGATTTTTTTTATGGCATTTATTATAAGCTTCTCTGGAAGTCACAAACGACTAATAATAATAATAAGATCCTAGACTCAGCTCCTTGTAAAAACTTTAGCTCTAGATGGTTGATGAGCATCACTGCCACATACCGTATCCGCTGTATACTCCCTTTTTCCATACAGGACACAGTATTTATATGTTCAGTGTCATTAGCCATTCAGCTTGGATCAGATTCTACATTTAGTCGAGTGTCTAATAAATAAATAAACATCATAAATGATAAGAGGCTGAGGAAGCGAGATTGTCACTGTACTGTAATGTGACCTTCTCTTTCTGCGTTCCAAATAATAAAAAAAGGACCAAATGTCCCAGCAATTATATTTCTGTCTTATGATTTTTAACAATAATGGTGCTTTGGATGGAGACAATGAAAGCGTGTGTGTGTGCAACTTTAAGTACACTTTTGTTAGGATCTTGGCCAAACCTAACCAACTTTAATGATGTCATTTTCAATAAATGCAAACCAACATATGATGATGATGATGATGATGATGATGATTATTATTATGCACAGTACTTATATTAATATGTATTCATTGAATGCATTCATAATTTATTATAATAAGAATTTAATATTATGTTTTATATCTAATTTATTATTTTTATAATTTATTTATTAGCGCATGTTAAATATTAATAATACCATTTTAACAAAAACAACAACAACAACAACAATAATAATAATAATAGAAGTATTAGAACTCTTGGTTTCAGTAGTATGTTGTTTATCCAAGAAACAGAAAAAAATATATATATTTTCCTTTGAATGAATCTGAAAAAGATTTTTGCCACTATTTGTAGTCCTCTGGTAATTGAGCAGAGATTTTAATACCATTTCAGTGAGTTAAAAGTTCTCTATCACTATTGACACTTTATAATGAATAGAGGAAGCTCTGTGCTATTCTTTATGCTCTCAAAGCAAATGGTCATGAGCACAAACAAAACCAGTCAAAACATGTTTCGGGTTTCCTAGATGTTTTACTGTTCAAAAATTTTTTTGATGACGAAAGATCTCAGGTAAAGCTAAATTTAACCTCAACACTGGTTAAGCTACAAATTACTACTGCGGAATTATAAATAAAGACCGCTGATAGAGGCGAGGGTTCCATGTCAGTAGGGCACAAACAAGCACGTAAACCAACCATTCCTAGTGTAGAGAGACACCCATAGAGGCCATCCCCCACCTACACCCTGCCGCCTTCCTGCACACTTACCGTAATATCCGCAAAATCGGCCCGCTACAGGTTCTCACTCTGAATAATACTGAACCATTTGTGTCCTTTCATATTCACACCACACCAATATTACATCAATACCCACAGAATGTATGTATGTGCGTGTGTGCGTGTGTGCGTGTGTGTGTGTGTGTGTACATGCATAAATTTATACATATGTATAAATCGTACCCTTGCCACCCTTGGTTAAAAAATAAAAGTCTTTGTGGTTATTATCTTAATCTCAGAATAGGACTTTTATGGACAAAATGTAACTAAAGCATGTTCCCATTAATATTTTACTTTTAAGTTCAAAAAGACTTTAGGAACTCTTAATCAGTCATCCATGGCTTCCTATTTCACTGGAGTATAAATATGAGGTAACACTGAGGCCAAATTCTCTTAAACATTCATCAGCATGAAGAAGATTGGAGAACAGACAAATGAAATAACGGTAGTAATCTTCATACATTAGACAGTGCCTGTAAAATAAAAAATATATAGCCACACACACGCCTAATAATGCCTATAACCTGTGGACATATTGGCATATGATAGGTGCATAAGCATGAAGAAATCTAACAGTACCAATTAGGTGTGATTATTATTATTATTATTATTATTATTATTATTATTATTATTTTACATTACAATGAATGCAAGTAAACCAACATGAAAGGGAAACTGTTTTTTTTTCCCTCTGAATAATTATATGTGAATCATTCTGAGAAATTTCTAAAGAATTAAGTTTAAAGAGCCACCAGGAAACACTGCAGACTCAGTGAACTGAAAATAACACTTGAGTGTGTTGGGTTAATGAGAATCTGAGTTGACTGACTCATTGTGTTTATAGCCATCAGCCAATTTTTGTTGGCAAAATGCCATTTTTATGCAGCTGTAATTGACCACTACAAAAGCATGCGTGTGTAAAGCAGCCCACACAATAACCACAAACTCAACTAATAAACTATTTACCACAGCACAAGCGAAACAGCGGGCAAGAGATAGCTGAGCTGTCTGTATAACCTTTTGAATCATGTGTGCACTTGTAAAAGTGGGACAACAGGGTGTATTAAGCTAAATAAACTGAGTTTTGGTAAAATGGCTGGTTTCTTTTGACCCACAGCTCAGCTTTTCATACTTTGAATTTCAAATTAAATATTCAAATCCTGTGGTTTGTAGGGGTTTTTTTTTAAAGAAAAACTGGTGAGTAAGAATTCTGTGTAGTTACTCGGTGAGAAAATGAACCCAATTTTAGACTGCCTGCTTAGTTCTGATGGAAATATGATAACAGAAATGAGCTCAGAAGCTGACAAATACTGGTCTATCCCATGTCACTCATCTTTACCCTTCTTTTTTGGGGTCTTTCCCATTATGATGTACCTCAAATTTCTGCAATGCATTTGGACAAATATCTATTAGGTCTTACTATATTTACAGGTTTGCAAAATCTCTGAAATTCTCTGAAGCACACATAAAGCCTACAGTACATTTTTCTTTACACTGTACAATTTTCTTGCAAATTTGCACATAACAATGCAAATTTGCACATAGTGGAAACAAAGAAGAGTTGAATATAAAATGATTTCATTTTATTAATAAAACAGAAAAGAATGCTAAAGAACAGTGTATGGAATAGTGTGTTAACAGCTGAACATATGATTAATTGGCCATTTTATCAAGTACACCTACTTTATGGGTCACTTTGTAGACATACAGTTGCTGACTATTGGTCATCTGTTGCTCTTCACAATTTGCTGTCACATCCATTATTTGAAACAGGACCACCATAGGTCCCCACAGCTGACCAGATTTAATCTGGGTGTTTAATTTGGGGGGGGGTTTAAGTCTAGAAGCTTTAAGGGTTCCTTGGTTGTCCCTCCAGGCTCTACTTAAAAAACAAAAACCCTATAACAGAGTGTTTAATTGTTATGAATGGATACAGTAACATTCAGTGTCATTGCTGGGTTAAGAAATAGTTCACTGACCAAAAATATTCAGACAGCAGCAGTGCAACAAGTCCCGTCCCTCAGCAAAGTTGGTAAAGACATTAACAAATATGTCTGGCCTATCAGATTTTTCCACTGATGTATGTTCAGATATAGGGCACTTAGATCTGACCAATCTCGTCAGATTTTAACAGTCTTTTGCTGGTCTGAAACGTCCTCTTGTTTATCCATTCCTGGTCTTGTACTGAAAAGTTTCACCAAGATGGCCACTTGTGAACAAGCTTTGCTAGAAGGACTCTGGACAGAGGACTAACAGGAGTAGAGGATTACCACTCATTTAAATTGTTATTTTCTTTAACAACATATATTATTTATGTTACTTCTAATTCCTAGAAAATGAATGTCTGTAAATCTAAAATGTGCTTTTTTCTACCGATACTCTAATGTATGATTTTATGTATTTCTTTATTTCCGTTTATTATAGTTTTTTCCTTTATTTTCTTACAGAGAAACAGAGAAAATGCTGCTATTTTTTTGTATTTCCCGTAGACTGTTCTGTTTCTTATTGTTTAGCATCGAATAAACATACATACATTTTGCTTTACCTAAATATATTTTACCAAATAACGAATTTTTCAACAAGTTTTCTTTTGTTTTGACCACATTTCCTTTAAGTGCACGTTTGCGTTTAACACTACCAACCACAGCCAGCCATCTCTCGCGCTCTCGCTCTCTCTCTCTCATCTGAACAGAATGATTAATATGATTTATCCAGTGGCATCATATCAATATGTAAATATTATGCTTTATTACTGGGAGGTTATTTTTTTATTTAGGATCTCTTAACCTGCATATTACTTTGCTCTTAGATCTATACATTAATATTTCATGCACACACACTTAGATAAAGACATGATGACAGGAGGGAAGTTGTGAGTCATTTTGGTTGTAGCTGAACACACTCTCTTCCATGAGCTGAGACAGAGACTCCATGTATGGGGTGAGGAATCCCCGGTGTGATTGCATACACAGCCAGCCTCTCTCCAGCAGCCCGGGGGTCACCTGGGCTTTTCCCTTCAGTAATGACACTATGGGCATATGGTAAGATCCCATCCTCCACTCACCACTTCCTGTTCAAGACCAGCGATTCACAGGCTTGACTGTGACCTCATTTCCTTTTTGTGTTGATATGCACTACTGATTATGTCACGAGGAACTGACCTGCCGAAACCACAACTGAAGATGACAATGCTCAAATTCCTATGCGCATGCACATGCATGCACGCACACACACACACACGTCAATATGAATGAAAATTACAAGCAAAAAGAAAAACAAATTATGGACATGTGTGCATGAACATGTGAGGTTTTCACAGATCATTTTCTCAATGTCATTTAAAATGATACTTCTCCCTCTTTCAGAGGAACATTTCATCACAAATACGCTATTTTTATCTTGCACATAAAAAAGAGCATTAAATGGACTTCCTGTTGTTGTCTTCAGTCAACACAATGTGTGTGTGGGAAGACAACGAAAAAGCACCTTTTTACGTTGACATCCACTCAGTCGCACCTATATCTCCTATACGTGTGTTCACAAACACACACACGGACCTGCTGCTGATTCAGAATGAGAAGAGGAACCGAGAGCACTTCGTAGTTTCCTGCCAAGTGTGCAGAAAGTCTAGGTCAGGTTCACACACACACACACACGCAAGTACACACACGAGGTACACACACACACAAAAAAAACTCTCGCATCCGTACATCCCCCGCACAAACGATTCTCTCTCGATGACAGTCGTAACGGAGTCAATGGAAAAGAAAAATTCATTAGTCACTGTTTGTCCTTGAATTTTTCCAACGTCAACCACGATCCTGTGTCCCAAAGGATCCTATATAAAGGTAAGTGTACACCTGTAGCCAGTATGAACGCAACCGTTTAAACGCATCTTTAGCCTATTAGAGCTCGGATCAGTGTAAGTGAATAGTATAGACAAACATGAAGGCGACTTTCTCCTGTGTTCTGTGTGTTCTGCTTGTAGCAGCATGCTGGGCTGAAACGAACTCTCATAAGGATATGAAAACTGAAAAACTGCTCCAACAAGCCATCTCCTACCTCAGATTACTTATTTCCAAAGAAAAGGTTAGTTGCTTATTTAACTTTTTTTGGTCAGTTTGCTCAGCTGACATAGTGCCATATTTAACAGATTTGATTTTATTCCATTTTGCAGGACAATGAAATATTTCTCCATTCACCAACAAATGACATCAAGGTAAGAGAGGTGACTTTTGGATTGTTTATCAGCTGACATTTAATTTGGAATATCTGTGTGCAGAGTAAACAAATTCATCAGGACTCTTCTATTTTTCAGTTATCCATTTTTAATAGTATTTACATATAATAGACATGTATATTCGCACTCTTTTTGAGGTAGGGAAGTGATTTTAAGCAACTTTTAAGTGTAGAATTCTTTTCTTCTCTTTACTAATACAAATTTGCTGCAGTAAATCAGACAGAATCTACGACACCACTTTGTGCAAATTACTTTTTTTGTGCAACCCACAGGGAGAGATAAGATAGATTTTTGACTTGAGTTTAAAAGTTTTTAGGTGCTTTTGGTTTCTCTCTCACTTGTGACTAAGAGTCAAACAGAAAGTAACTCATGCGAGAGTTTGGAGAAAGTGTGCCTAATTTAGGAGAAATTTGATGAGTAATGAAACAGCATCATGCCTGTGGGCTGCCCGAATGGCCGAGTGGTTTCACTTCTTTCTGCATTTGACCTTCCGAGTTCTCTAATGGCCATATACTGTGCTGCTGAGTCGCAGTCTATCAGTGTAGGTTTGCTCATGATAAGATCACAGGGGAACAATGTAAGACAAAATAAGAATAAAATAAGACAAATGTAAATCATCTTCTATCAAACATGGTTGTTTTTTCCTGAATGCCTCTCTGTATTCTCATTGAAAGCTCTGAAATTACATGGTTTTGTGTGGAAATTATGATGTTTCCCTGTCAGTTCTGTGAAGTGAGCTTTAGAGTCAGGAGGGGGAATTCAGAATAAAGAAATAGGCAGTACTGTTTCTCTGTCGCTGATAGACTTTTTCCAGTATGTCCTGAAGCAAAAGTCGACAGATTTGCACTTACTAGTCTATCATATTCAACATCTTTTTAATGGATTATCTAAAATCAAGTGTATAATTAAATGCACTATTATTTAAGAGACACTGGATTTCAAGAAAATTAGATGGTTAAATAAGGATTAATCAGTTCATTTATGAAATGGTTTGTTTGTTTGTTTGTTTGTTGTTTAGGAGTGCTGCTCTCAGTCTGCTTTCGAGTGCTTCAGGAAAGAGCTTAACTCCACCATCCACAGGAATCTACTGAAGACGAAACTGGCCAGAAATCTGGGCAAGCCCACCATCGTGAGTAGTTGTTCACATAAATCATCCTTCATTCCTTTAAACAACTTAATTAATAATGTTACAAAAAAAGCATCACTAATGTATTTGCTCATGTTGTCTTTGCTGTAGATGAATAGCGTGAACACCTGCGCTGAGGAAGAAATAAAGGTGAGATTTCAAAGCGTTTGAAATTAGAGGATTTTAGACTATAGATTGTCCCACAATGCTGAATACTGATCTCTATCTGACTGACATTCCTTTTCAGAAAGTCCAGTGCATGTCCTGTGACTCCTACCCGAGGGTCAGCAGCAAACAATTTCTGATTAATTTACAGTCCCGTCTGCAGAAGGTTGGTTCATACAAACACACGAATAACTTAACAAGTACACTTACGTATACATTTCCATTCTTACCCAGTACCCTCAGCTCTTTGTCCGCTGTATTTTCCTTTAAACAATGGTTCAGCCTAATTAAGCGGAAATGTCAAGCTGTCCATTATAAAACAGAAACTCTGCAACATAAAGTTCACTCCTTATAGTAACATCTTTAAACTCTTTTGCAGGCTTACAGTCGCCTTTCCTAAAATACAAGCATGATGATGACGACGACGTGAATGTGTGGACGACACTACCTCATGAAACCCTGGTGTAAAGCACTCTGGATCAACCCATCTATTTATTGCCTATTTATTTACAAAATAATTATTTCACACTGTCAAATGAAGTATCTTCAAGATTGAGATAAACAATTATGTCTCATAATGAGACTTGATGTATTACATAATTACCCTTTTGTACTTAATGCATTTTTCTATTGTTTTTTATTTATTTACTATTAAAAGTATTTTGCCAAAATCATAACTTTGGATTCTGGTGATTTCTCTCACAAAACCCCTATTACAAGTTACAAGTATATTACAGGTAAAATCTTCGCACATTTTTATGAAAGGCAAAACCACATTCTCCATAACAAAGACTCATTAGGGATACAGCCACTCCAACCAGTGGTGGCTTTCCACACACCTGCGTATATGCAAATGTTAACTTGCGCATCAGAAAACCTGAATAGTATTGGCAGATTTTCAGAAAAATACTTCTATACTGGACTAAGATGGACAATTTCTCAAATTGATGAAGAAAAGAAGTGATAACGGATGATGGAAACTCTGATGTACTGGATGTTTCCATGACTGGTGCTTGTTTGATTACGTGTAGTTGCTCCTCGTCAGACTATTAACAAAACACTGGTAGATGGAAACACAGAACATTCACACTTTCTGTGATGGTTTTTCTGAAATCCGCATAGCATTTGCTAAACATTTGTGTGGTAGCCTGGGAAAACCCTTCCCATGGTGAAATTTTAACATTTTCTATTATTTCTGAAAACTATATATCAGTTCCACTGAGAGACACCAACACACTGAATGTCTAAATGCAACCACTTTTTTACTGATTTTAGTTGCATTTAAAGAATCATAAATTTACAATAGGAAATGAGTTATTGACCTGATCATCTACATAATCCACATCCGTCTGTGTTTCATCACCTGAGGTAAAAGTCACAAGCCTCATCACTGTCTTCACTCAACTGATCTCTTTTTGCCTGGTGCTGAAATAATTACTGATGATTAGTTCAGTCAGTTCTGTTGGCTATTAGATCATTTAAACATTTTTAAACTATCTGTAAATTGTGCCTTTACAGAATGTGGAAGAGCTCTTCTGTCTTGATGATGACGCAACAGCTCATCAGAATCTGATTACAAACTAAGTCGATTAGACTTATGGCATGTAACTATCCAAATAAAACTGATTCAAGCATGACATCCACAAACACAATTGGCTAGCAAGATTTTAGATGTCTTGAGGCAGACTGTTTTCATCAATGTGCTGATCTTTGCAGGCAGACAGCCAAAGTAAGGTTATAAAGTAAACTTAAATAAATACATTTCCACATCACTTCAGTAAAAGATATTTATATTTTCTTGAAGTAGAGATATCAAAGTAAATTACTGTCAGAAACCCTAATGTTAATCAAGACCAGATTTTTTTTTTTTTTTTTTGTAAATTTTTTTTTAAATTTTTTTCCAGAATTTGGCTCCTGTGACACCACATAATGCAATCTCCATGGAATCTCCATGCAATATCCATAGACCAACAATGACAGTAGAATGGGTTGTACTGAAGAGCTCAGTGATGTGAAACATGGCACTATCATAAAATGCCACCTTTGCCACAAGTCAGTTCATGAGATCTAGATCTTAGTGCTGGCTGGAGTGGTGTAAAACACACTGCCACTGGACTCCGGAGCAGTAGAAACGTGTTCTCTGGAGTGGCAGTCTGGTGGATGAATTTGGGTTTGGCAGATGCCAAGAGAACGCTACCTACCAGAATGCATAGTGCCAACAATAAAGTTTCGTGGAGGAGAGATACAAAGCGAGGTCCATACAGACATGGTTTAGTGTGTTTGGTGTGGAGGAACTCCAGTGACCTGCACAGAGCCCTTACCTCAACCAACACCTTTAGGATGAACTGGAAAGTCAATTGTGATCCAGATCTTCTCATCCAGTATCAGTACCTGACCTCACTTCTGAATACAATCTGTGCACAGAACAGCAGCAGCCCTTTATATCCACTTACCAACTTGGCTTACCAACACACACATATATACTGTATGTACTGAAGTATTTGGACAATGATGGAGTTTTTTGGGGGATTTTGTCTTTATACACCACCACAATGGATTTGAAATAAAACAATCAAGACATGATTGAAGTGTAGACTTTCAGCTTCATTTTAAGAGGTTCCACAAAAATATGGCATTTACCATTGAGGAATTACAGCCATTTTAAACAAAGTACCTCCATTTTCAGGGACTCAAAGGTATTTGGACAAAGATACATAATTGTAAATATAACCATAATTTTAATACTTGGATGAAAATCCTTTGCAGTCAATGACTGCCTGAAGTCTGGAGCCCATGTTCTCAAAACTCAGATTCTGAGTTTCCTCCCTGGAGATGCTTTGCCAGGCCTTCACTGCAGCCACCTTCAGTTGCTGCTTGTTTGTGGGTCTTTCTGTCTTCAGTCTTGTCTTCAGTAAGTGAAAAGCAGCTCTATTGGGTTGAGATCAGGCGACTGACTTGGCCATTGAAGAATATTCCATTTCTTTGCCTTCAAAAAGTCTTGAGTTGCTTTCGCAGTATGTTTAGGGTCATTATCCACCTGCACTGTGAGGCGGCGTCCTATCAGTTTTGTAGCATTTGGCTGAATGTGAGCAGAGAGTATAGCCCTATACACCTCAGAATTCATCCTGCTACTTCTGTCAGCAGTCACATCATCAATAAACACCAGTGAGCCCGTTCCATTGGCAGCCAGACATGCCCATGCCATAACACTGCCTCCACCATGTTTGACACATGATGTGGTATACTTTGAATCATGAGTTGTTCCTTTCTTTCACCATACTTTTCTCTTCCCATCATTCTGGTACAAGTTAATCTTGGTTTCATCAGTCCAAAGAATCTTATTCCAGAACATGGGAGGCTTTTTTTTTAGATGTTTTCTAGCAAAGTCTAATCTGGCTTTCCTGTTCTTGAATGTTACCAGTGGTTTGCACCTTGTTGTAAACCCTCTGTATTTACATGAAGGCATCTCTTGATTGTAGATTTTGACAATGATGGCCTCCTTCACTTGCATCCCTTGGACTTCAGACTGGTAGCGCTAGTCAAACTGCTGCCAAATGCCAACTCAATACCTGATATCAACTCCAGACCTTTTATCTGCTTCATTTGTCTTGAAGTAACAAGGGAATGGACCGCAGCTGGTCAGTTAACTTCTTGTCAGTCAATTGTCCAAATACCTTTGAGCCCCTGAAAATGGAGGTACTTTGCTTAAAATGGCTGTAATTCCTAAATGGTAAATGCCATATTTTTGCGGAACCTCTTAAAATAAAGCTGAAAGTCTACACTTCGATCACATCTTGACTGTTTAATTTCAAATCCATTGTGGTGGTGTATGAAGGCAAAATCACAAAAACTCTGTCATTGTCCAAATACTTCCAGACCTAACTGTATACACTTACACACATTCACTCACCATCCACTTTATTAGGAACACCTGTACTCTTGCACTTTCATGCAGTTATCTAATCAGCCAATCATGCGGCAGTAGCGCAATGGAAAACATCATGAAGATACAGGTCAAGAGCTTCAGTTAATGTTCATATCAAACATCCGAATGAAGAAAAAGTGTGATCTCGATGACTTTGATCATGGCACAGATGTTGTTACTCGAAAGGCTGGTTTGAGTATTTCAAAAACTGATCTAAAAACCGATGGAAATTTCACACACAACATTCTCTAGAGTTTACATAGAATGGTGTCACAAAGACAGACTGTCCCGCTGGTTCCATCTTTTATATTCAGTTTCTTCTTATTTGAGTGGAACTCGCTGTCACTCTCTATGTAATATAAAGGTTCAATTTGGGCAAAGGGTGTATATAAAATACAGTGAAATTCCTAAGCTACAACAGCATACCCTACAAGCAACACAAAGTGTGTACAACATGAAATACACTTCTACAGGTGAGGTGGATGCAAGGCGAAGGACAGAAGGACACTACACAACATAAACAAAGATGGCCTGTGAAGAATTAATTGGTTATAGTAGGGACAAATAACTCATTCATATGATATACGTATGGTGATAGAGGTAGGCCATTAATCTACTTTATTGAAAATAGACATATAGACAAAAGCTAATGTAGGTGGCCAACTGCTATGTAGCCTGCAAGGGTATTTACTGAATATGGGCCAGGCTCTTAAAAAGAACCTTCTTGGGCCAGGTTCTTAAAAAGAATACAATTTTAAAGGACTAGTTCACCCATAAATCAAATTTACACTGTTTTTCACTTAAACCAAATATAGGCAATCAACCAAGACATATTTGGTGTCTAACAACTGCTTCTTTATTTATTGGAGGTACAATGCTGCTAGCAAGTAACAGAAGTCTATCTGACCCAAAATGTTTTCTATAAAGACATGTCCATTAACTGTAAGAACCTGCCTCAAACCTCATCCAGTTGTTCAATGGTTTTCAAATGTATGTATGTATGTATGTATGTAAACTTGAATAAGATTTAACAACTTACTTGAATTTTGTAACTTTACAGGGCAGTTTGGAGTCATTTCATCTCCAAAATATAAAATTGTTACAAAGGTGTAAGTGATGAGGATGATAAAATAGACCACTTGAATTTAAACTTGTAAATATAGACTATCCCTGATGTTACACAAAATTGTTTATAAAAAAAAAAAAAAAAAAAAAGATTGCAGAATTTATGATTTAAAGTAATCTTAAAGTAAAACAGCAGGTATTTAACAGTTTATTAGTAATTAGGATCTAAATTATCCATGTAGCTCCAGTAAAAAAAAATACAGAAGCAAGCATTAGGTGCAAAACATGTCTTGGCCGACTACATTTGGGTATTGGACATTATTATTATTATTTGTTCCTGAAACCTGCATATGAGTTTGTTTTATTCATTCGTTAAGCAGAAAAGGCTCTAACTGTAACTAGCATTTCCTGCAAAAAGGTTTAAATGCTCAGTCATAATTCACACAACTACATGATAACATGAAAATGCTTAATTTGTTTTATGCATGCAGTGGAAGTTCCCTTTAAGGTATAAAATAGACTTGCTCTGTTAAGAATAGGATTTACTAATTTCAAAGGTCTTTGAAAACATTTACATAAAAGACACCTACTCATTTCAGGAAATCTCAGTTCTAGCCAACAGTTCACATCTTTTGTTTTTGTTAAAAATATAAAAGGAAATGAATTTGCTATCTAACAAACAGCCTTAGGAGGTGAAAATTTGTGGGGGGAAAAAACCATAAATAAGACATCAGTTGAACTTGTTTAAGAGAGTTGCTTGTAACACATAGAAATGCACTCATTCAAGCAATTCATACAGCTTTGGAAAGCCCCATGAGCAGTGCAATTATAATTATTGTAGCCTCCTTTCAGTGTAAGATAAGATTTTTCCAGTGTGCCACACAGAAATTGTAATAAAAGAGATGCAGAGGATCTCTTTTGTGACTGGGATTATGAAGTTGGCAATAATGAAGTGCAATTCACAAACAACTAACACTTCTTGATCTGCATGTTTGAAGAGGAAAATAAGGGCAGGCCAAATCAGTGTGCAAGCATAAACGAATGGAAATATCACTTGTTTTTTTCCATCTCCACATCAGGTTTCATAATCTTTCATAGTCTAGTTTATATGTAGATACGGCATATGCATTTGCAGCAATTAAACTGGTTTATGATTTTTAAATTGCAGCTTGTGTTACCATTATCACATAAATTAAAGTTATTTCAGAACTATGAAAATGAGATAAACATGGCTTGCTGTAGAGATTTGTTGCTAATGCTATGGCTGCCACAAAGTTATAGATGCTCCTCTGAGTGATAGAAAGTAACAAATCACTTAAAGGTGTAAGTGTAAAGTATTGTACTACTAAACTGAGTGGCAAACTCTATGACTAACTGGCACCTCGACAGCCAAGTGGAGTGTGCCTATATGTATCTATACAGTCATGGGAAAAAGAAAGTACACGTCCTTCAATTCTCTGTTTTATTTATCAGGACCTAAATAACAACTGTGTGGTCCTCACTAAACTAACCTCAACCAAACAAACATAACCTTAGATGGAAAAAAAAAAACAACAAATTTCAATATGTAGTCTTGAAACCAGGTGGGAAAAATTAACTACACCCTATAATAAGTAACATGTAGAAGCACCTTTAGCAACAATAACTTGAAGTAAATGTTTTCTGTAGGAGTTTATCAAGTCTCAAGAATATTCTGGTATAAAGTGGAGTTCATCATTGTCTCAGTGACAGCAAGTTTCCCCAGCTCCTGTTACTGCAAAACAAGCCCAAATCATCACCCCTCCACCACCATGATTGACAGCTAGTATGGGGTGCTCGAGATGACATGCTGTGTATGGTTTTCGCCAAACATGGCACTGTGCACGATGACCAAACCTCTCCACCTTGGTTTCATCAGAACTTTTGTGATTTGCTCAGATGCAATTTCTCAAACCTAAGTTGTGCTGCCATATTCATTTTGGAGGGAAGGGGCTTTTTCCTAGCCATCCTTCCATAAAAGCCATTCTTTTTAAGCCATTGTCTTTTTCTCTCTTGGGGTTTTCTTTATATCTCTAAGCATTAACAGTCTGACCTTGGACTGAATTTGCTGGAATTCCCGCTCCTCGGAAGACTTGAAGGCTCTCCATTTGTAAACAGTGCTTCTTACTGTGAAATGGTGAATTTCAAGCTGTTTGGCGATGGCCTTATAACCCTTCCCAGATTGACAACAGCAGCATCAATTTCTTCTCTGAGATCATGGCTGATGTCCTTTTTTCTTGGCATGATGTAGTCACACACTTGAGTACTCCAAAACACCAAATTGCCAAAAATTCTGCTTTTACAGAGGTAAACTAAACTTAACTAATCTTGTGCATTTCATTAGTAACATCTGTCTGCTAATTACTCTCTTAATAATTGTGGAACTAGGAAGGCTATATTTATTTTTTCTCACCGGGTTTCTGAATGTTGGTTTACTTTTTTTGTTTGGGAAAAAATGACTACATAGTGAAATCTGTTGTGTTTTTTCTTGTCACATGAGGTTATTTGTTTGTTTATAGTAGTTGGTAAGGACCACCCAATTGTTATTAAGGCACTGATGATTTAAAACATTAAATCGAATGAGGGTATATGTATGGGCAAATCGATACAGGAGGGTAGGGGTGCCATCTAGTGGCCTTTTATTACACTTCCTCTCAACCATTAAAAACAAGCCAGTCATTAATACCAATCATGTACATATATATGATGGTGAGGATGTGCCTAAGCAAATTTCAGCCCATACGCACAGACGAGTCCTGTTTCCTACAGCTTCCAAAATTCCAAACTTCTTTTATCTGATTCAGTCACTTGCTCTAAAAATCGGTAGTAAGAGAAAAAAAAAAAATATTAATACAGATTATAAGAAACACTTACTGTAAAGACAAGATTATTTTTGTCTTCTGTGACAACAGCATTTAAAACACAAATATGCCATGTCTTTAAAACTATTTCTCTGTGTCAAGAATTGAATTTATATTTTGATTTTAAAAAAACACTATTTTTTACCCATTCAAAGGTCAATCAAAGGTCCCATCTCTGTCTCCACTCTACTGGGAATATTACTATTTAAAGATGTATTTCTTGTCCTGTTTTTTCACATTTAAATGTGTACCAATATACACTCACTAGCCACTTTATTAGGAACACCTGCTCATCGTTACATCTTTTTCTGTCCAGTTTCGGTGAACCTGCACCCATTGTAGTCACAGATTCCTGTTCTTGGCTGACAGGAATGGAACCTGCTATGGTCCTCTGCTGTTGTAGCCCATCCACCTCAAAGTCTGACATGCTGTGCATTCTGTGATGCTTACGCTTTTTGAGTTAACATAGCCTCCTAGTCACCTCGAACCAGTCTTGCCATCCTCCTCCGACATCTCTAGGTATTTCTACCTGTAGAATTATTTTTGTTTTTCCACACCATTCTGTGTAATCTCTAGAGACTGTTGTGTGTGGAAATCCCCGGAGATCAGCAGTTTTCCCCATGCTGATGTTTGATGTGAACATTAATTGAAGCTATGCATGATTTTATGCATTGCTCTGCTGCCACATGATTGGATAATTTCATTAATGAGCAGGAAACATTTAGCACTGCATAAATGTAAACATTTATGTATATCCTTAGACAAGTCAATAATTATTTATTCACCTATGTGGAGCTATTTCTATTTTATTTTATTTCTATTAATATTTTATTAGTCATATTTTATTTTGGATTTATTTTCTATGCTGCAGTTTATATATGAGGAGTGCTAGCTGATCTTGATTGGTCACATGTAAAGGGACCATAAATATTGTTGAGACTTTATTTTGTTACTGATTTTACTGTTATTCAGACCAAAACAAAAGCAGGTTTATCATTTTTATTCAAGTTACATGTGGATCATATATATTGTCCAGTTTTAGTTTTACTTTCCCAGCTCGTTAACACGGTCTTGCTTTTCCTCTTGGATTTTGCTGGGTCTTGACCTCAGCAAGTCCCATCCTTACGTGTGGAGTGCAAACTTTGAGACAGAATGTCTAAAGGTGATGGTAAAGAGGTGCATCATTCCTACAGGGATCAAAGACACTGTGCCTTCTAGTGGCCGAGCAGAATCAAGACTAATGTTTTGCCATGAGCTTATTGGATAGTTTTCTCAATTTTACTCTCTCACCCAGGCCACCAAAAATGTGAATGTACCAACTCTTTCACATTAACAAGCCACAAAATCCTGAGTGTGACACATTTCCTCAGCTTTATTGGTATGATTATATGTGTCCAAGTAGAGAAATGTATCAGTGAGGACTGAATAAAGTATTCAGTGTTTGCAGTGACTGCCTTCACATTAGTTATTTTTTAAAGTGTGCAACAACCTCCAATTTCATATTTGATCTAGTGAGCTATGACAGCTGCATTGTCCATTATTTGCAAGCATCAAATTATTTTGTGTGTGGGGTGCTGAAAAAACCCCAAACCCTAACCCTGAATTTGCTTTACCATAAACTGCTTTACTAAAAACTGCTTTACCATAAACGGCTGATTATGTATAATATAGTCTGAGCACAGAGAATTAGTCAATAGCTGGGGTGTCAACCACAATATAAGCCCAGGCAAGTTTCAATTTTAAGCTCTTGCATTTTTAGAAAACTGTCCAGACAGTTACTGTTCAGGAAGTACTGATGGGGCCTTTAATTAAGAAAGCAAGTAAGCAAACTAACAAACAACCAAACAAATTTATGCCATGTGCAAGTTTATATACCAAATGAATTTTAGCACATGATTCAGAGCAAGCATTCTTTTAAATGCCAAATATACACTGATCAGCCATAACATTAAATCCACTTACCTAATATTGTGTAGGTCCCCCTTGTGCTGCCAAAACAGCTCTGACCCGTCGAAGCACGGACTCCATAAGACCTCTGAAGGTGTGCTGTGGTATCAGGCACCAAGCCATTAGCAACAGATCCTTTAAGTCCTGTAAGCTGCGAGGTGGGACCTCCAATGATCGGACTTGTTTGTCCACCACATCCCATAGATGCTTGATCTGATTGCGGTCTGGGGAATGTGGAGGCCAATTCAACACAACCTCAATCCATTCCTGAACACTTTTTTGCAGTGTGGCAGGGCGCATTATCCTGCTAAAGAGGCCACTGCCATTAGAGAATACCGTTACCATGAAGGGACATACTTGGTCTGCAACAATGTTTAGTTAGGTGGAATGTGTCAAAGTAAAATGAATGGCAGGACCCAAGGTTTCTCAGCAGAACACTGGCCAGAGCAGAGCATCACACTGCCTCCGCCGGCTTCCCATCCTGCACGAGATGCATGCTAATGCCTTTTCTTCCCCAGCTAAGCGATGCACACGTACCCGGCCATCCAAATGATGTAAAAGAAAACATGCTTCATCAGACCAGGCCAGCTTCTTCCATTGCTCCATGGTCCAGTTCTGATGCTCATGTGCCCATTGTAGGAACTGTCGATGGTGGACAGGGGTCAGCATGGGCTCTCTGTCCAGCCTGCGGCTACACAGTCCCATGCGCAGTAAACTGCGATGCAGTGTGTGTTCTGAAACCTTTCTATCATACCCAGCAATTTGTTTCAGCAACTTGTGCTACAGTAGCTCTTCTGTGGGATCAGACCAGACGGGCTATGGTTTTTGGTTTTGGCATTATATGGTGTGATGTGGACATGCTTACCACTGTTACTCATTCTTTTGCTTCATTGACAGCTGAATTTCATCAATATTATATAACACAAACACTGCTTGTCTAGTTTGCTTTACTGCTTTTATCATACACCTGTAGATATGACCGTCTTTGGTAGGTTTAGCCACATGCCCGCTGTAATGTTCTTGTAAAAACAAGGTGACTCATTTTTCATAGTTTAGAAACCACAACCACCATGCCTTTCCGGGCTCCCAGCTTTGCCAAGCCACAATTTCAATTACACCAGTGTATAGCTTGCATGGTGGTACAGGTAACATGGGCAATCAATCACTGTAGTGTAAGGTTCTCTGCCAAGTTTCAAGATATCATGCTGAATCACTCACCCAGTCTGAAGTTTTTAATATCCTGCTATTTATTTTGCAGTAGTATCACTTAAGTGCTCTATTTCATGACACAACATGCTTGATTGCAGACTTTTTTCTTTGCACTACTAACATGGTTTCAAATAGTCATTCTGCGGACAATTCATTTTATTCATTAATTCATTCATCTTCGGTAAATACTTTATTCTGGTCAGGGTCATAGTGGATCTGGTGCATATAATCGGGCATCAGGCAGAAGTACATCTTGGATGGGTCCATTGCAGGGCATTGTGCACACACACACATTCCGACACTCATTACCATCTAAGGGCAATTTAGTGTAGCCAATCCACCTACTGCCATGCTTTTGGAATGTGGGAGGAAAACGCAGACCCCTGACAAAACAAAGCACTGTTTTATTCACATTCTTTTTAGAACAATCTTGTCATATGCTGAGGATATACTGTACAATATGAGCCATTTTATAAACCTGATTTGTCCAATCAATCATCAGAATTGGACCAAATTTCTTGTGACAATCAGACATGCCAGATTAATTGCCCAATGTATCTGTGAGTGAGGTGTGGGATGATCAAAAAAATTCTTAGAGGTCTCAGAAATTTTGGCCATTTGTCATGCAATGTGAGCAGTCCCATTAAACTTTTAAGTACTGTATATTTTCAGTTGACAGAACTGTCTGTATGAGTTATGTTTCACATGCAGTGTTAATACTGCTGACAATCAGACATTATTTTCATACAGTATGAGCATTATAATCATAAGATCCAAACAAGGACCACTACTACCTCCTGCAGCATTGTGCCACTCAGGAAAAATATTTTGTATGGTGTTTCTGACTTCACTGAACAGTTCAAAATGTCTGTTGAACATCTGAATGCATTGCCTACATAATCGCCAAGACTTCTTGGTGTATTTTCTACATGCATTAAATCAGTTCCTGTCACGAAAATGATGAGTTCCGGTCCTCTGCTGCATTAATGTACACTCTTTACTTTAAAAGCACTGTTAAACCAGCTGACATCAACCCGAATGTTGAACAGCTTTGTTTGCTGAACAGAGTTGTGTGTTGTATGCTCATCTTTCAACTCACACTCAAAGTTAAAAGACAGTTGTCTGAGGGAACACTGGAAGAGTGAAAGGCACAGACATTATTATATATAACTAGTGTGAACAATAAATATTAAAGGCCTGCCTCCAAGCTCAGTAAATAAACTGAGCTTTAAGATTCAATGGGTGCTACATCTCTTATGTAGGATCAAAGACATGAAAAGGACCAGGATTTCAGATGGAAAATCTCATCAATGGATGTTGTCCTATTAGAGGTTAAGCATTTCACAGCCTTGAGGCAATAACAGCCAAGCTCGCCTTTGAATCTTAAGAAGGTATGATGAGCATACAATTACACTTCATCATGTGAACTGGCGTTTGTATAAGAGAAGTGTAGATCTAGAATGTAAAGTGTTGTCGAGCCATTATAAACAAACACTAGCACCTGAAAATCAACACTATACATAACAGGAGCCAGTGAAGGACATATTTGGTCCCTCCTTCTTTCACCTAGCAGCATTCTGAACCAGCTGCAGCAACATCGGAATGAGTGACTGATGCTGGTGTGCAATTAACTACAATAATCCAGGTCTGATGATATAAAGGAGTGCACATTTTTCCCCGGTCAGAGAAAGACCAACAAATAAAGAAAGTTGTATTTTATGACGGAGGACCAAACCTGCAAGGGATCCTTTGAATAGCTTCAATTGGGCTACAGAGAATTTTTTATTTATTATGTGAGCAAATTACCAAGGGTCGTCAAACTGGCAGACCAGTCCAGCTGCAGACCCAGCAAAGTATTTCAGTGGAATAAGCCGAGTACTGTAGCACTGTAGAACCGAGTATGGTAGTAGAGCAGATCAACATTGGGGGGGGGGGGGGGGGG
>CM040983.1:10335235-10359822 GCA_022985145.1 Pangasius djambal
TCATCCCGTATCATCTACACAACACTCACATAACCTCACCGTGTATCATCTACACAACACGTATATAACCTCAATCCGTATCATCTACACAACACTCACATAACCTCATCTCATATCATCTACACAACACTCACATAACCTCACCCTGTATCATCTATACAGCATTCACACAATTTCATCCTGCAGCATCTGCGGTATAATAAAAATAGTATTATACTTTAAATATAAATCTCAATATCAAATATGGAAATATATGCACCTTTAAACATCCTCTCCAGTAACATATATTGATGTATTGACACTGAGTCATTACCAGACTACACAGATGAACAAATCTACATGAGATTACTGTTCTATAGCAATGCTGATGTAAAATGTCACCAACATGCCTCAGCATGTCTAAATATGTCTAAACTATACACTTTAACATACTTTCCAGTTTATGTTCCATACAGAACCACCCATTTTTAAAATACATCTACCTGTAGCTGCACTCACTTGCCCTTTTATCATATGTCTATGAGTATACAGGTGCATTTTGTATGTAGACCTATTTCATGCCTCAGCAGTAGCAGCAAAGGGCGTAAAAACCCCAGCACTGCAGCTGATATACACACGAAGATGCCACTGTCATGTCTGTCTTATTGCTGTGCTGAGAATGATCCACCACCTGACTCAACAGTGGTCCTATATTAGTCTTTCCATTAATGAGGTAAGGAGGTATTAATTGTATGCCAAAAAAGTGCATCGACATAGGTGCACCTAAAAAATAAACTGAGGGTATCTGCTGATTTACCTGGAGAGTATGTTTAAATTAAACTGTTAGCTACACATCCTACCGATGCCAAAACATGTTTGTGAGGTTGTGAAATTTGATGCGGCATTACATCAGTATGAGTATAAAACGGTGGTTACTGTGATCTCATATTACACAGTTCTGTTCATCTGTGTAGTATGGGAATGTACATACATCAAAAATGGGTCTGTCCAAAACAGCACATCTAACCAGTTTTAATTTTCCCCCTATTCTATCTTAGTTGTCCATATATTTGGACTAAAAATCCACAAAAACACATGGAGGAATAAACTGCAGTTTGTTACCAAACCTTACTATGTTACAATGAATGGTGCTTACAAGTTGGGCAATAATGCAAATTATACCATAGTTTCTGATGGCTGACAGGCATGCACCTCCTCATACTGGGACACTTATATAGTAGGTAGAGTCATCTATCTCTCATATAGTCTATCTCTCATATATCTCTAAATCACGGTTCTGAATAATTACCCCTCATCTTCTATAAGTAATCATATTGAAATGCAACCATGAAAACAAGCATAAATATAATGTCAGCTCACTGTTGTACTATAGTCTTTACGCCAAGTGACACAAATTAAAGTGAATGACATGGACTTTACCATGTATATTCATTCATCTTCAATAAAGCACTTTATCCTGGTCAGGGTCAATGTGGTTTATATTTTACTGAATCGACTGATATCATTAAAATATCACAAAAAAAATAATAACCCTATTTTGAGCTACTGATCTTAAAAGTTGTGAGTTCAAAGCTCACCAGCACCATTGTTGGGTCCCTGAGGGAGGCCCTTAACCCTATAAGTTAGGAAAAAAATAATAGCCAAATCAACAAAAGCTCTTGTAAAATTATACACTAATGCTTAACAATCTAATGCTGATCCAATCATATGGATCAATAAATAATCATTTGATTTCCTTGATTATTTTCTTGTATATGTATTATGCTTTTTTGTTTAAAGAAATCCTATATATTTTTAAGTGACTGAAAATGGATCATCTGGGTCAGTGGGACATTGATTGTAACTTGGTCAACCAAACCAGTCAACCAAACTGATCAACTGGTTAAACTAGGCTTGACTAACATCTGGAAGATGTCTCAGATGGCCAGAGCTAATCCACCATTAACTGCTAAGAAACAGGAATAAATAAAGTATTGAGCCAACCAAGTGATATCTCAGACCAAGCTAATTTAACACCAGTGAATTTTTTTGATTTACTCACGTTATTAAATTAAAATGATTCTTTCACTCTTGAGACTATCTGGTTTTGACATTCAGGGAAATATATCCACTGTGATTTGGCCAGCAATCAATTGGGTAAAAAAAAGATTAATCCATCTGACGCACTTTAGCAGCGCTGTCAACTTTCACCCACACCCACATATTCTACACAGGCTTCCTTATGTCACTGAAACGTTCTACATGCCAAATAACTTTATCCCAATATTTACTTTTTCCACACTGCTAAGATTGAGGCAAGACATTTTGTCAGTAAAAAAAATATATACATACATCAACTAAGAAATAGTTTCCTTATGTCAGTGAGCAAGGATACACTAAAATTGCCCTGACTGTAAACATTCCAGAGGCATAAGGTAGAGGTGGGCTCCGAACTGTTTTCTAACCCCACTCAAACCCACTCCCACAACATTCTTAAGTAATCCAGCACTTGGCAGCATTTTTGTTTGAAAATTTATTACAAAATATTGTATATATTAGTGAGAAATAGCTCATTCAGGAGAAATTTCAGAGGACGTCAGTGGAAGAACACTACTTTTGTTGGAAAAACCTTGTCAAAAATTACAGTGGGGGAATGGGCATTTATACATTCATTCATTTTTGGTAAGCACTTAATTAAAGATCACATTCACACCTGGGGTGAATTAGAGTAACAAATCCGTCTACCTACATGTGTTTGGGAGGAAAAACCCGGAGGAAACCCACAGGGACAGTAATCCAAGCTCAGGACTGAACCCACGATGCTGGAGCTGTGAGGCGGCAACGCTACGAGAATGACAGGATGCTTAAAATTATACATAATATGTATAATATGGATAATTAATTGCCAGATTTATTATATTATTAGCTATTAAAATCAGCATGTGCATACACTGGATTCAATAAAAACTCACTAAAAAAGTGCTAGCATGGACCAGAGGACTACACTGAGTGTCCGCTTGTAGTCAGGCACTTAAATGCTATGGACAGAAATGTTAGCAATATGGCTTGAAACAGCGTTAGATGTTTGATGCTTTTATCATGCATCCTGTAAGATGTTAATTAGATGTTTTAATTCCATTCATATTTAGGAGTGACACACCATGATGAGATCATCAAACCAACAGGTTACACTAAATTGGATTACTAATAGTTTAGGCTGGTGTTTTCTGTGTAGTTACATCATGGGCAATCACAAGAAGAATCAACTATATTCTGGTAAAATTTGTTTTAGAAAGCTACCAATTTCACATGCTTGTGTCTTATTGAATATGTCAATAAATAACACAAAAAAGCCAATACTATTAGCTGCATTTGAAGATGCCACATATTCATACATTTAAGTGTAAAGAATCATGTTCCTTGAAACTATTTTACGGCCACTGGCTAGAGATAACATGTACACAAAGCCTAAAGGTGTGTAACATATTTTTCCATGGCAAAAGTAGCCCATTAGGCCCAAAATGACACTTGTGATTCAGATGCTACTCTTCTGAAAGTACTATAGGGCTTTTCCCTGCCCTCATCTGCCCTCTTTCAATCTCACTATTCTTTCCACAACTGGCAGAGCTATGCAAAATTCTAAGGCAAGTCAGGAAAATTTAAATTAAATTTAATTTAAAAAATTTAAATGTTTATTGAGTATTAAGTATAAATATCAAATATAATCACAAACAATATACGCACAGATGCACAAGCAAAATGCTGCTCTACTATTGTCTAAAGTGCCCAGGTTTCAGTACATTAGATTTTTATAAATCTGTTATAAGACTGTCTGAAGATATAGCAGTAAAGTAGGGAGTTTTGAACAAAACCAACGCAAAAATGAATATTGAGGAATATAATTTTCATTCATCAGGCTGTATCTTTTGAAAGACTAACTAGTGAAATCTTGCTTTCAGCACAATAAAATGACCATCCAGACACACTGACAACATGATTAAGTCCTCCGAAACCTGTTACATTTAAATTTATTCATTGGGATGATGCTTTTTTCCAAAGCAACTTCTGGCAGTTGAATAAAGAGGGTAAAGGGCCTTATTCAAGGAACTAAACTACACTGAAACCCTGTATGGTGAGCTGAAGAAGACAGTCCATGAGAGAGGACCTAGCAGCCTGGAGGATCTGGAGAAATATCTCTAACGAGGGGTGCGCTAAGATTCCTTGCTCTCATTAAGCATTATAGGAGAAGACCCAGTGCTGTCACGTTGGCATATCGCAGCTGCACAAAGTACTAAATGCACGAGTGCCAATAATTGTGACAAAATGGGATTTTGTTAAATCCCATTTCTTACAGGAAATTTTATTCTTAGCAGCAACAGGGTGGTATGATGTGCTATAATATTTTCCTATAACTGCATGTCCTGAAGTGCTTCATTCCTCTTATAGCAATATGAAAACAGTTACAATTTATTTATTAATTAAAGAACAGAACAACATATAGTTTTTATCTGTTTATACTTACATTTAAGGTTGCGGAACGTACATGAAAAACATTAGCCCACATTATCAATTATAACAGTTATAAACAGTTGTTCCCTCTTTTTTTCCCACTCTGTGGAAGTTAATAAGGCAAAGGAAAAGCTAAATCAACACCTTTTGACCAATCATATTCGCAAATTAACTTATTGCTCGGATCTTCCACTATATTAATGTAACTCTAAACAGATCAAAAGTATGATGTTCTTCAGTAAATAAAGATGTGTAAACACTGGCAAACTACTGTAATATAAGCAAATAAAACACATATGGACATTCTGTTTTAAGAAAATAGTCGTTGGCAATACCAAAATACATTATCGTATTAGAATGTATTTAATGAAGAGACTTTTTAAGAAAGACTCTTTTTCATTAAATACAATCAAAGAGAAAGTTAATACAAACAATCATACAAATGTAATTCTCCTTGGGAAAAAAGCAAATAAGCTAGATGGTCACAATAATAGTTACAAAAGTAGTAATGATCTGACTAGTGCCTTAAATATGACTTTATCTAATTAGAGACTCTTAAAAGCATATAAAAGCATGGTGTTCAGATTTCACATAGTAAGATACGCCTTAGCAATGGCATCTAGCACTTTCAGTTTTATGACACTAAGGTAAGATGGATAGAGATAACGTGCGGAAAGAAAGCCTCTGGAGATGTGCAGAATGCTGTTCCATGACTACAGGAGTCCACTGACACAGATTAGCCCAGGACACCTACTCTTCTAAAGGCTGACAGAGGGCTTTTCCCTGACAATGTGTCCTCTTTTGATCTCTATTTTTTTCCATATACCTATATGACCATTAAAGGGCAGCAGAGGAACCCCTATACATGTCATTTTAAAAAAAAAAAAGCCTAGAGCAAACAAATTGTGCTATATGTCTTCTCTTTTACCTAAAAATACTGAAAATAGTATTTATTTCTTTTAAAAGCTTCATTTAAAAATGCCAGGATAAATATACATAAACATGTAATCTGAAATGTTCCCATGCTCACCCCATTTCAAATAGCAAGCTGACTAGCTAACTAGCTAATCTGTCACTGGTACACAAAAATATCCAAATCTCAACTTGCAGTAGGTTTTTAGTGATTTATTTAAAATTAGATCACAGCGGCGCTGAATTCTCATATCTGGAGGTGTTGAATAATTTTCTATAACAGCACTGCTAGGACAGATATTCCGGCTGTAATTTAAAAGAATGGTTTATTTTGACGTCTTTGTTCTAATATATTATCGTTTCTATAGTAACAGCTAACTGACTAGGATTTGTACAGCGGTCACTCCACATTATCCAAGTCTGACAACAAACAGATTAAGAAAAAGTGTCAAGAAAATGTTTCAGTGCAGATATGGTGAAACTGTTAAATAAATGTAAGGAGATAATTATATAGTGTTTATGTAAGAAGTCTCAAGTGTCAGCACCTTGTACCATTCAGTAGCAGGCTTTGCATGACTGACTGCTTTGCCTTTTCTGGTTCTCTCAACAGTAAATAGTCCACAAGATTAATTGTAACATTATAATGTCTATAAATGGTTAAAAGGTGCAAAGTGTTGTTCAGTATTAAATTAAAAATTGAAAATGTTGCCAAATCACTGTGGCATTAGACGAATAGAACACTTTGGAAAGTGCAGTTATAAGAAAATAATCAAATTCATGTCATGTTGAGCATCACACCACATTTACCTCACCATGTTCCATCACTCCTAACTCATTACTCATGACTCAATTGGGACTCAGTCAACAAATTCCTGTTTTTTCCATAGTGTACCCTTAGACTAAGGATGTCAGAGGGCAGTAGAGCCATTTCTCCATGAATATACAACTTTTCAAAACATTGCAGGAGTGTGAATGACCTTGTGGTTTCAGCCCTCTCATACTGAATCCTTGTGAAAAGCACAGAACACCTTTTATGGGGGGGAATGGGTTTTTTTTTTTTTTTGTAAAAGAACATTTATTTAAGAGAAAAATGTTACAAGTGGCCAGATAAAAAATGCTACCAAGTGTCACATCCAAAGGTTAATCTGACTCAGTGGGATGTCCCATGTGCATCTAAAGCCACATTTTCCATATTACCTTCTTGTACCTGAATGCAGATCAGATTAGCAAAAAAGCATTTTTGACCCCCTGATTGAAGAGCTTTTTATAAATTAGTCTGCTGTAACAAAAAATATAACATGTTTAACAACATACTATTGTAACCAAATTTACAATCTTCATTACGCAAATTATAATGATCGATTATGATGATTTGTTCAGTGAAACAGAATCACATGAAAATGTCCATCATACAAATCAGATTTCTAAAAGTATTTTTAAAATTATTTATCAAAGAAGAATGTATAATCAATGAGAAGGTGTGATAGTGAAGGTTTATTTAGGATTTATGGAAGGAGATTGAAGTGTCAGTACATTGTAACAGTAAACTGTAAACTGGTATTTTAGGTTTTCTGCCATAGAGAATAGTTTGTTATTTCTCAGTAACATGAGCTGGATTTTTGTCCAGTTGACCCATTTTTAAATTATTCATATACAATACTTTCTTTTTCTCATATTTGTATGATAAAGTCACCCAAAATCATAAAGCGTAAAATGCTGTACTTGATTAGTTACGTCAGCAATGCTTGTGACACAAAATAATTAAAACATTAGTAGAATCAAGCAACCTGAAGAAAAGCCTAAAACCAACAGAAAAGAACAGCAGCAGTAATGTCCGGAAAGTGGAGTTATTCAGAAATGAAGGAGACATTAAGCGAAATTGTTTTGGTAAAGAATATAGTCACTCCTGATTGAATGAGCAGCAGACAGTGAAAATGTGGCAAAAACAGAGAAGGCACAGGTGATTTAAAAAAAAAAAAAGAGTTTTAAGGTAAATTCCACAAAATCTATTTATTTGTTACGCATCACATCCTGCGTAATGGGACTCTCACGGAAAATATGAACGCATGTATCCTGGTAAAATACCTGCAGCAAATGCAAATGACACAAGGCCTAAACATGACCAGTAAAGGTATGCTAATAACACAGATTTCTCAGTAAAGTTTTCTATAAATAAAATTATTATACCATAATGTGTTCATATCACCATGTGTGAAGCAAACAAGAAACACAGGGGAAAAAACTGATCTATCAACTCGTACTGTCCATTTATAATTGTTCATGTAGGAGTTATATCATAGAGGAGACATGATAAGGAAGACACCAGCCTGAATAACTAACAGAGAGACTAATAGTGAGAGTAATTCTTAATGGAGATGTTTAGAAATTATAATCATCTGTTTCTGTCAAAGCTATTATGTATGAGATTTTTAACAGACTACACTTTCCAAAAGAGGTTGGGGGGCATGAGCAAGCCTCTAGAAGACTTTAAGTGCTGGATGTGATAAAGGAAAATTTTCTTGTTTACTCTTTATTGCTTAAAGCTTTATTGTTTACACAAGATATAATCTGAAACAATATTACTCGAAAATCCTTGGCAATACCCATAGAAGAATTTTAATGTTTTCCAAGTACACAACCAGACACAACTCTCTGCCAACCAATCAACGTTCACCTGAAGGCCGGAGGACACACATCACTGTAGATACGCATAATTCCCAGTTAGCTTGTTGCGGACCATGTGTCACAACGTAAAAAGGTCTCTCCAGGCAGCGCTTATTCCTAAACCCCCTCTCTCCTAGTCGTGACAAACTGGTGTTAAAGCAGATGTATAAACCATGCCTTATGTATTAAATCACTTGGCTGAATGCATCATAAACTTGCATCATACATAAGTAATAAATCCATGTCTCTGTCTAATCCATGCAGATTATAATTAACCCAGAATGTCCCTTCTAACATTCAGTATAGAATATTAAAAATATTCAAATAATGTGTCAGTGAAGGTTTTGAGGCCTTTAGAAATGTCTGGAACATGCCACTTATCAGCTTAAGACTTACTCCAGTAATGAGTTAATGACAATGCAGACAGACCTAGCTGTGCTTATTGCCAACACTCATTACATACCAAAACAAAAGGAATCAAGAACAATGTAAGAACAAACCCTGTAAAGAGAAAGTGCTTACTATCCAAGGCCTTTACAGAAGTCAAAACAAAAGGATTCAGGAAAGGAAGGCAAAAGCAAAGGCAAGGAAAAACTATGAGTGGGGTTACTTGTCTCCCATTTTTCCATTTTTTTTTTTTACTCACAGGAGTAAAAGAAATTGACAAGATTGACAAGAGTAACCCCGCAGCTGGGTTTCCCAAGACAGGGGGAAGCCCCATTTGTCTCATACACACACACACACACACACACACACACACACACACACACACACACACACCTGTGTACCTGGGCCTGTTTTCAACTATGTCATTTCTAAATCTAAAAAAGTGCCAGCACATTACGAAGGAGACAGGACTTACCAAATAGGACAGATTATTTAATATATGTCGTCATGGTCACATTTACCTGTACCAAAACACCGTCAAATTAATTCTATCAGATAGTAACTGCCAGAGAAAGCCAGCGGGGGTTTTTCTATCTTCCTCTAGATGGACCACATACACTCTCTCTTTCCCCTTACTCACTCACTCTCTCTCTCTCTCACACACACACACACACACACACACACAAATGAAGGGGAGGGGGTGAGGGAGAAAGAAAATCCCAACAGTCATCAAAGGGGAAAAAAAAAAACTATTGGCAGCTGATTGCATTTGCTAATATCTAAAGTGTTTCAGCCCACCCATTCATTTTCCACAAAGAGACGGTATAAATAAAGAGGCCTGGGTATCACTCAACTATAAGCTCTCACACTTACACTGAAGACAACACTGAAGAGGAATTATTAAACTGATACCATGTCTCTCCACCGGATTCTCGCGCTGACTGTGACTCTGCTGCACTGCGTTACATCTTTCCCCAGCCAGATTATATATAAGGACATAGATAGGGGTATTGAGGTTCTGAAGAGGGCTGAATGTGTAAGTCTTTCACTGGTAACTCTACCAAGTACTTATTTCATTTATTTTATTCGCTGATCTACTCTGACATATTTTAATGTTGTCACCTTTCATCTTATTACAGAATGAACCTGATTCAAAATTCTACAGTCCCTCTGGCAATGGAAAGGTAAGCAACTAATATTTCTCTGCAATTAATTGTTTTCTGACAAGCTTCCTGAAAGTCACACAGGAAGAAGGTTACTACGAGAATGACAAATCATAAGCCAGCAGAGAGAGCTCATACCTGTTTTCTGAAAATGAATGAGGGCACTTTGGAAAGAAAAAATGAGCAAAGAAATCATGCTCTGAAATTCACTCATTAATTACAATGAGCTCAAATTGACAAAGTGCAAGAGGCAATTGTGCACCATTGTCTTTTTCCTATTGGTGTTCTAACACAATTTTTCTCTCTCTCTCCTTCTCAGTGCATCGTCAAAGCTCTGGACTGCGCCATTCAAGAGCTGAACACTGTTAGAACAGAGTGCTTTGAAGCAAACTCCATCAATACCCAGCTAGTCAATAGGACAAGGGATCTCATAATCATGATGCTGGATGGGAAAAACATCACAGTAAGTTTTTTTTTTTTTTTAATACATAACTATAGATTGACTTTAAAGCAGTCTTTGCAGGAAATCCAGAATGGACACTGACCATAATTCAGGAACTCTGCTAATTGGTTCTCTCTGTTTCTTTTTAGTTACAAGCTGACTCTGATAACTGTATCTGTGGGGAGCAAGAGCTGGCAGAAAAGCCATATAAAGAATTCCTCGATAACATCATGACACTGCTCCAAAAACTGATCAGCAGTTGAAGTCCAAAAGAAGCCTAAATGACAACATCAATGTGTAGACAAACATTACAGCAGAGGGACTCAGTTGCATTGTAATCACTGTATGGGAGTTCTTTCCTGTTTGAAAATGGGTTCTCTGGGATTGATTTGGGATTGATCGTAATAGCTACTGAATGTAACTTCCATGAAGAAATTCTGTGAACAAAGTTCTCTTTCTCGCTTTTTTGTAAAGCACTAAAAATTTAATATAAGCTTTTTGTAGGACGTACGAATATTTATGTATTTATATATTTATTTAAAATATTTAATATGTAATATTAAAATGCTTGTCATCTGAAGAGAAAAATAAAGAGATGCTTGTTCTGTAAGTTTGAGTTGCATTTATTTAACTTGACGTAGGATTTTCTTCAATCAGTTTATATAGCAGGCCATTTTAGGTACCTGAAAAGCAACATCACATGTGGATTGTCAAAGTTTCACAAGGGGAAGTCCTTGACCTTTTTCTGGAAAAGAAAAAAAAAAGAAAAAGAAAAAAAAAGGCAGTTTTAAATAGTCCAAGAGACTGTTAGCTGTTCAACTGAGGTGGACATCAACATGACTTCATATGGAAAGTCCCTAGTTCATATAAAGGTAGTATGTGGCTACGGGTCCCGGACACGGAAAATGAAGTTACCTTTACCCACTCTTACCAATAACACTTATACCCACCGTTTCCATATCTGGACACATCCTTTATCATTCTAATCACACGTCACACGTCAAGCTCCACCAGACCTCCTAAATCAAGCTTCCACTCTTAGCACAGAGCAAAGCGCTTTGTAGCCCGCTTATTCCTAATATACAAAGGCACCAGAAAGACTGTTTAAAGACTTTGCTCCTCTCAGTCTTACTTTCACAAAGATTCATTCATTGTGAATGAGTCAGCCATGTTCCAGGGGAAATAACTGCCCTATATCAGTGCAACATTGAGCAATATAACCTGTCTGAACATCAACATTACTGGGAAATAATAGGGCCAATGACTGCAAATGCATGATTTTTTTTGGTAAACGCACAAAAACTGACAGATTCCCCTAAAGTGTCACCATTTGTACCACTTAAAAGGCAGCAAAACAAAATCTACAGCACAATAAACCTCCTTTTCACAGATGTTTGATGTTGGTTTCTCAAAGGCGACACCCACCTGTACAGGAAATGTTTTCAAGAATAAGATTCAGTATGTTTACTAAGCCACATACAACTAGAGAGGAAAAGGAAATAGGAAATTGCCAAACATTGGCCCTCTATACTGGAGGTTAACAAGGCTTATCAACAACCAAGAATCTTTTTTAAAAAAAGCCTATTTGATTTTGAGGTACAAGCCTCATCCACTGTCAGTGTAGGAATTTATCAGATCTCTGCACCAGCGTCACATGGATATCACCCAAAGTAAAAAAAAAAAAAAAAAAAAATTCAGATTTCCTTATGCATGGAGAAAAAGTCACCACGTGGGTGCATATCCGCATCATATTATGAACAATCTTTCCCCTCCAAACATGTGCAGCAACAAAAACTGACACTGTAAGCACTCCAACACTGCTATTAATATTTACAACAAACTTTGAGTACTAAACGTGAATTCATGCAGTCTTTATAAGTCACTTACATTCAGTTACTTGATAAAAATGACAATGTGTGTCGGACACATCTCTTATGCACCATGTAATTATATTTATTGAATAATAAACAAATAAATTTTTATAAAAATAAAAAATAAGTAAATAAAAAACCCTCTGACTCCTGGATTATTAAGCAGAAGTCATGAGTAATCGACCTCACAGCACCATTTGTAATGAGTATTAACAATAATGTGTTTGTTATCAGATCTAAGCATAACCCGTTAACACAAGATAGAACGTTTATATCCACGATCATATAATGCGTCTCATATATATCTATATATATATATATATATATCTCGCACATTAATCCACTAAAAAGGGGTTGATTTTTTTGTGTGAAAAGGGCAAACGGTTTCCTGTACCACTTAACTACACCAAATGATACAATGCCTTTTATAAGTCATTATTTAGCAGAAAGAACACTACTATCAAGCAGCCTTTAACCAACACATTATTGCATTTGCTGATCTTAAAGCTTTTACTAACATTAACATAAGACATTTGCAGCACAAAAGTGTTGAAGAAATTTATTTAAATTTTTCCCATATATTTTATAGATTTTTTTCCAGATCCATTAAAGCATTACCGTCAAGTCATTTTTGAGCCACATGAATATGATATATCAGGAGAAAACCATTACTATGAGAACTGCCCAAGCTGGTTATTTCCCACGTCTCTGCACACATACACACACAGCAGGCACTAAGCTGAAGGAAAATGTCATGCATAAAGCAAAATCACACAGGGCCTACGGAATAAAAGCTCAAGTTGGTTATATACAGCAAATACATTAACGTATTATACAAATGAATATAACTATAATCTTCAAAGCTACCTGTGCACGCCCAATTCTCCTTCCCTTGCAAGCAAAAAGTAGAGTAAGAATATGATCCTGTCTCTTTCACACATACAAATATTGAAGACAACTAGTTGCAGTATCACTTTTGACAGGAAGTGGAGGTTTCCTGTGTACTACTAGTAGCAAAAGAGGACGAGCGCTCGCCTCAGACCCTAACCTTTCGAAACTAGCAACACCACTTCATAAAGAAATACCTACCTCACCACTACCTTACTTACCTTTCTGATTTAAAAACAAACAAACTTGAATTTAAATAGAATTTTAACTGAAATATCTGAAGAGTTTGTGAAATCTAAAAAGTCATGAAAATAATAAGTCAATTATCAACTTTTTTTCATTTTATTTTGTATTATTTATTAAGCTGTTTATAGAGTTTCACTCTTCATGAAATGCCATGGAAATGTAAACTTAAAGTTTAAACTTAGAAAGGTAGAGAAAGGTCAGATTGGTGGGAGAAGGTATCACAGGGCAGATTACACGATATGTAGAGCCATATTATGAAAAACATTTTCACTCAGGTGATTTTTTTTTTTTTTTTTTTTTTAAACACGTAATTGAAGGACTTAGCCAGGAGAAAGGAGGAAAATATAGCAACTGATAGAAAAAACTAATCTATTACTTAATACAGTCTAACAATAGGGGTATAAAAGCACCACATGACAATACTCAGGAAAGTGTTAATAACTCATGACGTTAATATCGTACAACACTGATGTTACATTTTCATATCGCCCAGCCCCACTTTTTAAAGCTTCAAGTAAAAATATGAGGGAGACAAAAACATAAATCAACCATAATTCAATGAAAAAGCTTTTGTCTAAACATAACAAATCAAGTGTTTCTCACATGCAACTGTTTTTTAAGTCCACCTTTTTTAAACTGAAAATGTGATAAGTATACAGATTATTCAACACTTATTTCCTTTTTGAAACTAAATGCAAACTGTCACTGAATTTCCAAACCTTTCTTCCAAAGGTGCTTCAAAGCTGGGACTGTGGACTGGCTCTCACACTGTCAAGTGATCGCTGATAGGTGGTTTCTCGACCCACTGTCCATAGCCCCTCGTGGCCAAGTATGACTTCAGAACGCTCTTTGCCTCCTGGTATGGTTTCGCCATCATCTACATTTCCAATACAAATACAGACAACTAAACTTACCTGAAAGCTCTGAGTTATCTTTTAATCCAACAGATGAACAACATCTTGCTAAACCCAGTCGTTAACTAATATGAGAATTTTTAATAAGAGTGTTTGAGTTTCACCATTATAATATTAATAAACCTCCCACAACTCTTTTCCTTGTGACTTACCAGGGCTAGGACTGATTATTACTCTAAACTCAAAACAAAACAGATGATCAAACCATTAATTGTAATTATATGTAAAATAATGAAAATGTAATACTGTTGTCAGGCATGTCTATAATGCATTTGTGGAAGAAACTATCGTATTAAGTGTAGTACCTTTGCCTCCCTGTAGGAAACTGCGGCTAGCAACTCCTCTCTCTGCGCCTCTTTTGCTACCAGGTTGAAACGACTCAACATGGCAGCTTTACACAGACGACTAGCAAGAGCAGGACCACTTTTAAAGGGAGACCTAAGACCATGCAGATAAACATACAAAAGAAAGATAAGACTGACACACTAACAGCAAGTCTACAAAAACAAAATTTCTAATCACAAAAAATCAACTTTAGTTGACATATCCCAAGGTACAGTACGTTGACCGATTTAGTCTAAGTTTGGAGAAATCAGATGAAACAAAAAAAAAAAAAACTGAAATAATTACACATTTATACAAATAAAGGAACCAGTTGAAGGAACTGTCAAATATCCCAAACTGATATTGAAGAATACAAATTACTAAATATTACTAAATATGAAGTGATGAGGAAATATATCAGGGTGAGAAATTGGATTTGTTGAACCTACAAGCTATGGTGGCATTCGGACAAATAGCAGTTAAAAGTCTAAAATCGTGTATTTGAGCTTACAGCAATTGGCCATGCATGTAACACACGTTATATAGTTATTCTCAGTGCCACTTGTAATGGTAGGGCCAGATTTATTCATTTTATTCAAGTCTAGTTGCACTGTGGAGGCCTTTGGTGTCAAAAACAAAATGTTTTTGAGCTTAAAAACAATTAAGCGTGTAGTATTTCTCTGTGCTCATCTCAACCGTATCTAAAACAAAGACCTAAGTTGATCATGGTGGCTCTGTCTCATGACACTCTCCTGCTGTGAATGCATTAATGCAAAAAAAAGAAAAAAAAAAGGTATTTGGGTCTCACAAACATAGACTTTTTGTAGATGTGTCTTAGTTTACCTTAAAGTACACCTATGCAATTTAAACAGTTAAAATAATCTATGGAGAATAATAATTTCCTAGTGCCCAGGAAACTACTAAAAAAAAAAAGCCCTTGGAATATCTTTACACAAGTTACCCTCACTAAAATGCCAGGATTTATAAATATACAAAATATGCATTTTAGAAATATCCCTAGGGCCTCCTGCTAGCTACCTGCTACTAAACTAGCTCACAGTTATCACAGATATAGGATCTAAGTCTCAATGTGCACTGTCATATTCTCAGCGTTACCACATCCTCCACTAATCAGAAGTGACTGGCGTAGAGCCATGAAGTCTGTTTTGGAACAGCACAAACTGAGCTCATATGGTCTCTGTTTTACATGGATAATTAATTTACTACTGTCTCAAAGATTTGTACACAAGTCTGTATTAGAAGCAACCATTCAAGAGGAGTCAATTTACAAACCATGTATTTGAAGTTCAAGGGTACTTTAAGCACTTTGCACAGGAAGGCAACTTGTACAGCATGGTTAATGTGGCAGGTACACTTGTGGCCAAAAGATATTCTATCATAGATTTTTAACTCCACACATTTCATGTTACCATACATTTCTTTTGGCAAGTCAGCTTTAATTCACTACATCAGCATTCAAGTGGGTCAAATGTTTACAAGTTGCTGTCTCTATACACAGTTTGGAAGATTCCAGAAATAGAGATAATGACTTTTAGGAGCTTCTGATTGACCAGTGGTCATAATTGGTCCTGCTTAATGGTACATCCACCATTAAGAAAGTCCTACATGGCCTGCTGCACAAGGAAGAAGCCCCTACTCCAAAAGCAGCGTAAAAAAGCCAGATTAACTTTTGCAGGTGATCAACAACCATTTGGAGGAGTGTTCTCTGGTCAGATGAAACAAAGACTGAACTGTTGGGCCATAATAATCATTGTAATATGTATGGATGAACCAGTGTGAGGTTTTTAATCTAAAGAACACCATCCCAACTGTGAAGCATGGCGGTGGTAGCGTCATGTTCTAGGGGTGTTTCGCTGGAAAAGGTACTGGCTCACATAAGAAAATAGAAGGTGAGATAATCCCACAGTGATCCTGTACACGTTATGTCATTACAGCAGAAAAAATACTGAAAGCTGGTTACGAGTCGGCTGTAGCTGCTAGTTGCAGACATTAACATTTAGTTGGTGTTTTTTTTTAAATAAATTACAAGATGTTTTGTTGCTCTGCTCTGAAATCAGACAGCAATGGCTATAAGGTTTATATAGGACTACAAAATAGTCTAAAAGGAAACATATTTCAAGACACAGCACACTTTATTATTGTCAATCTTAAAGTTGCAGACATCACGTTTTCCCACAGCTATTTAAAATCATCCAACTTGATAGCCATCACGACAGTAGGTATCAATCGGCGACTCACAATACTATCATCATCCCAAGCCTAGCAAGAAGGCCGACAGACCTCAGTGAGTTACACCAGTTCTGTAAGGAGGAATGGGCAAAAATTCTAGCAAAGTATTGTAAGAAGCTTGTGGAAGGCTACCTCAAACATCTGAGTCAACTGAAGCAATTAAAAAGGAAATGAAGAAAATTTGGCCCACTGAAAATCTGATATAATAAACCTGCAATAAATCAGCTCTAATCAATTGTTTAAAAACACATCTGATGTGAACAAAGTAGATACCATAATTGACCTAACACAGCAAATATGTTAACATGAAATGTGTGGAGTTGTGAAAAACTTTTGTCTGAATCTTAATCTGAATGTCTTTATCGTAGGTGTATGGAATCTTTTGGCCTCAACTGTAAAGGTTAAGTAAATATCCAACCCTGTAATGAAAAACTGGATTGAAAGATAATCAGACAAACTCACTCCTCCACAGCTTTGCCCTCCACACTATCTACAACCTCAAGGGAAACATCTCCCTGGGTCCAGTTGAGGCTGAGTGTTCTTTGGGTGCTGTGGGCGTCTGTGGGGATCACAGAGGGCACCAGGCTAATATGTGGCCGATACACACAGTAATACATGGGCAACTTGGAGGTGATGCCATCAACTCTCTGATTTACTGCAACCTCCATACCACGTGTATCACTGCAGCTTTCATCACCTAAAGCCAAATACACATTGCATGTCAAGAGAAACAGCAAAGTACAGGCTATTAACAAAGTGTAAAGTACACACACCATACAAGCTGCATGAATAAAAACACCAGGACCTGAATTTACACTGATATTACAATCCAATGGGTACATTAATTTTAGGCACTCAATTAATGAAAGCAAACATCCCCATTCTATTTCTAATAACAATAGCAAAACACTGTGCACAGTTTATTGATCACTGAAAGCTGAGAGAGATAAAGATGGTTTCTTCTGTTTCAGGTGCAGCATTTACCTATAAGTATGCTACTGACATAGATGGGCTCAATGAAGTGGCTCAGTAGTGCGCCCTGGAAACCCAAAACCTGCCACTGTGTGATTTTGTCAGTAGCCGACATACTGATGATACGAGAACCACTCTGGTCAAGTGACGAAGAAAACACGGAAAAGACCTTTCCGTCTACTGTCACATGTAGACCAATCTGATTATTTACTTCCCATGCAGAGATGGACAGTGGGCTCAGACGACTAGAGAAAGAGTGGAGAAAGAAAAAGAATAATATTTAAGAAAGACAGCATCTAATATAAATATAAAAATTTAAGACATCATTCAGGCAAAACTTAGTCAGTAAGAGACCATATTTGCTAAAAGAACACATTACAGCCATTTTAGACCTTTTATTCATGGTAAATTTAGCAGTTGATCTAAGAACATGTATACAAATGGACACTCTCCAAATACCATATGGTCTGCACAATATTAAAGTATGCCTACAACTTATTATACAGTAAAACCTGACTTAATGGCTTTTTTTTTATTTTTTATAAGGCTTCTATTGTGCATGACACATGGCTAGTTAGCTGAACTGCATTAACGTTGGTAAGCGCCTCACATAAAGCTATATGTGCCAATACTTTAATCTCAGTGACAACAGAGGGAAACTTTGTAAGATAACATTAAAATATAAACAAAGATACAAGTTTTTACTACAAGAAAATTTATCCATTAGGCTATATTTATGTGTGCTTGCCATACGAATCACAAATGGCATTCTGTTTGTCATATATACTCAGTGAGCACTTTAATAGTAACACCTGTACACCTACCCATTCATGCAATTATCTAATCAGCCAATTGTGTAGCTGCAGTACTATCCATAAAATCATGCAGATATGGGCCAGAAGCTTCAGGTAAAGCTTCAGCCATCAGAAGGGGGATAAAAATGTGATCTCTGTGATTTTGACTGTGGCATGATTGTTGACGCCAGACAGACTGGTTTGATTATTTCTATAACTGCTGATCTCCTGGAATTTTCACCCACAACAGTCTCTAGAGTTTACTCAGAAAGGTGCAATAAAGAAAAAACATCCAGTGAGTAGAAGCTCTGTAGACGGAAAAGCATCTCAGAACGCATAAGAAATCGAATCTTGAGGCGGCTGGGTACAACAGCAGAAGACCACGTCAGGTTCCACTTCTGTCAGCCAAGAATAGAAAGCTGAGGTTGCAGAGGGCACAGGTTCACCGAAACTGGACAGCTGAAGACTCGAAAAACGTAGCCTGATCACTTGTATCTTGATTTCTGCTGAGGCACACAGATGGTAGGATCAGAATTTGGCACCAGCAGCATGAATCCATGGACCCAACCTGCCTTGTGTCAACAGTCCTGGCTGGTGGAGGTGGTGTAATCAATCATTGCTTGAATGCCACAGTCTATTTGAGTATTGTTGCTGACCATGTGCATCCCTTCATGGCCACAATCTTCTAACGGCTACTTCCAGCATGATAATGCATCAAGTCACAAAGCAAAAGTCATCTCAAACTGGTTTCATGAACATGACAATGAGTTCAGTGTTCTTGAGTGGCCTTCCCAGTCACTGCATCTGAATCCAATAGAACACTTTGGGATGTGGTAGAACGGAAGATTCACAGCATGAAATCTGCAGGACTTGCATGATGCAATCATGTTAACATGGTTAACATGTTAACATGGACCAGAACCTCCAAAGAATGTTACCAACATCTTGCGGAATTCATGCCTGGAAAAACTGAGGTTGTCTTGAGAGCAAAAGGAGGCCCTCCCCAGTATTAGTGTAGTGTTCCTAATAAAGTGTTCGGTGAGTGCAGTTCCCTATGTAGGCTCTATAACAGCATTATATGATACTTACAGTGAGCACATTATAGTGATGACACCAGAAGTGGTGATTCTGCCAAAGCCAAAATAAAAAATATATAGTAGTACTAGTTACAGTGTCTACTTAACTAGTGTTATTTATACTGAATCCAGAGATGAATTACATTAATTTATAAATTCAACAGAAATGTGAAACATGAATCTATCTAGCTTTCTTTTTCTAAGTGTGGGCAGTGTGTCACTCCATACAGGTGAGAGGGTATCTGGGCAGCTCCTTTGGGCAGCTGATTGAGGTACAAGTGCAGGGTGATGTGGCTCTTCAGACTTAAGAGTTTGGTGTTCTCGTCCAGCTGAAAAACTGACTTCTCCTCCAGAGAGCGATTCCTACTGTAGAACAGTAACAGGTGCCTGTACAGATACCTACAATATATTCATGATAAATTCAGAATGACCTTCAACTCATTTACACATGATCAACATTTGACATTATTCTGTTCTCGACAACAAAAGATGCAAAACTCCAGTAAACTGTTTGATATCACAAACTATACATCAGAGCTAATCAGACCAACTCCCAGAGTGCCTCATACTAACTCACTTCAACAGACACTTGTACTCACTGGCATTAGTAGTGGGCACTGTGGTCAGAAATTTGTATCTGCATATATCACAGTATAATGTAATGGTCCTTCAATTTCACAAGGACCACATTTATTGACCTTTTTTTTGTATTATTTGGTTCTCTGCTGAACAAATAAAACCAAACTAGACTTTGATTAAATCCAATCTTTCATTGAATATGCAAGTATTCAAGTATTAAAAGACAAATGAAATTTAACAATGAATAAACACTGCTTCATTAATAGAGGTTATAAAAATAAATAGCACAATGTATTGTTATAAACATCACATTTTTCATTGTTTGTTATAGGTGCTAACTAGGGGTGTAACGATACACAAGATATAACATGAATCGATATGGTGGTGTCTCAGTATAATACTTTTTCATACATCGAAAATAAACATTGTCTCAATTGCCTTCGATTGATTAAAACATTATAGAACTACAACAACTGAAATCTAATAATGACTGTTTGCATGATTCATTCAGACCCTTGGCAGCATATAATTAACTGACAGCTCTGCATTAGCATGTAACAAAATTAAACATTAAAACTGTGCACTGGTGTGCAGGGCTGCCAAATCTCAGCTAAACTTCTCCCCAAGTACATCTGAAAAATTGCAGAAAAAAGATCTAAAACCATCCCAAAATTTTGGAAATTGTAAAACTTTTCTTTTCTACATGTCTGCATTGGAAACTATTGTGCACACATGTTTTGTTGTTTCAAAACTAGCTGAATTGGGTGTTTAAAAAAAAAAAACTGGCAACCCTGCAGATGTAACTTTCAAGGTGAAATTCACGCTCAAACGTGTTTTGAATCCTGCACTTTCCACTTTCTAAATATGAACTTCCCAATATCCACTGTGATTTCTTTAACCCAGACTGAATCAGCTGGGAAATGTGTGTGTGTTATTAGCGCCGGCTATGTTAGTGCAAAATAGAAACAAGATTGGGATAAGCATGTTTTTTTTTTTTTTAAATCCTGTAGAATTAAAAAATTAAAATCCAATATATGTTTGTCTCTATAATACTTCATCACATGAATCTGATTACCGACCGAACAGTGGAGACTGTGGAGCTGAGCGAAGCCAAGTGAAAAGTCAGTGATATAGAAAGAGTGAAAGTGATTTCTGGTGATAGGTGACGTTCAGCTGTGTTCGCTGTCAAGCATATCCAGCGTGGATACAAATCAGGTTCTCTATTTCTTTTGCGTTGTTTAATCTTTTGCTCTGTTGCACAGCATTCTGTGGGGATTATGTTTAATACATTTTGCTCCATACTGGTATAAAGGTATGACAAAATCCACAGCTTATGTGGAATTACAATGGGTGCACTGTATCAACCTTCATACTGCCCACTTCTAATAGGCATGTGTATATTTTAATGTTAAGCCCAAGTTGCTAGCACTGGATAAAAACATTGGTTCAAAAATCGACAATTCCCCAAGAGACAGGAAACTTAAAATCAATCAGGCGTTCTCAAACTTTTGTCAGTCAGGGACCCTTTTAAATCTAAAAGTACAGATTTATTTTATGAACATAATCCAGCATAATCCAACTCAAAAATTAGACTTACTATTCAAATGTACAGAATAATATTTTGGCCCTTTGTTGGAGACATAGCTTTTTTTTTCCCCCTGACAAAACACATTAGGTCCAAGTTGACATTATTCATAGGCTAATTATTTTTGAGTTTTTGCGCTTTGAATTACACCCAGTAAATTCAAGTGACCAGCCAAAGCAGCTAATAAATATAAAAGCTCAATAAATATATCATTATACGTATATGTAAATATAACCTTTGATAATAATGGGATGTGTTTTCCACTACTGTAACAATATAAAAAATGTAGATCCCTGAAGGTCCCCAGATGCCACTGTGAAAACCACTGATATAAATAATAGAGAAATTGGCCATAATATACAATCTGTAGTTTGCTAACAAAAAGCAAAATATAGGAATTACGAATGTCTCACTGAAAAGTCACACACAACTGGTCACACATATACATTATTCCAAAAAGAATACAAGCATGCTCTACAAACAATAAGTTAACTGACCTCATGAGTGATCTCCGTGCAGTCACAACAGCATGGGAATCATGAAGGATGCGTCCATTAGGTGCCAGACTCTCTTTGGTGTTATAGTTACCTGTACCAAGAGCCACCACTTCATACCCGGTTGCTGTAGAGAAACATGGCACAGTTCTGAACAAAATGATAACCATATATTAAAATATTCAAATATATTATATTAAAATATATATAAAATAAACTAAGTACATTAACCTGTAATCAAGGATTTCTCTAAAAAACAAAATACTGCAGGTCATATTAAAGACATAGACGTGCTTGTTTTAGAAAAAGAAAGTTGCTTGGCACTTGATTAGCTTCCAAAGTTTTTCCTTTGGGCATCCCAGAATATGCCAGCATTTATTGATGTTCTGGGAACAGAAAGGTGTCATATAGTAACTGAAAATCTTTACTAATTATCAGGAACATTATAATCTTGTCTTAGCTATTGCTTGACTACTGCATTCTTATGCCTCAGTGCTGCTGAATTCTCAATTCTAATGGGTCAGAAGGGGTTGATTAAATTTCCTTATAGCACAGCATGGTTGAGCTCTAGAATCTGACTGGTCATGAGGTGTGAATTTTTTTTTTGTTTTTTTATAACAGCATGGCTCTGACAGTAGTTCTGAATGTAACAAATGATTGGTTTTATTGGTTTTTATTAATCCACTCATTCTAATACATTATTATTGCTATAGTAACAGCAAGCACACAGGGACTTGTATCGCAGATGCTCCACATAATCTAAACCTGTTAGTAGATTTGTAAAGGTCATGTTGCGCTGTAACGTTTCCCAGCACAGGGACATATTTAAGCTCCCCGGTTTCTCGGTGACATAACAACGGGCACTTTTTGAGAGAGAGAGAGAGAGAGAGAGAAAGAGCTGCAGGTGAAGGAACGACTGTTCCTCGTGGCTATAGCATACGTGATAACAGGAACAAACTTGTCTCACGGACAATCCACAACATTAAATCTAATTATAAACTGTTAAAGGCATGACGTGTCTTTTATTAATAAATGAAACATTGCAATCGTTAGCAAATCGCTGTGGTATAAGTTGAACAGCACACTCAAGACCGTGCTGTTATATGAAAATAATACACTTTGGGGTGGTAGCAGGGCCTGTTGTGTATTATTCTCTGACAGCAGCACTGGCTGCAAGGCAAATCAAAGGTTCATATTAATGTGCTCAATCTAATATGATGTTGTTTCTGGAGTATCATCTTATTCACAGGAACTTGTGGCAAACACTCACATAATTTAAGCCTAAAAATAAGTCTCTCGTTACCCATGTTTAAGATACGGTAGAAGTAAATGATTAAATAATCCTATAAATGGATATTGATAAATATAAATTGTTTTGATTGCAATTATCTAGACTGACTGCAGTCACTTTTGTAGTCAAGACCATTGACAAACCATGAGGGAGAATCTAGGCCACTGCAAGCTGAGCTGTGGTCACATGCACATGCGGAATTCGTGAGAAAATGTTTCAGCTGAAAGATCTGCACAGGCCAAAATTACATTCAGTAAATGAAAACCAAAGAAGAAATAGGAAACTCTACAAAAGGTTAAGTAGGTGCTTTGGAAATGATCAGTAGCTAAAACAAAGGTAGGGTATTGAGGAAGCTTTTCTTACTAATACTCTACTCTACTGTTCTCAACAGAGTTCATCTCTGCTGTCTGATGTAAATATATCTATTTGTATTTGTATGTGTCCACAGCTGTGAGGAAAAAAACCCCCACAATAATACCACTTCTATGTTATTTTCTTGTCTATTTCAGGAATCCATTTGCTCAAGTCCAATACTAACTGCTCTCAGACTGTAAGTACTGGGCTCTTTCTTAATAGCCCCACATGCGGTGTGTAAAACTTAATATAACTTTTGAGTTTCTGAAATTACTTGGCAGAGTCTTTATCCTTTTGACTCAGACAGAAGTTGAAATCTCTTGTAAAGTTAAAGCCAGGTAGAAAAGCACAACAAAAGGGGGAAGATGTATTGTTCGGTATTCAGGACAAAGCTAAGAATTTTTTGATAAAAAATAACTATTCTAATCGGTTCCAGACTAGAACCACCTTTGAAAGGAAAAAAAACATGCTCACTTTACACAAGATTACATATCATCATTGAAACAGGAAGCGTGCTGGCCTACTTTGTGGAACAAATAGTGAGGTTCAAAACAGAATAGCTAAGAACGTGCAACTAATTAATCTACAGCAGCTAGAGTGGGATGATCCTGAAAATGTAGTTTTATTAATTTTCCTCCAAATTAGTTACTTGTTTCTAGCTTATGACACATATGAAAAGAATGATGACATTTAGCTCTTCAAGAATGCAATTTTAATGTGACCATGGAAACTTACGAGACTGAATAACAAATGCAGCTACTGATCCACCACAGGCAGAAAATTCTGGGTAACTCTCCATCAGCCTGGAGAACATCTCCTTAACAGCACTGGGAACCTTGTCTTTAACAGGATTTTTCCTTTCTGACTTGGACACACAAAAGAATAATCACTCC
>CM040983.1:10359922-10386298 GCA_022985145.1 Pangasius djambal
CTCTTCAAGAATGCAATTTTAATGTGACCATGGAAACTTACGAGACTGAATAACAAATGCAGCTACTGATCCACCACAGGCAGAAAATTCTGGGTAACTCTCCATCAGCCTGGAGAACATCTCCTTAACAGCACTGGGAACCTTGTCTTTAACAGGATTTTTCCTTTCTGACTTGGACACACAAAAGAATAATCACTCCTAAGATCTTTTGGTCAAATATCTTGAAGAGGTTTCTTGTGCTTGCTTGTCACAGTTTCAAACTAATAAATGAGACTGTAATAAAAATACATTTACCAAACATGGCCCTTCTGGGACGGGTGTCTGATGCTGGGGAGTTTTGCTCTTTCACTGGTAGAGGAGGAGGACCCACTGACAACCAGATACATTCACAGATCAACACAATGGAATACCAAATAGCACAAGTGAATGGAGAAATTTGTTTTATCACACTTAGAGCAAATCGTTGAGCAATATACCCAGATCAGCCATAACATTAAAACCACTGACAGGAGAAGTGAATAACACTGATTATCTTGTTTCAATGGCACCTCTCAAGGGGTGAGATATATTAGGCAGCCAGTTAACAGTCAGTTCTCGAAGTTGATGTATTGGAAGCAGGAAAAATGGGCAAGCATAAGGATATGAATGACTTGGATAAGGGCCAAATTGTAATGGTTAGATTACACAGAGCATCTCCAAAACAGCAGTTCTTGCAGGGGGTTCCCAGTATGTGGTTAGTAGCTATCAAACGTGGTCCAAAGAAGGACAAGCGGTGAACCAGCGACAGGGTCATGGGCACCCAAGGCTCACTGATGCATGTGGGAAGCGAAGGCTAGCCCGTCTGGTCCGATCCCACAGAAGAGCTACTGTAGTACAAATTGCTGAAAAAGTTAACGTTGGCTATGACAGAAAGGTGTCAGAACACACAGTGCATCTCAGCTTGCTGCGTATGGGGCTGTGTAGCCACAGACCAGTCAGAGAGCCCATGCTGACCCCTGTCCACCGCCAAAAGCACCTACAATGGGCACAAGAACATCAGAACTGGACCATGGAGCAATGGAAGAAGGTGGCCTGGTCTGATGAATCACGTTTTCTTTTACATCATGTGGATGGCCGGGTGCGTGTGCGTCACTTACCTGGGAAAGATCGCTATGGGAAGAAGGCAAGCTGGCGGAGGCAGTGTGATGCTCTGGGCAGTGTTTTGCTGGGAAACCTTGGGTCCTGTCATTCACGTGGATGTTAACCTTGATACGTACCAGCTACCTAAACACTGTTGTAGACCAAGCAAACCCCTTCATGACTATGGTATTCCCTAATGGCAGTGGCCCCTTTCAGCAGGACAATGTGCCCTGCCACACTGCAAAAATTGTTCAGGAATAGTTTGAGGAATATGACAAAGAGTTCAAGGTGTTGACTTGGCCTCCAAATTCCTGTGCGATGAGCTGGACAAAGTAGTCCAATCCATGGAGGCCCCACCTTCCCACTTTGCAACTTAAAGGACTTAAAGGATCTGCTGCTAACATCTTGGTGCCAGATACCACAGCACACCTTCAGAGGTCTTGTGGAGTCCATTGCCTCAATGGGTGAGAACTGTTTTGGCAGCACAAGTGGGACCTACACAATATTAGGCAGGTGGTTTTAATGTTATGGCTGATCAATATAAATTTTAACACTGCCAGCATTGTCCACTACCAGCTATGTCTATGCTTCTACTTACAATTAAATATTTTCAAAGATGTCGTTATTAAATGGCATAAGACCTCAGCAACTGTGCAATTTTGAAATTATTTGGTCAGAGAAAAAGTTACAAGATATATTTTTCTAAATTGTTGTTAGGTTTCAGTAATTTTATGAAAAAAAAAAAACAATATTCTTGATTTGATTTTGGCATATTTTTACCTGGTATCATTTCCTTTAAAAATGTACTCTTTATTTTAAAGAAGAAAAAAATACTATAACACATTTTAACATGTGCTACACCCGGAAATATTTTTCTGACCTCTCCATCTACTGCATTACATGTAGCAGCATAATTTCAAATTTCTGTATCATGTATATCGTTCTACCAGGATGTGTCACACCCCAAGTACAAAATGAATATATTTAAACTACCCACAACAAGGCCAATATTGGCAGTCCATGCCTCCGTATGCACTGGAAAGATCATCAACAAAGGATGCCAAATGACCTAATGGATGTTATTACATTAAGGGGAGGTGAAAATCCTTTTACAAATTTGGAAAAAAAAACATTGTTCAAGCAATCTTTAGCACTGCATGTATGTTACAATAACAACACCAACTCAACTTTAACAAAGTCTGCAAGACTGTTTCAGATTTGAGTTATGAGGTACATGTTTTGTTATCTTTTGAATCACCGTGAAAACTTATACACAAGTAAAACTGACTTTCCAGCAATCACTCAGTAGACTATCAAAACATTAAAAACAGACAGCAGTGAAATGTTCCATAAAACTAGATAATGCTTACCAGAAGCATCAGGCAGTACAGTGTCATGCACCAGATTAGTCAGTAGCTCCTCCACGGCCAACTGAGCTGCTTTGACCCTGGCCTCTTTCTTATTGATGCCCATCCCGGTTTTATACTCCACTCCGTCAATCACAGCACAGAATGCAAAGTAGAAACCAATTACTCCACCTGTTAAGAAAAATTGTAGAAAAGACTTCGCTTCATGGGAAAATAAAAAATAATGTGGAAAGGGATGGCTCTATATTTAAATTTCCACAATCTATTCAAAATTTTAAATAAATACATGGCAAAAACTGAACTACCTGTAGTTACTGTCTCCTTCATCTCCACCTGGAACTGTAGAACCTGCGAGAGCTGGTAGAGGAAAGACACAGCATGAGTCTCCCCTCTCCGGTACCTGTCAATCAGCTCTTTGGGGATTTTTTTTGGTGTGGGGCCTGTTGAATACACAAACTACATTAGAAAGAAGTTTGACTTAAAAATTCATAATGATAATGAGTAGTGATTTTGGAATTGAAATCTAGCAAACACTGGGCTCCCGAGCGGTCCATCAGAAAAGCATTCACCCTATCATCTGGAGTTCGAATTCCGGCCCAGGAGAGCAAAACTGGCAGTGTTCTCAGGGAGAGAGGGGTGGCATACTCTCTCTTCCCTATCAATCATGTGATATCCTTCACCCCCTCCCTGGTTTGGGGAGAATTGCCTGATGGGCACTAAATTAGGGAGAAAGGTTGAGGGGGAATCATTCTCAGCATAGCAGTGCTACTGACCTGGTCATGTGTGTTGCACTGTATGAATACACCAAGCAGTGATGGTGGATGCTGTAACACTTCAATGACACTGCTATTTTGAGAAGCAGTCCAAAAGGTTCTGGCCAACACTGCTGAAGGGCTAGAAGATCTAGCCAGCTCAAGCTGAGTTGTAGTGCGGTCTCTAATTGCAGACCTACGAGGTTGACTAGCACTATGCTTAATAACCTTAACATCCTAGCTGCACCTGATTTCAGCAACCTCCAACCCCCAAGCAAGTACACACACACACACACACTGCCACTGCTATGTCAATATCACTACTGCACTGAAAATGGTCCACCATCCTAATAATATCTGGTCAGTGGCAGTCCTGTGAACAGGGTAGAGGGGATCAGCAAATAGTACGTAGCAACAGGCAGGCTATAGTTTGTTCGATTAAGATTTATTATTTTGCGAAACAGTTCATCCAAATCAACTTACAAGTAACCGAACAAACAAATTTCAGACATTTATCTGTTATACAAATGGACAGTACGCTTGGACATTTTAACCAGCCGACCAGAAACAAGTGCAGGACACTTTAGGAAGACAAGAGGGAGCCACAGCTAAGTACAAGGGGTTGGAGTAAGTGCTATACTCAGTAGTGCTATAAACTGTATTTGTGAAGCAGGAGCTGCTTCTCATGACTCAGCTGCTTTTAGGTGGGGAGCTGCAGGCTTGCTCCAGTGAGCTGCTGTTGGCATTGGGGAATTCAGAAGCAGGTTGCTGGCCTAAAGAAGAGAAGCTGGCCGGTGCTGCCATGTTGCTCTTAAGGATCTGCGCAAAAGTGGCCCCTCTGGACCCACGATACGCTCCTCCTCGTCCCAACATCTTCTGGCTGCTTTAAAGTAAATCTGTAACTGTTGAGAAGATGGAAGCTTGGATGAAACATATATACAAAGAAATATCTTTTATTGATTTCTTTGTTTTGTTTTACTTTTCTAGTTTTCCTAGACATTTAAAGAGCATCATGAAGAGCATCATGAAAAACAAAACATTAAATATATTAGATATGCATCTATGCATTGATTATATGTATTAGAAAAGCTGTAATGAATTTAGATCCCCTGTGTTTTGAGTCTTACTTTAACAGCAGAATATACAAATGAATGAATGAATGAATGAATGAATGACATACTTTACCACGTCTGAAAGTGACTGCCTTTAAATCCAGACCTGCATTTAAAAAAAAATAAACAAATAAAAAAAAGCTGAGTAATGCTTATTTTTTCAGTGACAGCAACTTTCTGGCGTTATCGCGTGACCCAAACTTCAGCTAGCTAACTAGGCTACAGTTTATCGCTCGTGCGAAGAGCAGCTTGCTAGCTCCTCCATGCTAGCTGCGACAAAACGCAAGCCCTCGATATTGTGGCCTTCAAAACACTTCCAAATATAACATTTCAAAACTTAAAACCAGCTCAAATAGAATTTACATATGAAGTAAAGTTTAAAAGTAACGGTCATACAGCACGTTACAGCTGGTATATGGTATATTTAATAGGCTAGCTAGCTTAACGTACTTTGCGGCGTGCTAGTTAACCTCAGCTACTAGCTACCAAGTTTAAATATAATAAAGATGTTTTTAAAGCATGTTAGTCTCCGAAACACTAATTTCATATCATTAAAAAAAAATAATGACAGAAACTTTTCAGTTTCGCTTACAGCGGTGGGAAATGTTTTTTTTTTTTTTCTTGACGTGTGAAATGTACCAGGCTAGTCTCCGGAACTGACCTTCAGCCAGTTTTGGCTCGATCCCAAATCACTCCTCATCACTCTAAAGGACTCATTTCATGCCTAATGTCACGTTAGTGCGGTTGTACAGGGAATATGCATCAATCTGACATTGTGTCTTAGAATGATTTGAATGTATCACTTTCATTACATGTTATATGAAACCTCAGGTACTTTGAGCCGCACAGGCTCTGTACGAAGTAGGAGTGTTACTGACTCGAAAAAAATTAGAAACGAAATTCTGGTTCCCTGAACACTGGGTGTGAGGCAGGAATTGGACATCAGTCCATCACAGGACGCACACGCGCACACACACACACACAAACACAAATAAGTATCAAGGGTAGGAAAATTCTTCGATAATCATACTTTCGTTACCACACTTATTTTGGAATATTTGTACTTTCCTCATGTATTATTGAAATTTAATATTTGTACTCTTAAGATTTACAAGTAAAAGAAAATACATTTTACTCCTTAGTACTCCTTTTCATTTTGACCTTCAAAATACTTGTTAAAAATCTCAAATGGCAAAAGATCTTTTTTCTATTTTTCTCTTGCCCAGCTGTTATGCCAGTCAGAGGTGTTTTTTTTTTTTTTTTTTTTATGATATCCAGGCAAATTCACATCAGTGTCAAATGAAAGCCATCCGACCTCTGCAACTGATGCAAAATGCAGGGCACAACTTGTTTTCAACCTCCTCAAATTCTCCCACACTACCCCATTGCTTCATTCCGTTCACTGGCATCCTGTAGCTGCTTGCATCAGATTTAAAACACTGATGCTTGCCTACAGAGTCAAAAATGGACCGGTGCCCACTACTTTACATCAATTATCACAGCCTCTAGCACTGCTCGACTGGACCCACCATCTCTCAGGGTACAGGGAAGACATGCAACAAAGCTCTTCTCCGTCCTAGCACTTTGGTGGTAGAATAAACGTCCTCTGGTTGTCTTCGAATAAAGACTAAATACCTACCTCTTCACCAATGCACTTAAATTAGCACTTTATTTATTTAAAAATCTTTGTCTCATGTTTTTTCATATTTTCGTACTTACCTCCTCAACAGGGTTTTTAGACTTATGCTATTTTTAGTCCCTGAACTAGTGAGCTAACATGAGGATGAACTTTTGTTAGAAACCGCAAAGCACTGCAATAAGTTGCTCTGGATAAGGGCGTCTGCTAAATGCCATACATGTAAATGTAATTAATTAATTAGAAAACACAGATAATCTTCTCAATGTGCTGTAGAGTCCTGCGGTCTGAAACTGTGCCGTTCCCATAACAATGAGACAGCTGGTCAGGACGATCTCCATTGTCCCTCTGTAGAAGGCGATGAGGATGATAGGGGGAAGGTTAGCTCCCTTCAACCTCTGCAGGAAAATCGAGATGCTGTTGGGCCTTCCTGGCTAGGCAGGTAGTGTTGAGAGTCTAGGTGAGGTCCTCTGTGATGTGCACATTAAGAAACTTGGAGCTTTTGACTCTCTTCTCTTCTACTTTTAATCGAGTAAGATTTTGACAAAGGACCCATACTTTTACTTACAGTAAAAAAAATTTTTTTTTTAAAAAGTACAGTTTATCTGTACTTTTTACACACCTAGGGGCAATTTAGAGCAGCCAATCCACCTACCAGCATGATTTTGGAGGTGGGAGGAAACTCACATGGATATGGGGAGAACGTGCACAGAACTCCACACAGATAGTAACCTAAGCTCAGGATTGAACCAAGGACCCTGAGAGCTACCATTTATTATTATTATTATTATTATTATTATTATTATTATTGAAATTTGCTATTTGATTTCATCTTCAGTATCCTGGTTAGGGTCATGGTGGATCCCAGGAACACTGTGCGCAAGGCAGGAATCCAGCACTTCTGTAAGTCGCTCTGGATAAGAGTGTGTCTTAATGGCATAAATGTAAATATAAATGTAAACAGCTGTCCATTACATGGCATCACACACACACTCACTCGCTCACTTACGTTAATGAGCAATTTAGAGTAGCCATGGACACTTGGAGAACACGATGAATTTTGCACAGAAAGTAACCAAAGCTCAGGATCGATCCCAAGACCTTATCCATCAAAATCAAAAATGATTCTGAAACTCTAATTGTAATTTGTTACAACAGCTCTAAACTTTTTTTATGGCTGCCTGTTTGCCTTTACGCACCTTATCCTGTCACCTTCTTGGGTCAAGACCTGACATAGTGATTTTAAATGTTTGCATGGTTCAAATTCAACAAATTTTCAAATGTTCAAATTTTGTTCAGGTAAAATATTTGCTCATCTGAAAGAAGTCTTAAAGGCTGACTTTAGCAAGCTAGAAACCTTCAACCTACTTGAAAGAGACCTGGCTTTTTTTTTTCCTAAGAACGTGACATTATTTATTGTATGCTTATGATTAGGGTGGCTGGAAATTCCCTGGTCCTGTTGGTCATTGTTCCTAGTTTGATTCAGAATAGATGGTCTCACCTACAACAGATCTAGAGACCCTAAAATAGATTATAAGGAACAGCAGTGGAAAATTCCACTCAGTTTCACAAAAGGGACAGAAATAGTTAAATGAAAAAAAGAGTAAAAGAGCACTATACAATCAGCCGAGTTTCAATTTGCCACTTGAAGATTATACACATGCTGTGACACATTCCTAAATAAATAAAAAAATAATGCCTCAGTTAGTTGAGGTATGAGAGCAGATGACATATGAATAAAAGCGAAAGGGATGGTGGTCTGAGTAGATGGGGGAAGTGACATCAAGGCCTTCGCTGTGGGTAAGGAAAGGGCAGCAGTGGGGTTTTTAGATAGTTATTACTGTACATACTTGTTTTACGCAGCAGTAATTGGAGAGGAGTCAACAAGCTCAGTTTAGTTTATTTTCATTTGTTTAACAGCAATCTGGCCAACACAGTTATAAAATATTAAGAAAGAAGAAGGAAAAAAAGTATGCATATATACATATACAAATATATATATATATATATATTTAGAGAGAGAGAGAGAGAGTGAGATAGGTAGATAGCCAGGTCCATAAATATTTGGACAGTGATAACATTTTCATAATTTTGCCTCTGTACATCACCACAATGGATTTGACATGAAGCAATCAAGAAGTGTAGACTTGGGTTGAGGTCATCGGACATTTAAGAACATTTAATTCCTTTGCCTTAAGAAGCTCTTGGGCTGCTTTCGCAGTATGTTTTGGGTCATTATCCACCTGTACACTGAAGCGGCATCCTATCAGTTTTGCAGCATTTGACTGAATCTGAGCAGAAAGTATAGCTCTATACACTTCAGAATTCATCTTGCTATTTCTATCAGCAGTCATATCATCAATAAAAACCAGTGACCTAGTTCCATTGGCAGCTACACACGCCCATGCCATAACACTGCCTCCACGTGTTTGACAGATGATGTGGTATGCTTTGGATCATGAGCCCTTCCTTTCCTTCTCCATACTCTTCTCTTTCCATCATTCTGGTACAAGTTAATCTTGCATCAGAACTGGTCAGGCTTCTTTAGAGGTTTTTAGCAAGTCTAAGTCTTTTAGCAAGAACATTTCTGTTCTTGAGTGTTAGCAGTGGTTTGCATCTTAAGGTAAACCGTATGTATTTACATTCATGAAGATGTCTCTTGATTGTAGACTTTGACAATGATACGCCTACCTCCTTCAGTGTGTTCTTCACTTGGCTAGATGTTGTGAAGGGGGTTTTCTTCAACAAGGAAAGAATTCTGCATTCACTTTAGTTGTCTTCCGTGGTCTTCCAGGCCTTTTGGTGCTGCTGAGCTCGCCAGCACATTCCTTCTACCAAATTGTTGATTTGGCCACTCCTAAAGTTCCTGCTGTCTCTCTGATAGGTCTGTTTTGTTTTTTCAGCCTAATGATGCCTCCTTCACTTGCATTGATACCTCTTTGTACAACATATTGAGAGTTCCCATGAACAGCTACCAAATGCAAATTCAACGCTCTGGAATCAACTCCAGACATTTTATCTCCTTAATTTGTAATGAAATAATGAGGAAACAGACCACATCTGGCCATGAAACTGCTTATCCTTAGCCTGTGAAAATGGAATTACTAGGGAAAAGAAAAACGGCTGTAATTCCTAAACAGTTAATGCAATATTTTTGTTAAACCACTTGAATTAAAGCTGATAGTCTATACTTCAATCTCATCTTGATTGCTTCATTTCAAATCCACTGTGGTGGTATACAGAGGCACAATTACAGAAATTGTGTCACTGTCCAAATACTTATAGACCTGACTGTGTGTGTGTGTGTGTGTGTGTGTATGTGTGTGTGTATGTATGTGTATGTATGTGTGTGTGTATATATATATATATATATATATATATATATATATATATATATATATATATATATATATATATAGTACAGTACATTATGATAGATACAATTAACATTAATAATCATTTGCACTTTTACTCCCAAAATAAAATCAATTCATTATAAGCAGTGACAGTGATGTTTTCAATCTTAGATTTAACTCGCACCTCATACCAGACTTTTGTAATGTTATGAACCGTATTTTTATTAATTAAAATCTGTGGGTGTGCAATCATTCCATTTGGAAAGTGACTTTTTAATAATCTGCCATGGAGATTATATCCTGTAGCGGTAAATACAATCCATTGAAATGGAAAGCATGTGGAGAAAGCATGATACAAAACTTCCCTCAACTATGGAAACATTTATCAACCCCTGCTACAAGACTAGTACTACCCTAAACAGCTCTCAGCACTCAGCAGGGGATTCCCCTCACGCTTCACGTGTTGTATATCAAAGTAGTCATCCTTGTGGACATTTTTGGAGCTTCTGACATGATGTTTATGTAATTTTTTTTTTTTACAGTTTACTTGTAATGAGTGAATAGGTATGCTCAGTGTGTAGAGAAACATAAAACGGAAGCACTTTTCACCTCAATGGCAGAAAGCCCACACATATGCATACGCACTAATATCAATGCCTGGAAAAACCTCAATATGAATGTGACGTGTTCTGTTTCCATACACAAACATTCACATCTGAACTCATCAGCCCATTTGATACTCTGGTCTCACTGTCCCATTTTATTTTACATACAACCAACGCTCAGATAAAGCCTGTTATCAGTATATGGTATGTGTTAATACTCTACACACCGTTGATGCAAACAGCTTGTGCTGTGGTTGTGTGGCATGCTCTTGCAACCATGGTTAGTTGATCACCCTCCTTCCCCTAAATGGTTTTATTTTCACTCACATTTGTCCTGATGATTTAGTCATAAGAGGATTTAGGTTGGCTAGGTTGGTGTATAATACATTCCATTTCCGTACGGGAGCATTTAAAGAATGGATGAATCATCTATTTTGCCATCGGAAGTCACAAAGCGGAAAATAAAAATTCATTTCCGATTATCGCTAGTCTCTTGACCGAGCCTTGATTTTTTCCCCCTCTTTAACATTAACTCATTTGTACATTTTTACATCTTCACCTAATATAGGACAACTAAATGCATATATAAATTACATTTTATGATACTAAGCCTAAGTCTCTGAGAATCCTAGCTCATTTTCTACCGTAATGGGTGATTTTTCTAGTACCACACTGTATCATGCTGTACTGAGCACTATTGAACACTAAACTTGAGAAACAGCATTATAAAATTCATGAAACAGTTTATAACCAATGGTTTCAAAATGATCGTATGATGACAAAAATAGTATATAGCCATATATTAAAATATGTTATACCACATTGGTGTTCAATTCTTGAATGTGATTGGTTAGAAGATGCTGATTCATTTTCTACAACAGAAGCTCTGACAATAGTGCTGGCTGTAACTCAAATCACAGGTTTATATGAATGCGCTCATTCTAATAAGCTATCGTTTCTAGAACAGCTCATTGTCCGGGACCTGCATGGCAGATGCTTCACATAATCTAAGACTAATAATGCAGATTTTTTTAGAATGTCTTATTTAACGACAAAAAAACATATAACCTTGATGTGGATAAGTCTTCTGTGAGGAGGCGTTTATTAACTATTTATGGAAGTAGTCTCCAGTGTCAGGACTTTGTACATCAGTAAGTTTTCCAACACAGTAAAGTTGTGCTTAATGGTTTCTTTGTAACATGACTAGCTGCATTTTGTATGTCTTATTAACTTCAAGAGAGAAATAAAAGAGAAGCTGGTGAGGGAATGACTGTTTATAGCTGCTATAACATAAGTGATAACAGGAACCAACATGTCTCAAGGACGTTCCACAACATTAAGTGTAACTATAAACCTTTAAAAAGTATGACGCGTTGTTCATTAATAATCAAAAATTGTTAGCTGTGGCAAAATGTTGTATTACAGGAGGTATACAAATGCTGTTATGGAAAAATAATCACACGTTTGGGTGGTAAGTGCAACTCCGCTTCCTGCAGGGCCACATCACACCTGTCTGTCATTGATTATTGTCCTATAACAGCACTCCCCCAACTGTTTTATTCTGTGCATAGTTAATAATTCCCTGGCCTATTTATAGGAATTCATACATACAGACTGAATGTATGATTCTTTTTTCTATCAAATTTTTCTTTCCCATCATTAAATTGTCAGTGTAGACAAGACCTAACTCAAAGTTTGTGTGTGTACTTAAATTTTTACTACCTATACATTTATTACAGAACTACACTACAGTTACTCGCTGAAATTTACTGTACTATAACTGAAATCCTGATCTAAGTATGCAGCTCTTCTTTATTCATCATCTGAGGAATAAATTACATGGTGTGCATTCTTGAGTTTTGCAATTAACAAAACCATCAAAGAGGTTAGTGTGTGAAGTTGCAGACATCAGAAATGCACAAAAACCTGCTCACTCATATTACAATCCTCTTAAATCCTAAGAGATTCACACTGATGGAAGACTCTTTCCTAAAACTGACATGGAGAACTGAGAACTGTTTTTTTTTTTTTTTGGTAGCAAATCAGAAAAAAAATTGACAGAAAAAAATTTCCTTACCACTCAGTCAGGTTCCTCAGCAATGACTGTATTAATTTCATCCCCTGAACTGTAAAGGTTTGGGATTATTACTCTGAAATCACCACAAATCAAATCACACAAGAACACACAAGTTTACAAGTATGAACTTATATTTATAAAAATGTAGAAGAATTACAGGTAATTTGTATATAATAGAGTCTAGTTCTTTATCATCAAAGAATCGTTTGAATGTTTCCATGATCTTCTATAAACAAACAGCGTTGATGCTTGGTAAAACTTTTATCTCATATTAAAAAGTCATATATATATATATATAAAACACTATTTAAAATGAAACATAAAAGTTGACATAGATGAAACAGTAAGAATCTCCACAAGCTTGTCCTCTCCAGAAACAACACTGTCACAGACAGACACCATAAACAAATGTAGGATGAGATTTACAATATTTCTTGTTAACATTATTTTTATGTCCATCTTATTTCCGGGCTGGATCAGCTCTTGCTTTTAAATCACTCCCTGTTCTGAGACATCAGCATGCTCCTTCTCCTTTGAAGATTTCTTTTTCTGAATAATAAAGAGAACACAATGTTGATTATTACTGGAGCGTTCTCGTTATGGGAGGCAACAACAGTACACAAAAGTGCATGGAGAGATTACACTTATTACAGTGTCTGTACTGTACATATTAGCTTCATAATAGCCCTTTCCAAGGATTGGTGCAGTTTAGCAAATTAACTGTGATCCCTGTTTTGTTGTTATTTCCGCCATCAAGTGAGTACCCAGGTATTGTGTGAGCTGAAGCGAAATCAACTGGTCAATTGCAGACTCTGGAATCGGGAATTGCTTTCCTACCAGAGTAGTGACTCCCTACTAAACTTCCTTTTTACTTTTTAAATGGCCCTCCTCTAAAATGGACTTTAAGACAGCAGTTCTCAAAGTGGGATCTGGGGTTTGTGATCATCACCACCCGCTCCATCCAGAAGCCGTGGATTACTGCAGAGGTGCGTGTGCTGCTGAGGTCCCGAGACTCCACCTTCAGAGCAGGCGACAACGCGGCCCTAACAACAGTGAGGGCGAAACTGTCCTGGCCATCTGAGAGGCAAAGCATGCACACACAGAAAATCCACAGCCACTTTGAGGACAGCAGCGACATGTGGCGCACGTGGCAGGGCATCCAGGCCATCACCAACTACAGGACATCACCACCTGCCTGTGACAGTGATACCTCTCTTCCAGATGCGCTGAACAACTTGTACGCTCGGTTTGAGGCACAGAATGACATGACGGTGAGGAAGACCACCCCTCCTCCCAACGACCAGGTGCTGTGCCTAACCATGGCTGATGTGAGGAAAACTCCACACAGAGTTACCTCACGGAAGGCTGCTAGACCAGACAACATTCCTGGCAGAGTGCTCAAAGGATGTGCACTCTTCCAGGAATGTTTGGCCAGGACAGTTTGGCTGATGTTTTCATGGACATTTTCAACACCTCCCTGAGCAGCGCTGTCGTTCCAACATGCTTCAAGGCCACCATCATCATCCCTGTGCTGAAGAAATCTTCAGTGTCCTGCCTCAACGACTACCGTCCCGTTGCACTCACACCCATCATCATGAAGTGCTTCGTGAGGCTTGTCATGAGGCACATCAAAACCCTGCCGCCCCCCCTCACTGGACCCCCTGCAATTCTCGTATCATCCCAACCGCTCAGCAGATGGCGCCAACACCCTCAATCTGGCCCTCGCAAACCTAGACAAAAAGGACACGTATGTTCGAATGCTGTTCAAGGACTTCAGTTCAGCATTCAGCACAATCAATCATTCTTCAGCACCTGATTGGAAAGCTGAACCTGCTGGGCCTGAATACCTCCCTCTTCCTGACTGGGAGGCCTCAGTCAGTCTGGATCGGGAACAGTATCTTCAACACCACCACACTGAGCACTGAGGCCCCCCAGGGCTGTGTGCTCAGCCCACTGCTGTTCACTCTGCTGACTCATGAACCATATCAAGTTTGCTGATGACACGACCGTGGTGGGTCTCATCAGCAAGAATGATGAGTCAGCATACAGAGAGGAGGTGCAGTGGCTAACGGACTGGTGCAGAGCCAACAACCTGTCTCTGAATGTGGACAAAACCAAAGAGATGCTTGTTGACCACTCTCTGCTGAACATCGACGGCTCCTCTGTGGAGATCGTCAAGAGCACCAAATTCCTTGGTGTTCACCTGGTGGAGATCCTCACCTGGTCCCTCAACAGCTCCATAACCAAAAAAGCCCAGCAGTGTCTCTACTTTCTGCAAAGGCTGAGGAAAGCCCATCTCCCACCCCCCATCCTCACCATGTTCTACAGAGGGACTATCGAGAGCATCCTGAGCAGCTGCATCAGTGCTGGGTTTGGAAATTGCACCGTCTCTGATCGCAAGATCCTACAGCGGATAGTGAGGACACCTGAGATCATTGGGGTCTCTCTTCCCTACATCATAGACATTTACACCACACACTGCATCCGCAAAGCCACCAGCCTTGTGGATGACCCCACGCACCCCTCAAATAAACGCTTCACCCTCCTGCCGTCTGGCAAACGGTACCGAAGCATTCAGGCCCTCATGGTCAGACTGTGCGAGTTTCTTCCTCCAAGCCATCAGATTCCTCAATACTCAGAAATTGGACTGACAACACACACACTCACTCCCTTTGCAATTTTTGCACACTTACTACCTATTGCTGCTACTGTACTGTACTTATAAAAACTCTACCTGGCTGCTACCCAATAACTGCTATGTCCATATATAGTATAAGCTTATTTGCTGAATACTATGTCATAGTATGTTACATTTACATTCACAGCAATTTATTATACTGTTATTCTTTTGCACTACTGTTATATCTGACACTTTCATACTAGAACTTTGTAGTGGTCAATGCTGCACTGTCTCTTATTGTACCTATTGTCCTGTTTTGGTAGTTATTGTACTGTCTTATGCTGTTTGCACACATTTGCACATGCACTTTATGTAGAAATGTGTAGTCTCTTGTAGTTCTGTGCTGACTGATGTAGCACCATGGTCCTGAAGGAACTTTGTTTCGTTTCACTGTGTACTGACTAGCTATATATGATTGAAATGACAATAAAGCCACTTGACTTGAATTGAATTGACTTGATACATTGGGTTCATGTTATTTTTTTTGTTTTTTTTTTGTTTTGTTTTTTTTTTAAACAGTGGTTTAAATAACAACCCATTATTATCAAAGTTATTACATTTTTTATATAAGTTCTAATAGTTCTTAGTCTATTTGCCTGGACACTGGAACTGAAGAATTAAAAAGCTCTATGGCTCTAATAAATATACAAAATATTAGTGTACATGTATAACATGTTAAAACTAAGTCTGTGCTGAGAGGTCTGTGGAATTTAGTTTATAGTTAAAGGGGTCCCTGACTACGGGATGATCAAGAACTTCTGACTAAAGCGGCGTCAAAATTTAATCCTGCAAATTTAATGTTTCATTTTTGTTTCTTCACCTAAAGTAATGCTTTTTTGTAACTATTTAATTTAATTTAGTAATGATCCTCCATCTTGAACTTAAGATTCCAAATGGCTGTCTATGTAGGGTTTGCACCCTACATAAGGTGTAACATAGCAGCCTACCTAGTGTCCTACATGTTTAGTTTAAAAAGACATTTGTAATTCAGTGACAGAAAATGCAACTCTGTGTTTCTGCTGTCGTCTTTTTTATCATTGATAAAGTTTACACTAAAACATCTACTTAGACTAAAACTTCTATTTTCACTAAACCCCATGTGTCTCAATATTTCACCCTGAGGAACACAAACTGCAGCATCACACACATTTAAACAAGAGGGGTTCTAGTTTTTTCTAAACTTGTATAGAATGTCATGACTTGTGGCTTGTACTCACCACCTACTTTAACTGGTAGAGTTATGTAATGGGACACACACACACATTGCACTGGTAGAAAAAGCTATAAGATTGTTCAATCAGAACAGAAACAGGTTAACTGTTTTCTTGGGAAGATTTGGAAACATGGCAGAGAAAAGAATTCACACTGGTTCATAAAACTCAACACTTGTTCACTCATGCAAGACTTACCTTTTTTGGAGAGTCTTCTTCAGGAGCCGGAGTGGACACGGATGGCATTTCCTCATCTCTCTGTTTCTGTTTTTTCTTCTCTGCACATCATGAATCAAATAGGCATACAGAGAGGTATTTAATAAAGAACATTTGTTTTACTACCAAGACATCAGCAATAATACTTTAAATTAAATAACTAGACCATAAGTCTTACTTTTTTTCTTCTGACTGCTTAGCAGGGAATCTGCAAACTCCTCTGCTGGTGGTGTTGGAGGAACCTCTTCAACATTTTCATCACTCTCATTTTTCTTCTTCTCTTTATCTTTTTTATTTTTCTTTCTCTTCTTTGGCTCTGGAGTTTCTTCCTCCTCCACTGCTGAAACACTTTCTTGGCCTTGATTTTCGGAACTGGTTCCGGCAGACATGAGGCCATTGTCCACTCCTGAATTGTCACATTCAGATGATGATTTAGATACATTTTCAGTTACTGAAGATGTCACGTTTACTCCAGAGCTGTCAACTCTCTTTCTTTTACTCTTTTTTAAAAGGTTGTCATTATGATCTGATTTTGAAGAACCGCTTTTCGTGGCCTCACCTTCCCCACCATCCACAACAGCCTTTTTAGATGGAGAATCAACATGATCGGCTTCTGAAGCTTTCTTGGTTTTAGACTTTTTAGATGGTGTCTCTGAACTGAGAGGTTCTAAGATGCTGGTATCGGCTTGGGTTTCTATTTTCTTTTCAGTCCCATTTGACTCCAATAAGCTTTTCTTAACTTTCTTAGACTGTTTCTCAACAGGTTCATCCCTTACAACACTTTTAGCATCTTTGACTGATGTTGACAGAGTCTCAGTCTGATGCGGTTTGGAGTGGCTACTGTCAACCTCGATCTCCCATTCTCCAGAAGGCATGGCCACATCTCCAGGTTCTTGAGGTTCTTTAGACTTCTTAGACTTCTTAGATTTAGCTTTCTTAGAGGGAGTCTCAGCTGGGTTAAAATCTGAAACCTGATTTATTTTTGACTGGTCTGATGTTAGGGAGCCAGTGGCATCCTCAGTGTCAGTTTGTATGGAGGTATCAACACCTACAGATCCCACAATTTTAACTTTTTTAGATTTATCCTTCTTAGCTTTAGTCTCACTTGTTTTAGAATGTAAAACATACTCAGATTGTTTTGAACTGTTAGATTCAGAAAGTTCAGCTGAATCTAAACCACATTTAGATTTTTGAATAGCAACCTCAGGATCGGTGACCCTAGAAGGAGTTTCTAAACTTCCAGATTTTGTAACTTTAACATCTTTCTTTGATTTTGTTTTCTTACATGGAGTATCAGTCGGTTTAGGTTCTTTCTCAGTCTCAGCCTTTTTTCTTGGAGTTTCGATGTCATGAGGTTCTGAGAGGCTATGTGTTTTTTTGCTTTTAACCTTAATTCGGTCACTCTCTGAAAGTCCGTTACTTACACCTGTCTTAGGGGTCACAACCTGATCTGAAAGACTGGTGGCCATTTTACTTTCAGGACTCTTTACGTTAGGTTCTGCAAAGACGGTTTTATTAGATGGAGTTTTAATTTTGTCCGTTTCACAAATGCTAAAAGTTGTTGGCTTTAAAGGAGTTCTAATTTTGTCAGTTTTTGTGGGGCTGGTGGCAGTTTTATTTTTAGTTTTCTTGGGTGAACGTTTGCCGTTTCCTATTGTTTGGTCTTGTTTTTTTTTACGTTGTGCTGGCTTTTGCTTCTTCGTGGACTTGGCAGTAGATGTGCTAAAGTTTGTAAAAGCGTCCATCTTTGCAATGTCAGCATCTGGCAACAAAGGAAGTAAAAATTTACAGTTTCAAAGTGATGATCATATGCAATTAACATCCATTCATCTATTTACATCTGTCCATCCTACTAATGGAAGTCCTCAGCTGACTAACGAAAGCCACTGTCAAGCATCTCTATCATGTCAAATAGGCTTTATTGTCACATAGTTTAGGAATGAAATATAGTTCAACCAGAATCATGATGGTGCACTTAGGATAAGCAATAAGGGGACAGACAGTGCAAACATGTAATTCATACAAGTATTTATAGGCTTTCTGCATGAATGACCCTACCATATAGGTGCACATAAAAAGTAATTACTGACTGTTATAGTTTTGTCAACCTCTCCTCTACTCCATCCATCTGTGGAAAAGACCACCACTGACCCAATATTATTTGGTGTACGATTCACAGCACAACACTTACATGGAAGTGTGTCTGGTTCTGGTATGAGTGAAACCGTAGCAACACTACATGCATGTTCCTGATACACTTGTACCAGTACCACACACACATCATAATGCCACTACCATGCTAGTTTCATTTCTGTGCTGAGAATGGTCTACCACTGGTGATGCCGTCAGCTGTGGTGGTCCCTGCCCACTGCTCTACAGGATAGAGGTGAGCTGACACTACGTGGCAACAGAGGGCAGTATATATCATCTATTTGGCAGGTGTACCTGATAAAATGGTCAATGAGTGTATGAAACAATATCATACAGGGGTGGACAAATCATAAAACACAAGGCATCCCTGCGCAGTGCTAGCAGGGGAGTTATACAACAGCTTTATGCTGCACTTTATTTTGCTCGGTTTTGTCAGTGTTTCCACATCACATTTTTCCCCATTCTGATGTTCGATGTGAACATTAACCGAAGCTCTTGACCTGTATCTCTATGATTTTACGCATTACACTGCTGCCACATGATTGGCGGGTTGGATAATTGCATGAATGAGTGTTCCTAATAAAGTGGCTGGTGAGTGTACTTATGCATTCAGGAGAACATCCATAATATGTTTTCTTTCTCTCTAACCTGATAGCTGTAAGGCCAGTCTCTTCCATTTCTCAACATCCAGACTGGAGTCTGAGTCTGAGTCTTCTCTTGTTGTTGGACTTGTGGAGCTATGTTCTGTTGTTTGGCCTTCCACTGCACTGGAACCTTTGTCCGTCTTTGTTTCAGTTCTTTTTCTTTTCTGATTTTTGGCTGCAGCTGGTTTCTAAAAAGGAGGTCAGGGTAAAGTTGATCGTTTCGTTGTGTGTAATGACTTACAAAATTGGGCATCCTGTAAATAATGGTGTAGCTATCATACCTGGGATTTCACCTTCTTCTCAGGGCTGGTGTTGTGTGCTGCATTCGTGGCTGTCTCTGATTTAGGCAATGCATAAAAGAAAAACAGAGGTAAGGAGGGATAAGGTTCTTGTTATATCAGTAGTACTACCGATAATAAAAGTAAAGTCACTAGAGAAATGGGACTTTATTACGATCAATGCTATTTTTTGTAGGTTTCAGATCGGCACAATATCATATAAACAATGACAACACAGTCACAGTGGTACTTTCCTACTTGAGGGGAACAAAAAAAGAGATGTAAAACACACAAGGAGGTGATGGTACACAAAAAAAAGAAACCAAAGGTCATGCTAAGCAGATTAAGACACCACTAATAATTTCAGTTTTCACTACGTGAACCTCCTACTTTTTCCATGCAAGAAAGTACCTTTAATCCTATTTGTTAACGCGAAGAGTATCTGTTGCAGCTGCTAGTTTGCCAAACTGACTAATCAATATAATTATCTACACCATATCTTACACCCAGTCTGCTTCTGGCCTGATGATACATCGAGTCAGGCAGCACAAATAGCTGAATAACAACTTTTTCCATCAGTTGTATGGTTTGTGGTACTGGTATTTGGGGGTGTGTTCACTGTTGATTAGTTATGCATATGGGGGTCGCACAATGTGCAATAAACATAAATCAGACACACACAAAGCCAAAATAACCTGGTTTTTTGATATTGTGTTTGCATCATTAAAAGCAACATTTTATTTCTCGTCCTCAACAAGCATTTAAGATTAATTTCTCAAAGCTAGCACTGCATCTTGTTTTCTGAACATCTTTTTAGTATGTTGATGACAGTGATATTTTCATTTCGCCACTCTTTATTCAAAATCAGATAAAAATTATATTTATTTTCATTTCATCGCAATACAGATATTTCATCTACTAGCCATTATTGTTCTGTGTTTGCCGGCTCTTGTTTTTGAATGTGCAGTGGTTAAAAAAAAAAAAAAAAAACACCCCAAGAATTTCCTTAATATTGTCATGGATTTTGTGCCAAAAATTGCTTTGGAAGTGCTATAGAGCAGCTCCACAGTTTTACCAGAAGTCCACTTACACAGCCTAGAAGGAGTCAAATAAAGTTTATTAAGGGTATAAAATTAAATACATCTTGAGTCAAGTTCTCGGGAGGCATTTTCATATTTCTTTGAATCATCTTCCATCCTCACTGCAATCATTACCACACAAGTCAAAGATAAAGGAGATCAAATAACAGAGATAGTATCTATATTTTCACGAGAAGATAGCGGAAATCAGAGGTAATGATTAGCGAGTGTTCAAATTCTGCAGAATTGGGACAAGCCCATGTGATATTTATTACCACAAATAAACCCCTTTTTAAAGAAAAACATTTGTTTAGAAGCAATTAGACTTGTAACATCCTTAACTAATCTAACAGTGAGAACTTTAACAAAATCTTTGTAGAGGAAAAGATTTCTATCTCTGTATGAGGAAACTAAGGCCTCTGTGAGAAAGGGAGTTCATCTCAGTTTAAATGTGAATTAAATTTTGTGAATTAGGAGCAACAGTTCTTTTTTGCTACATAGCATTAACAGAATTCAGATGTGAATCCCAGTGCTTGTGTCTGATATCCTCAAGGGGAGAGCAATGCTAAAATGTCTTGCACATCTGAGTGAGATTTTGATGTGTACAGTTTTACATTAAAGTCTCTAGATCAGGCTCTAAACCACATTCTTTAGTTCTCACCACTTTGGTTACACTCACGGTTTTTTGAGTACAATTAAATCCTCGTCATTGTGGAGGAGAAAGATAAAAGGAGGGAAATACAATAATTAGATATCTACTTCAGTTATCTTGAGTTATGAGAACGAAACCTATTCTTGAAAGTTTTATGCCAGATGGATAAGACCGTATAAGCCATGTTGTGGGGTTACTCTGGAGCCAAATGTCAATCAAAAGTGACACCAGACAGGTTCATTACTTGATCCGAATACAATTATAGCCTGGCAGAGATCTAGTAAGATGACAATAATGTGTCAGTTTAATTTCTCGGTCTCATGTGTGGCATTTGTTTTCCTTCCTCTATCCTAAAGCAAGGATGGGCCTTAGATGCTGATCTCCAGGCCGGCATTTGGGAAGAACAGCGTGTGTCACAAATTAAGGCTGTAAGGAAAGGACAGGTTTAGTAGTTGTGGAATTCCTCAGTGGTTTGAGCCTGTTCCTACTCTTGAGGTATTTAACTGTTTGACAGTGCTGACCGACCTCTCAACCCAAGTGAAGGGGATTTGCTTTAAATGCTTTACTAATGTCCTCCAAAAATTCCAACAATTCAAAATGTGTTGATTTCTGACAGTTGTTCCACTCCTCTACTTGTCTTGTATTCAATAGTATTACATTTTTGGTTTCCAGATGTTTGGAAAAAATCTGATCTTTTCATATGAAGCGAAGTGAAGTGACTTGTGGCCGAGTATGGTGAGCCATACTCAGAATATGTGCTCTGCATTTAACCCATCCAAGTGCACATACACAGTAGTGAACATACACACACACACACACACCCAGAGCAGTGGGGGGGTTCTTGCTCCTTGCTCAAAGGTCTCACCTGAGTCGTGGTATTGAGGGTGGAAGAGAGCGCTGGTCATTCACTCCCCCCACCTACAATCCCTGCCAGCCTGAGACTCGAACACACGACCTTCAGGTTCACCTTCGGGTTACAAGTCCGACGCTCTAACCATTAGGCCACGACTATCATATCAGGCCTGAGCCACTTTTGTATGTGGCCCTATGGTAAGTGGCCATTGGGGTAAGACTGGAATCTCTTAAACATGATGTCTCATTTACATTTACAGCGTTTGGTAGACGCCCTTATCCAGAGCGACTTACATTTATCTCATTTATACAGCCGAGCAGTTGAGGGTTAAGGGCCTTGCTCAAGGGCCCAGCAGCGGCAACTTGGCAGTGCTGGGATTTGAACTCACAACCTTACAATCAGTGGTTGATCACACTAATATGAGTGTGTGTTTGTATGCTAGCATATAAGCTTGGGAAAATCAGCATCCCTAGGAGAAGCTTTTTTGTTTAAACCCTGTAGCCTATTCCCATTTGAGACAAAGAGGAAGCTACTTTTCAGAGTATGAAAGTACTTTTCACAGTCTGTTGAGTGTATTGTTTGAGGTTCAATCAAGTGAAACAATATGTTGTATGTTTACACCCCTGCCAAATACCCAATGTGGCACAATGTGTGTAGCCTTGTGTAGAGAACCACATAGTTGTGGTTCTCCCTCTTCTTCCTACGGCTATCTCATTCTGGTACACTGGTGGATAATTAGTCTTTGCTGAATTCCACCTATTTCACAAGTAGCTTTTGTTCAAAGTGTCTGTCAAATAAATGCCTTTATATGTAAAGGTTTCATACAATTTACCTGAACTTGTCTGGGGATCTTTTCCCTCATCACTCTTCTTTTCCTGTTCCTCACTGCAAAAGGTAAAATGTTATTAATTTTATAAAATAAGCACTGCACAGGATTCAGTTCCGATCCCAGCCCACATGCGCTGTGTGGAGACTAGGACTTAACATCACTGCGTTCAATCAATCTCTTACCTCACCCATTTCTTGAATATATCATCGAGTGACACTTTCACGTTCGTAGTTTCGACCTACAAAGTTAGCAGAGAATTTAATTTAGTCAGTTATTAGAAATCATTCTACATTATAGATTAAAGCAAAAAGATTCAGATGATAATAAATAACATCAAATACAAACAATGTCCAGTGTTAATCCGCTATGTACTGCACAGTTTATGTTTTGATCTTATTCATTAGAAATTTTATTTTCCAATAAAGAGAACACAACTCCAACACAGTGTGATCCAACACACACAGTCACACTGAGAGTCACACTGAGAGAAGAGACAGACACACACAGAGAGAAAGAGACAGACACACACAGAGAGAAAGAGACAGACACACACACAGAGAAAGAGACAGACACACACACAGAGAAAGAGACACACACACACACAGAGAAAGAGACACACACACACACAGAGAAAGAGACACACACACACACAGAGAAAGAGACACACACACACACACAGAGAAAGAGACACACACACAGAGAAAGACACACACACACACACAGAGAAAGAGACACACACACACAGAGAAAGAGACACACACAAGGACACACGGGCACGCACGGATACACATGCGCACACAAGCACACAGCAGTGGTATTGAATGATGGACCACTTTGGTTTTTCAGAACTTTTGTTTCAATTTTTAGTATTTAGCACTACATGATAAAGTGCAATATGCTGTGTTATAGATTATTTTTTATATAATATCACGAAACCTCCCTGTCCCCATACTGATGTCACAACCTATCTTGAAATTACATTTGCTCTGTGAGTTTACTTTTAAGAAAAAGAAGGAGAGCTATACAGATATGAAAACCATCAAGATCCATTGCATGGCAATATTCAAAGTCACTGAATTTCTAAATAACGCCTTGAATTACTAGAGGACAGTAACACTCCAATATCCTGATGATGACTTTAAGCTCTGCCCACTTGGCACAATCATGGCATGTCATATATCCCTGAAAAACTTGTTTTCTGATATATATGTCAATTTATGTCTCATTATGATAGACACATCAACTTCCTTTTTAAACCACATTAACTAGAGTGAAAACACGTGATATCTTGGTATTTTTTAAAACCATTTTCCTCAAAATAATTTTTTTTTACTATATCCAGAACCAGAAATCTCAGTATCTAGATGACCTGCATTCTATTACAGGCATACAAATACAAATATGTTGATCTGAATATATAACAATCCATATAAACATGATACAAAGGCTGATAAAATGCTTAGAGCATAAGGGAGAACATGTAGAGCAGTGGTTCCTGACTTTTCGGACATGCTACATTTTACATATTCATTCTCATCCCTAACTACAATGATGCTACAGTGAATTGATTATTGCTGGATTTACTTTAAGTTTTATACTGAGGAATGACCAAACAAGTCGAACTCGACGCCAAACGGCATCAGCAGGGATGCCTCCGCCACCAACACGTCTAGCCTTTCTTGTTACTAATTTATATGCCAGAAATACCCTTAAAATAGACTTTAAACATGAAGGAAAGTACTGAAGAACACTATTTCAGACATTTGACCTTGCTGTGACCTTGACCCTGTTTGGATTGGTTAAACAAAGAAACTATTTTCCAACAAACTGTTCTGTTTTTCTCTAGAGAGTGTCGTCAGAGTGAAATAAACTTTTTCAGGCAGCTGGGCAATAGTGGCTCAGTGGTTAGGGCTCTGGATTACTAAAAAAAAAAATCGGCAACTGGCAAAGATTGTGGTATCTGTTGTTTAAAAAAACCCTGTAGTGTGTCTTTCCTTAAAATATAAATACTACTATTACCAAATGATATTTTTTATATGGAATATTATTTCCATCAATTATCAATTATATTTGTTTACTAATTTATATCTCGAGGACAGTGCCCACTAATAAACACCATCAGCTGTATTGTAAATAAGCCAGAGTCAGCCCTAATTTTCATCTGGCCAGATGTTAGCAAGCACTATAAAATAATTTACATTAAAATACACTGTAAAACTATCATAAAACACACAAAATATATCTAACCTTTACAGCATCAAAAAAAAACAAAAAAAAACAGAGGAAATACTTAAATCTACCTACTGAATGCTCTGCCTGAAATTTATAATAAATCAATAATACAGAACAATAGAAACTGTCTGTTAATCTATGACCGTAAATTAGGTTCTAGTTCCAGTTTAGTTATAGCTACATGTAGATAACACCACAGGTTCATAACCCTGGTCCTGATCCTGCTCACACACACACACTTCATCATCAGGACAGGGTTGTTCATCACACTCACACACACACACACACACACACACACACACACACACACACACACACACACTCTCTCTCTCTCTCTCTCTCACTCACTCACTCACTCACTCACACACTCACTCACACACTCACTCACACACTCACTCACACACTCACTCACACACTCACACACTTCAGCATCAGGACAGGGTTGTTCATCACACACACACTCTCTCTCTCTCACTCACTCTTCAGCATGAGGACGGGGTTGTTCATCACACACACACACACACACACACACACACTCACAATTCGGCATCAGGACAGGGTTGTTCATCACACACACTCTCTCTCTCTCTCTCTCTCTCTCTCACACACACTTCAGCATCAGGACAGGGTTGTTCATCACACACACACACACACTCTCTCTCTCTCTCTCTCTCTCTCACACACACTTCAGCATCAGGACATTAGCTGATTAGTTGAATTAAGTGTGTTAGAGCAGGCGAAACTCTCAAAATTGCAGGACAGGGGGTAATGGAGATCAGTTTGATAACACACACATTCTCTCTCTCTCTCTCTCTCTCTCTCACACACACACACACACACACACACACACACACACACTCTCTCTCACACACACTCTATCTCTCTCTCTCTCTCACACACACACATACTCTCTCTCTCTCTCTCTCTCTCTCACACACACACATATTCTCTCTCTCTCTCTCTCTCTCTCTCTCTCTCCCTCCCTCTCACACGCGCCCGCGCACACCCCTGCTGGGTTTAATGCTACACCGTCACAGGTTTTGTCCATGAAAGCCTGCGGAATCCGCGCACAGTCTCAATGCAGGTTGAAGGTGGTCAGTGTAAGCATTAATATAAAGAGATGCTGAAAGGAAACGTGAGAAACCTGAGGAGCGTGTTTTTTGAGCGCGCTGGCGGCTTTCTTGTATCCATTCTCCTTTAAATGCTGATAAATCAAATCGATTAGCGCATGCTCAGGAGCGCCAGTGTCCTTTGAAGTCATGTTTCCCCCCAAAAAAAAATCCAACAAAAAAGATGTATTAACTTTGTCGCATTTGTAGGTTTCTGTTAGCTTCCTCCTATCACCACCATGCTTGATTTCACCTTTGAACTAGTGACGTCACGCATACATATTGCATTGTGGGAAATGTAGCTTCACATGCTTGTAGTACGTGCATATTTTTTTGTTCTTACCAAGCTCTCTCTCTGTCTCTGTATATATATATATATATATATATATATATATATATATATATATATATATATATA
>CM040983.1:10386398-10420161 GCA_022985145.1 Pangasius djambal
GAGAGAGAGAGAGAGGAAGGTTGTTCTCTAAGCACTATATTACTGTATATGTATGGTAAAGCATACTGTATCTCACTATAAATATGTAGAATTTAACATATCAAAAGTGTTTTTTAAACACTGTAACTAATATTAGTATAAATAAATGCCTGTATTGTGTTGAGTATTTGTGTTCAGTCTATTGTTTTTCATTTTTCCATTGTTTTTGCCATTATTATTCCTCTAATGTCATTTCACATACATTTAACAACACATAATATTACTGTTTAAAACTTAAAACAATAGAACTGTGCATTCTTCAGGGCTTCTTTATCTTTCTAAAAGTGTAACAGTTGCATGGTTCTAGATTGAACCGTTTTTTTCTAAGGATATACTGCCTAATGAAACTACATTTAATTACATGCTGAGCTGAAACACACATGCTACTGTTATTCATTACAGAGAGAGCATAGTTTGATGAGTTCTGATGAAGTTGTGCGTGAAAAGCCACATAAAAAATCTCACCTCAACACATAAAGAGAACTAAACTTCACCAGTTTAGCTTTTTCTAAGAAAAAAGAGACAAGTGTGTTTGCCTTGAGGTTTTGTGTGTGTGTGTGTGTTTGTGTGTGTGTGCGTGTGTGTGTGTGTGTGCACAGATGCATGTGTATTTGGTTCATTAATCTTGTGCTAAAGTACCACATGAATCCATCCGAACTGAAAGTAGATTAGTAGTAGATTATTTGGACATCTGGGACATGTGCATGAGTGTGTAGTGTGAGGGCAACATAGCATAAAAAGGGGCTAAAATGCTGAAAGAAACAAAATGTGTAATTTGATATCATTGTAATTGTTTCTACAATTCTTATACATTTGAATATATTGGGTCTGACACCACTTTTTTATTCGAGATTATAAAAATTCAAGATTTAATTGTTTTCATTAAAAAAGCAGCATAAACATTCAGCACTGTATATTGTGGTAAAAATTCAAGTTACAAAAAATCTAGAGGAGGAAATTTAGGGGAAAAAATACAGGATACTCAGAGTGGGAAAAAACTAAACAAAACATGATTAGTTGTTTCTCAGTATGCCAGATGAATTCCCTGAATTTCCACAAGTACAACCACATTGGTGGAGAAACGTCCACCCTGAAGTAGAGCAGAGAGGAACAGAGGTGCAATCAAAAAGGTGTTTATTATGCCAAAAACAACGTGAGTATACTCTCAGTGAATCTGATACAAGAGCATTTCAAATAACAGAATGACCTAAAATCACTGATTGGTTACGGAGAAAAGAAGGATATCTACCATCTTACTGGTAAATGATCACATCAATCTAAAAAAAAAAAAAAGACCAGTAAAGACAAGGTTACATGAGTTTACTGGACTGCAGGTGCAACATAAACCTGGCTCAAGCTGTTTTCTCCTACGGCGCCAAGAAATCAGAAAGTAAAACCTTGAGGATGCGATAAAAGGAAAACAACACATCACGTCACTGCAACCTCAAAAATATAATAGAGACTAAATCATGAGGTAAATATGTGTGCAGATGAACAACAAGTACAAACTGAAGTCAAAACAGTATTCAAAGTGTGAAAACATAATACAGATACAGAATAATACTGTTACATCTCCACACATGAATCACGTGAATCTATGGTGCTGAATTTTCTACCTCTTAATTTTTTTACCGAATTATCTACATCCAAAGACCTGAATTTAATGAGGTGAATTCAGACACAGCACATTCCTTTATACTGTATTTTTTGTAGCACATGAATTCATGATGAATTCCAGTTGCAGTTCTGGTCAATCTGATTTAATTCTCTCCATTTTCTTCCAACTGCCCAAAAAACATGCAGGTTAGTGGATTGACTACTCCAAATTGCCCCTAGGTGTGAATGTGTGTGTGTCCGTGCTGCCCTGCGATGAATTAATATGAAGATGGATTAATATTTTATGGTTATTTTGATATATTTTAAATCTCAGTTATTCTGCCCAGCCACAATATTGATGACAAATCTGTTTAATTACAGTGTTTGCAGTGTGTAGATTGCATACTAGGGCATTCTGCAGCTTGCACATGGCTGATATTTCCTATTATGCAATCATTTGGATCATGATACTTCAGATTCCTCACCAATCCAAATAAAAGCATTAAAGTGTGTGTGAATGTGTGTGTGTGTCTGTGTTATGAAGTTAGGGCAGGGACCATATTTATGTACATTACATACATTTATGTGTATCTGTGAGATTATGTATGTATTATGGTTGTTAAATATTTTTAAACTTGCATTCACTTACTTGAATTACATAGATTGCTTACAACCGGTATTCGAATTTTAGAAGAAGCCTTTATTTGTCACATATACATCGCAGCACAGCACAGTGAAATTCTTTTCTTTGAATTTGCTCAAATATTAATTTGTGTAAAATGTTATACAGCCACAGATGCAACAGCACTAAACTAGGTTTGTGTCAGAGGACTGTGTGGACATATGGCTGGAATGGTTTATGGTTGAGTTGCTGGTGTATGGATGTGTACTTGCTGGTGTGATTGTGGAACGGTGCACGTATTTGCTCTCAGCAGTGTGTGTTTCAGGTGGTTGTGTGTGGTCTTGATAGAGAAGTGTTGGCCCAATTGGGTTGTGTTTGGCAGTAGTAAGTGCTGGTGCTGGTCTAGTGTTTGTGGAGAGGTGGTAATAGGTGGTGTTTATAGTGCTGGAGTGTGAGTGTGTGTGTGCGAGTGTGTGGGGGTTGGGGGGTGATGTGGTGATTGCACAGATGGGTCACCTAAGGAGGGGTGGCGCTGAGTGGCCATCGAGGTCAGAGCAGTAAAAGAGCTCTATTCACGAGTTTAGGAAAGAAAATAGGCTGTTTTCCAACCAAAACACCAGGAAATGTTCAGATGAGGCAAAACAAGTTCAGTCTCGCCTCATTAATATAGCGCAGATATAAATTCACACGTTTGGCACATAATCGCAAACTGTTTGAAATGTTTTCTTTCATTATTTTTATGCAGCTTGATTTGGGTGTGTGCGTGCTTGTGTGTGTGTGAGCGTGTGTGTATGTGTGTGTCCATACCTGTCCATCTTCAGCAACATTAACTCATTTATGCTTAAAGTGTGATAGGATTAGACTCGTGCTGAATCAGGCGTTTCGCTGCCTGGCCTGCACTGTTTGCATTAAGTATGCCTGGATAGATCATGTTACACTCGTAAACGTGTTTCTGTTTCTCCATGGATTAAACTCTAAGGCTCGCTCCTCAAAACTATACTGCTCTAAATGTAATAACAGCCACCGGTATCTTTCCTGTCCTATATGACAACTTTCTGCACAACCACTCTGTTCTCACACCAATATTTCTTTTTAGATTAAGCCCTCTTTTTTCTACAGACATATAGATAGATTCTGGAATCAACTCCAGAATTACTGGCATCCTTCATGAAAATAATTCGTGAGGTGGGAATACACTCTGGATGAGATGGCAGTCCATCACAGGAAACCACACACACACCTTCACACCTAGGGGAACTTTAGAGTTGCCAATCCGCCTACCAGCATGTTTTTGGGAGGTTGGAGAAAACTGGTTAACCCAGAAGAAACCCTTGTGAACATGGGGAGAACATGCAAAACACCACACCTAGCAACCCTGGAGCTGTGAGGTGCCCATACTAACCACTGCACCACTCTGCATGCAAAAATGAATAGCGCATACAGTTTAAACATAGTCAAACTATTGAAATTTGGTGAAGCCCTAGGGTTCAAACTGGAATACTAAAATGGCCGTTGTCGTTTTAGGCTCCTGCAATGGATGCATTTTGGTGACATTTTCTTGTTCTGACTATGATCACATTTTAACCTCATGGCAGATGCAAACAAGATTTAGTGCTGCAATAAGCTGGTACCTAGCAGAATTCATGATGCCATCAAGGCCCTGGACAGAAAACAAACCCAAAACATCGACCACATGCAGTGCCCTTGTTGTCACCACACATACGGATGGTGTACATGATCAAAAAGGTTTTGATTTTGATCTCATCTGACCACAATATATCATAGCTGTCATTCTGATGGCACTTGATGAATTGTTAGCAGTCTAAGTATTGTGTGTCTTGTACTCAGGAAGGGCTTCCTTTGTGCACCACTTCTTTTGTTCTTACGGAGGGGCCATCTAGTAGTTGATTTTGAAACTTGACAACCACAAAAATCAGCTAAAAGGCTATTCTGAAACAATGGTTTCTCGTTGCTTCTCACCATCCTCCTCAGTATAAGGTTTATTTAATACAAACATTTTTGCTTAAGCTCTTGCGTTGACTATAGACAGATAAAGATCTCAGAAAACACGCTAAATAGTAAATTTGACAAAAAAATACAATCATTTTTGAAATAATAATTACACCAAAATAAAACCAGTACAGTTTTGCATTGAAGATCTGCAGTATTGTTATATTCCACCTATTCCAAGATAATAATAATAATAATAATAATAATAATAATAATAATTAATGATGCATTCACACTAATGTACCCAGCTCCTCTACAAGAGTTCTCTATCTGCAGCTCCCTTTTCAATGTCAGTAACTGCTTCCTGTGCCCTAAATCTGGAACCTGTCCACCCATGCTGCCCCTCTTCTCTCCCCTTTCTGTCTACTCGCTCCCCTAAACAGAGCTCACACTTCTACTCCTCTTGCTTCTGCTCAACTCCTCCCGTCACTGGTTCACCTTCAGAGCTGTTCCACTTCCTGTGGTTAACTAGCAAAACCTACTTTCACACTGGTCTTTGATGTGTCATGTGCTAAAACGGCACACACGTACAGCAAACACACTGCAAATTAATGTATAAATAAGCACATGTATACACAGACACACACATTGAAACAGAGGGAATGTAGGTCATGAAAGCAGGATGGTGAAGTTTTTTCCCTTTTTAAAAAAAAAAAAAATCTGTACGCATCTCCTATTCCAAATGAATGAAGCTCAGTCCTAAAATACATCCCATTTCCTACCTTAAACATTATAAAATCAACTTTTTTCCATACCCCTGCTTTCATCTAGCTATGCTCACAGAAAGTGCTAATTGTCCATTTGGTGAAATACAGTACACTAGCTAAAACACTGGTGCTGATTAGACATAAGACGGAAAAAGTGTAATAATTTAAGACAGAGTGCGAGGTGTGGCAGTTTATATGTTATGCTGGCGTTGATAAAAAAATTTGTATTAGCAGGAGCAAGCAGTGAGCGTTGAGGAACATGTTCTGTGTTTGCCAAGTCCAACATCTGCTCCACATACACTTCCAGCTTTATAGGCCCCTTGTCTAATTATCCCCTTTCATGTGCCCTCTCTTTCTCCAACTGCAGGCATTGCTAACTCAGAATATTGGATTCAAGATACAAAAGACCATGTGTTAAGCAACTGTGTTAATAAGCCATAACAGTGAAATGGGTTACTTCATTTACTTTATGTACCCAAACTGTAAATGATGACATTTGCCTAATCCTTCTTAAACCATGTCCTTGAGAAAGAAAGACCCTGTTACTCATGTGAGAGGGTTTTTTCTTTACTAATTATAGGCAACTGCATGGTAAGAAGTTGCCCACAGTTGCTTTGTGACAACGTGCATTGAAAATGAACTATATAATACTAACTGCTTTTTAATACAAACTGCTATTCATGAACCGATCTGATCTCATGGGAAATTGGGATGAATTCAAACAAATGACAGCAAGGTTTTATTCAATTATAAACGCTTCAAAGTGCTTTATCCTGTTTGATTTGTGGTGGATGTGGGACCTACACACTGAGCATGACGTGGGAATACACCCTGAATGAGATGCTGGTCTATCGCAGGGGGACTACACACATATTCACACCTAGGGGCAATTTCGAGTGACCAGTCCACCTACAGTACTGTGCCAAAGTCTTAGGTACCCTATTTTTTTTGGTACAAACTTTGTTATAGATTTGTATTTTATGACTTATACATTATCAAGTCAGTACAAAAACATTTTAGATTTCCAAACATTAATTTTCCAGCACAAAGCTAAATGTTACAGAAAAATGTTTGGATGTCAGGAAAGACAGCAGCATATTATATAAGAGACCACTTTTCAGACAAAAAACATAATGAAGGCTGCTGGGTTTTGCTGCAAAAATAAGAAGCAAGTGTGACAGTCGAAGTCTCCAGAAGAACTCTGGCTGGTTCTGCAAGATGCTCAGTAAAACTTCCAGCTCATTTCCTTATAAAACTGCACACATTGTACAAGAGCCTACCATTTTTTCTTTTTAAAGAAAAGGGTCGTCACACTAATTATTGATTTTATTTCATTTATTACTGTTTACTGCTCTTTATAATATTTTTTAAAATGTAGAAACATTTAAATTCATTATTTTTGAAGGCGTCTTCACTCTACAGCATTTCTTTGCATGTGCCTAAGACTTTGCACAGTCTGTATATGTTTTTTGGTGAACCCAGAGAAAACCCAAGAAATCACACACACACACACACACACACACCCTATCAGAAATGCGTAAAACTATACAGAATATACCGCACCCATACGTGGCTGTGAAGGAATTTTTAAAACGTGAATTTTCATGATTACGAACCAAATTGGAATTTCCTAGAAACACATGGGAGTCTCCAAGCAAATAAATGGTTTCCATATAAAAAGCTTATCCAGGATCTTTAAATTTTGTTAAAGCATTTCAGGATGAATGTTAGCTCTGTGCTACATTTTTATTCTCACTTATTCTAAATTGGTATAGTCAGCCATGCTTCCAGGGTAAAGGCACTCCACCAAACTGTAATCACTCCTATTGAATACACATGGGCGGAATCTGAATTGCTTCACTCTCTGCCATGTTTCAACTCCAGTTTATGTAACCTGAAGCCTCACTGAGGGGTTTTGTAAGTCTTTGTTAAGGCAGAATTAAATAATGACTTGTTACAGATTTATTACTAGTGCAAATCTGTTCAGATTGTATGCTTTCTGCTTATAGTTGTGCTTTCTTTTTTGGAAAAAGTAGGTGGTCTAACTTAGGATAGTGTGACTGAAAGAATGTGACACAGAAATCCAAAACAAGCAAAAATAAATGACTATCACAACAGTATCTATAAAAGGGCTATTACGGCAACCCTTGCTTCCTTAAATTCCACAAAATACATATTTAACTTACTAAATTTAGAAAGGCATCTTAATGTTATATTAAGTATGGTTAGATTTGTCTTAAATTATAACAGACATTTTGTGGATTCAGGTCTTTATAGTAAACATGCTGTTCTGGACTCTGGGTGGTATAATGTTGACTCATGAAATATTTTCATGACCATCTTAACCTGCAGGAATAGTGACTCAAAAATTGCCTGGAATTAAGCTGCTAATGTCTTATGTGTTTTTACAAGATCATATAAACGCACTGAGCGCATGTTTGGTCATTTACATGCTACACAAGACACATAAGACACATAAGAATAGGCACAAGGACACACACACACACTATCATGTTTGATCTCTGACACACAGTGAGCTGTGTCCCTTCTTCTCTTAATCTAATACTAATTGGTAATTTGTCACGCATTCCTGATGGTTGCTGAATAATTCATGACACTCTGTTTGTGCTTCCAGAAAGACATGTGGCCACTCGATGACCTCCTCCAGACATGGACCTTAATAGAACATGCTTTTATTAAGTCTGGCAGCTTCATATTATATATTCATTTGATGTATGCTGTTATCCAAAGACGACTTGCAAGTGAAACAGACGCCAGTCCAAGCATAGTGCTGTTTAATTAGCTGGAACAGTATTACATGTTTAAACCATAAATGCTCCTGTTTATTTTTCAGTCATATATCAAATGTGTCATTTACGTCAAGTCATGCTTAAATGACCCCAGGGATGGCTGCACTTGTGGTGTAGCTTTGGCACATTACAGCGCACCTTTACGCTCATCTCCACTGGAGAACTTACATGCCAAGTTTGTGATCGAACCTGTGTGGATTTTGAGAGCTGATAGAGTGTGACTACTTGCACTAGACCTTCCAGTTCCTACTTTACTCACATACAATACAAACAGTCACAAGCCAAGAAAGAGGACTCTTGTGTGCCAGAACACGGCATCTGTTGAGGCTCAGTGAGGACCCATGCCCCTCCAAACCCCGAAGGCCCAAAACACGAGCTTTTAGGACAAGGCGTCCTGTTTGTGTTTGTAGAATCATGAAGAGCGTTTTGTGATGGACTCCATAACATGTCGAGTTCTGACTCCTGTTTTCAATTTAAAGCTGTCACAAAGACCTCATAGAGAAGCTGCATGCTTTCCTGCATCGTGTATGTTTATGAGAAATGTGGAAACTGGAGCTTAATTTGTTCACATAGGCTATAAAAGAAGCAAAATAGCGAATGCATTTGCAACCAAAATGATGTAGACAAAGTTACCTAAAATGCTCAAAGACCACAAAGTTCATATATTTCATATAAAATCAGTGATAAGGATGAAACATAAATGAAGGTTGAGTTCCTCTCCCACCCCAGATTTATTTACAGTATCCAGTATATATACAGTATCTCTTTAACATTATGAACTGTGAAACCACTGATGTTGGCTCACAACTGCAGAATTATAACAAGTTTAATTCATTCATCTTCAGTAGCCACTTTATCCTGGTCAGGAACACGGTGGAACCCGGAGCCTATCCTGGGAACACTGGGCACAAGGTTGGAATTTGCTGTGAATATGATGCCACTCCATCGCAGGGCACCACGCACACACATATTCACACACTCCTTCAATTGCCTTGTGGCAATTTAACATAGTAAATCCACCTACTGGCATGTTTCAGACAGTGGGAGGAAACCAGGGATCTTGGAGGAAACCCACACTGAGATGGGAAGAATCTAAGATGGGGAAAACTCCACACAGACAGAAATGTAAGCTTCTCCTACATCCATACATGTACTTCCTATGTCTGCATGGGTATCCTCCTACTCATCAAAAACATGCCAGTAAGACTGGTGAAGATAAATTGCCCCGAGATGTGAATGTGTATCTCAGGATTAATTTTGCCTCATGCCCAGAGTTCCTGGTATAGGCTCCGGAGCTTAAAATGGCTACAGTTACTGAAAGCGAGTGAATGAAATCCAACCATATCACGACTTGTTCGTTTCTGATGAGATCCTGCTGGAAACCAGTGTTTCGTGTGTGTGTGTTGATTTACATCTCTGTGGTGTTTTGCCACAGTGATTTATATCTCTGTGGTGTTATAGGTATTCTGCCCAAACGTCTTGAGTATTAGGGTATATATACAGTTCCCTCTGAATCAGAATCACCTTTATTGCCAAGTACCATGGGTTTACATGTACAAGGAATTTGTCTTGGTGTACTGGTGCTTAGTATAACAGTAAAATACAAGAAATAAAAAGAATACTGAGCAAAAGTATTGGAACAGATATTCTTAAAGTAAATGTTGTTGTCCTTTTGGCTGCTCCCATTAGGAGTCCCCACAGCAGTTCAGCTTCCATTGTCCGCATATTGATTTGGCATGAGTTTTATGCCAGATGCCCTTCCTGATGCAACCCTTCCTATTTATCTGGGCTTGGGACCGGCACTGAGAGTGCACTAGCCTGTGCACCCCAATGGCCAGCGTGTGGCTCAAACCCATGACCCTGAGATCAAGAGTCCCATGCCCAACCAACTGAGATAGCCAGGCACCAAAGTAAATCAAAGTAAATAACACTTAATATTTTGTTGCATATCCCTCGCTTGTAATAACTGCACCAAGCCGGTGACCCACTGACATCATCAAACTGTTGCATTCTTCTTTTTTTGTGATGCTTTTCCAGGCTTGTACTGCAGCTTCTTTCAGTTGTTGTTTGTTCTGGGGGTTTTTCCTTTCAGTCTCCTCTTCAGGAGGTAAAATGTTTGCTCAATTGGTTTAAGGTCTGGTGATTGACTTGGCCAGTCTAAAACCTTCCACTTTTTTCCCCTGATGAAGTCCTTTGTTGTGTTGGCAGTGTGTTTTGGGCCATTGCCTTGCTTCATGATGAAGTTCCTCCCAATTAGATTAGATGCATTTCTCTGTAAATTAGCAGACAGAATGTTTCTGTAGACTTGTAAATTCATTCTGCTACCATCATGAGTTATATCATCAATAAAGATTAGTGAGCCCGTGATTAGTAAGATTAGTGAGCAGCCATGCAAGCCCAAGCCATGACACTAGCTCCACCGTGCATGACTGATGAGCTTGTATGTTTTGGATCATTAGCAGATCCTTTCTTTCTCCACACTTTGGCCTTTCCATCACTTCGGTAGAGGTTAATCTTGGTTCCAGAACTTTTGTGGCATATCTCTGTATTTCTTTGCAAATTTCTGTGATCTTGACCCCTTCTGCTCTCCAGACCTGCCTGAGCCATCCTGATGCCCTGCTTCTGGTTGGAGTTCTCATCAATTGGAAATCACTCGCTGCTGCTGAGGATGTCCCCATATGGACAGCCTGAAGATCAGTGAGATTACTGAGGATAGTATACTTAAAAACCATGAAGATGGTGTTGGACCACAATTCATATGAACAGTTATGCTATGATGGCTTAGGATTACAATTGCTATGATAGCTTTAGGACTGCAATTGCCACTAACAGTTTTGCACTCAAGTCTCATTAAACAATGGAAAATCAAAAATTTTAAATTTCTATCCTGAATATATTTATTTCTGTAAAGCTGCTTTGTGACAATGTCCATTGTTAAAAGTGCTATATGAAATTCCAATCTGGCCTTCTGATTCTTACTGCTGATGAGTGATTTGCATCTTGCGATATGGCCTCTCTATTAATGCTCTCAAAGTCTTCTTCGAATGGTGGATTGTGATACCTTCACCCCTGCCCTGTGGAGGTTGTTGGTGATGGCACTCACTGTTGTTTGTGGGTTTTTATTCGCAGCCCTCACAATGATTCCTTGGCCGACCTGTTCCATGTCTGGTTGTTAGAAACACACCAGTGGTTTCTTTCTTTTTCAGGACATTGCAAATTGTTGTATTGGCTATGCCCAATGCTTGTGCAATGGCGCTGATCGATTTTTCCTCTTTTCTCAGCTTCACAATGGCTTGCTTTTGTCCCAAAGACAGCTCTTTGGTCATGTTGGTTTATCCTTTTTAACAACAAATGCAGTTTTCACAGGTGAAACCCAGGCTCAAACCCAGAGTACACATTCAGAGCTATTACTTGTTTAAACAATCCATCTAACAGGGCACCCTTGGGCAACAAGAAACACCTGTCACTCACATGTTCCAATATTTCTGATCACTTGACAAATGGGTGGGCTCAAACAAAAGGTGCCATGTTCTAAGTTGTTTAACAAATAATAGGAAATGAAAGCTGAAATTCTGATCTGTCATCTCATATTAATCTTTTGATCACAAATCCCAATATCTTTAGCGTATAGCACAAACAAAAGAATTGGCCTTGCCATTCCAATACTTCAGGAGGGGACTGAAGTACCTATGAAGTCAATGCTGTGATGTGATTATGTGCTCATTCATTTTGTACGAAGGAGTAAATCAGACATTCTCCCAATGCACTCTTGTCCCATAAATAATTCCAGCCTTTAGCGAGCTCTTGCCTTGCCTCTGCTGCCCCTTGTCTAAAGACCCCACTGCAGAGAATAACTGCCAGCTGGATTCACTGCCAGGACCTGTTGGAAAGCTAATTCTCTCTAAACTGGTTTTCCCCGGAAAACTGGAGCAGCCCAGCTGAATTTGTGCATCTGACCTGATCATGCCTATGTGCTGTATGTAAGCCTGACCAGGCGGAGTTAAAGCGACCACTGAGCCTCGGGAAAGGAGAGGAGAGAGGTTTTTTTAAGGAAGCCCGTGTGGGTGAGTTCATGTGACTTATCCTAGAAAGCAAACGATTCCTGGTGGACAAGTCATGCATACGCAAGGTTTTCTGCTCCAGATGTGAAGTTCAAGGTTATACCTCAAGGCGTGTCAGAGATGGAAATCGCACAGGCAGCTTGTTTTTAACCTTGCCCTTGTTACCCAGGCTGTGATGAACGAGTGAATGATCTGTCGGGCTTGTGCACTCCGAGGCTGAAAGCGCGCACTGCAGCGGTGCCATGGCGGGGGCGGCTCTGGCGGGTCTCTCCGTGATGCTCGGTGCGGGTTTCCTCGCCTGGGACTGGTCGAGCCAGAACCAGGTGGAGAATGATCCCGCGGCAGCGAACCCCCACAGACCACCGCACATCATCTTCATCATGACGGACGACCTGGGTTTCAACGATATCGGCTACCACAACCCTGACATGCGCACACCCACGCTGGATAAGCTGGCGGCGGATGGAGTGAAGCTTGAGAATTACTACGTGCAGCCGATCTGTACGCCTTCCCGTAGCCAATTCCTCACCGGCAGGTAAATCTAATGCTAATGCGTGTAAATTGTAGACAGCTGAATGCAAAAGTTTGCACACCCTTGGGATGAATGATAAAGATAATAAAGACAAAGAAATGAAAAATGATTGCATTTGGTGTGTTAGGTTTCACAGATGTGCCTTAAAAAAAGTTCATTTTTGAACCTGGATTTTCGTAGATAAATTATAAAACATTTTCATTTTTCACTACGGGGGATGCAAACTTTTGCATGCAGTTCTACACTTGCACTCCAGATTGCCACCTCAGCTCTCACCTCCTCACATAAAAAGGGTTGCTACTACACTATACCTTCCCTTGTAGCTGGGGTGGTACCATAATATTTTGTACTTTTAATATGTATCTTTCATCTGGAAATGTGGATACAGTGTACATGTAAATAATTCAAGATGCATAATTGATCCATAATTACCTTTTAGCTTTAAAATAAAGCTCTAAAAGTACACTAAACTATATGCATATTACTAGGTTAAAGATACGTAGTAAAGGTTCAAAAGGTGTATGTGTGAGGATTCCATCTCAGTGACAAAGGAACGGTACAGTACAGTACCCTCTTTTCTGAGAGTGTAGTGTGTTTTCCAGTGTAGAGTGTTTGACAACCCATGTCTTAAAACCTGCACATGCACCCATAGCAAAGACGTCTTCAGATCTTTTTGTATCTTTCCTCCATACGTTGTTATATGATGTAACTTATAATGATGTCATTACACTGTATGGCATTAGTAGTAGCCTAAGTCAACCAGATGTGTGGTGTAGTCATGAAGACATTTCACAACACTTCAGTTCTAAACCAATGAAGCCTTGTCTCACTACTGCTAGAAATTTCTCAGTGACCTAGATTACAGCAAACTAACAGAAATTATATGTTGAATATTATGATTATGATGATCCTGATTATCCTGAAGACACATACAAATCATAACCAAAACCAAGCAAAGCAATAATGCAAAGTGCTGAATTCACACATACAGTGTTCAATCAGCACATGGGAATTTCTTTGCTATTATATGATAATTGCTCCGAGGGCGCCATGGTGGCTCACCAGGTAGCATTGATGCAGGGTCCTTGGTTCGGTCCTGAGCTCGGGTTACTGCCTGTGCAGAGTTTCACATGTTCTTCTCCTATTCATGTGGGGTTTGTCCGGGTTCTCTGGTTTCATTCCACTGTCCAAAAACATGCTGGTAGGCAGATTAACTTTGCAAAATTGCCCATAGATGGTCCCAGGATAGGCTCCGGATCCACCGCCACCCTGACCAGGATAAAGCAGTTACTCAAGATGGATGAATGAATAATTGCCCTGTGATAGATCCATGTACATCCTGATTACTATCGTTAGTACTGATGAACATCTGCAGTGTTTATAGAAGTCCTGATGGAGACAAACACCCAGTAGTGTGCAAGTCATTCAACATGGTTTTGCCAGTTGTCATTATATGATGCTGAATAATATGAATGATCATTTAGACAATGCACATAACCATGCAGCAATAATCTTGATTGTTAAATAAACACTTAGCTGCGGAAGTACAGAAATGCAGAGTAGCCGTTGTATGATATTGAATAATCATTTATTCACACTTTTAGAAGGTAAACCCTAAATGGCTCCTCTGGTTGTCCCTCTGGGGGAACTCTTGAAGATTCTATGTAGAGCAATATTTAGAAAGCTAGAATTATCACCCACCCAGAGAACCCCCTTTTCCTATTAATGTGTAAGGGAAACTTCAGTAGAAAACACTAAGATTGTAATGGTTTCAACCTTATAACAATCTAACTGAGGATCTCAAACTGGCCGTACCTGGAACTGGTAGCAGCAGTAGGTAGCAGCTGAATCCAACAGAAATAGCAACATGTCATCACTGTGGACGAAAGAAGCTTTTATGCTATTGAAGATTTTCAATTCAATTTTGTTTATATAGTGCTTTTAACAATGGACATTGTTACAAAACAGCTTTTCAGAAATCTGGATGTAGATTTAGATGCCTAATGAACAAGCCAGAGGCTTTTGGTAATAGAAACATGATTGCCATGGATAGCAAGTAAAAGTTACCATAGTTGAATCTACTCCTACAGACCCAAATTCAACTCAAGTCCTTGTGATGCAGGTGTGTAAAAACATTTCCTCTTCCCTCTTCTCAGGTATCAGATCCACACGGGTCTCCAGCATTCGATCATCCGGTCCCGGCAGCCCAACTGTCTACCTTTTGATATGGTCACCCTGCCGCAGCGCCTCCAGGAGGCCGGCTACTCCACGCACATGGTGGGTAAATGGCACCTGGGCTTCTACAAGCGTGACTGTCTCCCCACTCGTCGTGGCTTTCATACCTACTTTGGCTCGCTGACAGGCAGTGTGGACTACTACACGTACGACTCCTGTGATGGTCCAGGCAGGTGTGGCTACGATCTCCATGAAGGTGAAACAGTGGCATGGGGATATCGGGGAAAATACTCGACACATCTGTACACACGCAGAGTGCGGAAGATTCTGGCATCGCACAATCCATCAGCACAGCCTCTGTTTATTTTCCTGTCCTTCCAGGCTGTTCACACTCCCTTACAGTGTCCTAAGGAGTACATCTATCCATATCGCAGCATGGGGAATGTTCATCGGCGCAAATATGCAGGCATGGTCTCATCCGTGGACGAGGCAGTACACAACGTGACATATGCGCTCCGGAAATATGGTTATTACCGCAACAGTGTGATTATCTTCTCTACAGATAATGGGGGCCAGCCTTTATTTGGAGGAAGCAACTGGCCACTCAGGGGCAGGAAGGGGACCTATTGGGAAGGTGGCATGCGTGCAGTGGGATTTGTCCACAGCCCACTTCTCAGGAGACGGAGGAAAGTCAGTAAGGCACTGGTTCACATCACTGATTGGTACCCGACACTGGTGCAACTGGCAGGGGGGAATGTATCCCAAATGCACGAGCTAGATGGGTATGACATGTGGGACACGATAAGCGAGGGCAAGGAGTCCCCACGCTTCGAGATCCTCCACAACATCGACCCATTGTATGTGCCTTCACGCCACGGCTCACTCCGGGGCGGCTATGGCATCTGGAACACTGCTGTACAGGCAGCAGTGCGAATGGGAGACTGGAAGCTGCTGACGGGAGAGCCGGGTTATGGAGACTGGACACCACCGCAGGTGTTAGGAAACTTCCCAGGTGGCTGGTGGGATCTTGAGCGTCACGCCGAAGCCCGCAAATCACTATGGCTGTTCAACATCACAGCCGATCCGTATGAGCGCTACGACATGGCTGAACAGAGGCCTGATGTGGTAAAACAGCTGCTGGCCAGGATAGCATTTTATAATCGCACAGCTGTACCTGTGCGCTACCCTGCTGAGGACCCAAGGGCAGATCCGAGTCTGAATGGAGGAGCATGGAGGCCCTGGGCCGGGGACAAGGAAGCAGACAGCTGGCACCCAGTCTATCACAGGAGGAGGAATGACAAAAATAAGAAACTGAGCAAAATGAGGTCGTTTTTCAAGAAACTGAACACAAAGATTATGTCCAATAGGATATAAGTGGTATACACGTGATAAATGTGATTTCCTTCATAACCTTTTCAAAAATTCAGATGAAAGTCTTTTGTTTAATTACTAATTACGAGCTTCTCATGGCTAATTTTTTTTTGCCTGTTTGACTGTATGTTATTACATACGCTACCTCTCAATTTTTTTTTCTCTGCTCATGTACTTTGAAAGGCCCTACACTCTTAGAAAAGGGTTCCTCAGCTGTTCCTTTATGGGAACTCTTAAACCTTCTGTGTAGAACCCTACAGCAGTGCTTCCCTTTTGAGAAGTGGTTTGAAATGGTTTGAAGCAGAGCCTAAGAACCCTTTGTTATCCTGTAAACCCTTAAAAGGCCCTTGAAGAACCCTTTTTTCTAAGAGTGTACTGCATTCCTAGTACAACCTAAAAAAAAAGGACTGAAGAATTACTGACTGATTAATGTAATGAATGAAGGAATGCATTTTTGTTGTGGTCTACTCTAGACAATCTCACATACACAGCATTAAAACATGTAACACTGTGGATTAAAACAAAACAAAACAAAACATTGTTTACCTGGACCAGCTGATTCTCATTTGTTTATGTAATTCCTTTTTAAACGAAACTTTTTTACTGTTATCAGCTACTCATCATACATCATAGTGTTTGGCATAGTACGTGTTGTGAGTGTTCTGCATGCATTGATGGGAGATCTTTGTAATAAAATAACACCTGTGCTTTCACAGACATGACATGTGCATGTGGACTGGAGTTAATCTCCACAAAGAGACTGCCCTCTAGTGGTCACATGGTGCTATAAACAAACGTGAATCTGGAGAGCTGTAAGAAAATGTTTAATTTCTTTAAAAAAAAAAAAACTTTTTACATTTTTTTTTTTAAAAAGTGGTGTTTTATGGACGTCCAAATCTGTCAAGATAAATAAATAAATACAAACTAAATAAGTTTTAAAAGATGGAAAAGAAAGGAAGCTTGGATTATGGCTTTGTTTGTGTTACTTGAGTACTACTCTGAGTTTTGTACCTATTTATTCCAGAGTTTATTTTGCTATGTATTTACATAATTTATTGATTTCTATATTTTATATAATCTCTGTATTGATTTATTTTGTATTTATTTATTCCTAAAGATGTTTTAATTTATTTATCCGATTTTAAATTTATTCATCTATTCATTTCTGTATTTATTACAGTATTTCCCTATTTTGTGTCTTTATTCATATGATAGTGGGAGTGTTTTTACTCTTAAGCACAGCAGCATTCAGCAGATGAGACACTGACGAGGCGTTTGTTCGACGCGCGTGCCCTCTAGTGGACTATGGTGGTACTGCAGCGGGTCTTCAATATAGGCTTTCAACAACAAAATAATGGGTAAAATTGTATTATTAGCCAAATTTAGATATGAATAGCTATAAATGTGTAAATCATTTTTTCTCCAAAATATGTGAATCATTATTTGATTCTGAAAGGTTTCAGATTGTCTGATGTAGGCTACTAGTTCTGATGAGTTTTGAGTGATATTTATGTCAAGCTTATGTTTTATACTGAGTTGAATGGTAACTTCTTCCCTAATCAGTGTGAGGACTTTAAGAGGGAACACTGTAGTTAATTATCATTTATTGTTATGGTCAGGACCCCAAAAGTGACGTAAAGTTAATAGTATCTTAACTGGTAGAGTAGGAGTGCAGTGAGATGACATTAAAGGATGATCTTTGTATTGCTGTACTTTTGGACACTCAGCAGTGGTCCATTCAGGTTAGAGAGCTGGGCTGCAAACTGACCTGTTTTGATGTCTTTTGTAGTTCTAGTGCTTTAGCAAAAGATAGCATTTTACCAAGAGCTTAAATGTATGATTATCAGGCCATTAGTGTAATTAATTAATAGAGCAGTTTCCATCTACAGAAACTATCAATCACTCAATAATAATAATAATAATAATAATAATAATAATGAGGCACTGAGACACTGATATCTGATATCATAATTAAATAAATGAATAAGTGAAAGAATAATTAAAACACAGTTTATATTACCAAATGAAATATTAGCCTATATACACAATTTTGTTTAAAGAATTTTATTATTTTTTTTATTAATGTATTTGAGTAATTTATTTATTATCCTTTTAGCATATCTAACCCTACGTACTGTGTCAGTAATAAATGCATGCATTATTATTATTTTTTTTTTACAATGGAGCAAAATAATAGCCCTGAGCTCATGAGGCATTTACAAAGCATGATGTTTATGATTAATCTCTGAAGCAAATGTTTCAGCAACAGCGTAATTAAAAAAAAAAGAAAAGAAAAAAAAAAGAAAGGAAAAGCAGCAAGGTGTAACCATGACTATGAAAATCTCGGTTCCACATACGCTTACATGTGATACCATTATAAAATTAAAAAATTGCTCTCTATGCATTCAATGGGAAAGAAATACACACAATACAGCTGCATTTGACCTGGTGGCCTAAAGAATAACAAAAAAAAAAAGAGTAGCTTTAAAAAAGAGTGGTTTTCATGTTGCCTCACTAAGTCCCTGCTGATGGAACGAAACAGAAAAATGACTTAACTTGGCTTAACTGCATAACAAGTAGCATGTAGTAGCTAAATAATTAGATGGCTAATAATAAGGATATTATAATCAGTATAAAGAAAAACAAGAACAACAACAGTACTCAGTTGTGACAAAATGGCCAGATATTTGCTCTGGGGTAGTAGGATACACTGTGTACCTCTTTAGGTTTGGTTCAGCAACTTGACTTTGAGCATGCACATGAACAGTAGGAATAACAAAATCACGTGATCAGAGTGAGAGTTCGTGAAGACGGGTTTGGTGGTCAGCCTGCTATGCACGTGCAGCCCACGGCGATGCTCTCCACCACGGTGCGGTAACGCGGCACGCACTTCTTCTTCTTCTTGCGGGGACACTGCAGCCGCCGCACCGGGATCTTGGCGTAGATGAGCACGCTGGTCATTGAGCGGTCCTCCTGCATGGTGAAAGGGTTAATGCAGCCCGCGCATGCGCACTTGGCCTCCGGTATGTCGACGGGCCTGCGGTTCTCATCGTGATTGATCCTGTTGCAGTACAGGGTGTAGTACACAAATAACGCTTATTACATTGTTATCTGATGGTGATGGAATTTGATACAGGATGTGGGTATAACATACAAATTTCACGCATTTTTTTTTTCAGAAGTAAAACAGACCTCCACAAATGTTGACATGCTCTAGGCTGCATCACTTTATCTTTATGCTTTATGTTCAGACGTTTACAGTCATTACTGTAATGCTCTATTTCCACATCAGTGGAAACGTTTCTAGGCCAAAAATCAATAATATACCTTTATTTTTCAATTAATTTACACTCTCAATGTCTCTGTGGTGGTACCGTTATCCTTTTTACCATTAATATTGTATCTTTCACGTGGAAACTTAAATATAATGTACATTTAAAATGGACTGTAAGTCAAGTTTTAAAGCCACAATAAATATGCACCTTTCTAGGTAAAAGATATACACTAAAGGTACAAACTCAGCACTTAAGGGACCACCCCATGCACTTTAGTGCCTTTCTTCTGCGCGTGCACACACACACACACACACACACACACAAAGAACTTCGAAATGAAATGTTAGTGTGTCCTGCAATCCAACACAACACATAATGGCAAAATCAAAAATAGTTCCAGGAGAAAGAAGCCAAAGATTTGTCAACAGACTCTACCAAACAAAACGGAGGCAGTTATAACAGCAGTTATTACAGAATATTTAAATTACTTTCAGAAAGAAAGATACACACTTACGAACTGATATCATGTTCCCATTATCAATAGCCTATCTAAATATGCACCAGAGGAATAGCTGTGAAACCTAACACACTAAATATTATGTTGGTTAAAATACAGTTCTCTGTGTAAAAGCAAAAATGTCTGCATGCATCTGTATAGATGATTTTTTTTTTTTTGAAGAAGAAGAATTTATATAGAAATTTCGCCAATATGCTTATATGGCAATGTGGAACGTTTAATCTTGAAATGTTAAATAAATAAATAAATAAATAAAACAGCTCACCTGTAGGACCACGGGGAGAGGCTTCGACTGTTGGACATCCACAGGTGGCGGTCCACCACGCACTTGCTTTTGGACAGAGCCGGGTTGTTCCGCACCTGAGACACCATGTCATCGATGGCCTTGTCGAAGTCCACCTCGTGTTCTCCGTCTCCGGCTGTGTGGTCTCCGGTCAGTATGGGGTCGAGGGGAATCTGGAAGGAAGTGGCATTGCGCTGCGGCTGCGCGTCCTGCTGGCCCTCCACTTTACGCCTCCGCCCTTTGCCTTCTTTGCGCGCCAGCGCCATGACCAAAATATCCGCCAGCATCAGCACCATTAACAGCTGTTGGTGAGAGAGAGGATCACATCAAGTATCAGTTAAACACAGTGTTAGAAGTAGAAATTTCCTTCATACAAGTAGCAAAAAAGGCATCGGAAATGTTCAAACAAGCCGCGCCATCCGGACTCACCTCGTTCCAAAATCTGCCCATGGTTTCCACTCAGGTCGCTGCGCTTACATTTGGCACACGTGTTCAACCATCTATTAAACACCTTTTGGCACAATCAGGATGCGTGTCACTACATACCAGGTTTTGTCACAGGTGAGGACACACCTGTGCTGGGCAGCTGAAGGTGGAGCCAAATGAGCGTTACATTCAGTGCGGTCAGTGAGTGTACACCACACTACTGCTGTAAAAATGAGGAAATGAACATAATACAGAACAGGAGAGCTATAAGGACAGATTTTAAAACTGCACTTTGTAGGCTACAGGATCTTTATGCCTATATTTATCAATACGCTGCTCCGGTTATTACAAGTTGATAATTATGGGAGGAATATCAGCACTGGTTAAGCATTATTCCTAGTAAAACAAATTAAAATAATGATTAGCCTAAATATGTTCTGAACGGTACTTGTCCATACTAGTTTGGAGCAACTTGTTTACTTATTGGCAAGTTTTGGACTAAATATATCAAACAAAATAAAATAAAAAAAGAGTAGGGCATTATTTTCAGTCTAAGTGGGCAAGAAATTTTGAATCATCACGACTTTGTGCCTTATTGTGCTCTCCTTGTCTGCTTTGCCCCCTTTTTACTTAAATACGCCTTTTATTTCTTTTTCAGGAAGTTCTTAAGCCCTGTTGCCACAAAGCAAACAAACAGTACTTTGAAGGTCTATAGATGCACTCTGGGAACTCTCTCTCATAGAACATTGCCTGCCGCTATGGACATGAGCCATGCAAGGTTTTGTCTTTGATCCTCTTTTATTGGCATGTGCTTCTTTTCAATGGATCCTATTGAGATGACCAAAGAAAGAACACCTGTTTTTGAGGCAGGTTAGGGCAATTCATTAGCAAAGCTTCCGCTTCAATAGAGAAGAGTTTTTAAGTGTGTTAAACACTCAGCTGTAAAAAAAAAAAAAAAAAAAAAAAAAAGAAAGAAAAAAAAGAAACTGGCCCAGTGATACAACTGGGAGAGAAACAAAATATATAATATAGCCTACTTATTCTTGTGAATAACAAAAGGAAACAGTCTACATGTACAACATAATGCCCATAGTATTCATTACAATTAACCTGTAGTGGATCTTATATGAAATAAAAATATAGAATTGTACACTGGCATTTAATGCCACACAAAGGTGCTTCAAAACATAAAAGAAGCAGCTTAAGGAGTTGCAAAAATGTTTGCCTTCTAAATGAACAAGAAATAACAAGAAAAATGTTCAAATATATGTTCACATTTTTTAACAGTAAAACAACAAAATAAAAAAAATAATTATAGCCTGCTATTTTACCCAATGTGGTAATCTTAAAAAGCATTTATGTGGTATTGTGCAATATTTCAGAACAATTCATGAACAAAAATTACATTGTTGAAAATTACATTAGCAAAAGACCTGAAATGTGAAGACTCAATTGAATTTCACAGAAGAAATCATGCCTGCAAACTTCTACATTCCTCTGTTTATTTATTTATTTATTTATTTATTTATTTTTACTCACTGGATGATCATACATATAAACATGTAGAACCACCTTTAGCAACAATAACTTCAGGTAAATGTTCTTTGAGTTTGAGGGCATTTGTTTATCCACAACTCTCTTACGATCCTGCCACAGCATCTCAATGGCCATGAGGGCTGGACTTTGACTTGTCCATTCCAACAACTTCATTTTTTTCTTCTTTAGCCAATCAGATGTCGATTTGCTGGTCTGATTGGGATCATTGTCCTGTTGCATGCCCCAATTTCGGCACAGCTTAAGCTGCTGAAAAGATGGCCTCACATTTGAAGATTCTGGTATAAAGTGGAGTTCATCATTGTCTCAAAGACGGCAAGTTTCCCAGGTCCTGTGGCTGCAACAAGCCAAAATCATCACCCCTCCACCACTATGCTTGATAGTTGGTATGAGGTGTCTGTGGTGATATGCTGTGTTGGTTTTTGCCAGACATGGTGTTGTGCATGATGACCAAACATCTCCACCTTGGTATCATCAGTCCACAGGATATTGTTCCAGACCTTTTGTGGTTTTTGCTCAGATGCAAAGGTCCAGATGCAGTCCTGCTGCCATATTCTTTTTGGAGAGAAAGGACTTTTTCCTAGCCACCCTTCCATGAAACTATTCTTGTTCAGTCTTTTCTGATTATGCTGTCAAGAACATAAAAATTTAATGGCTTACAGATGCATGTAGATCAGATGATGTAGTTCTTGGGGTTTTCTTTATATCTCTGAGAATTAAATGGTCTGACCTTGGACTGAATTTGCTGGGACTCCCACTCCTGGGAAGATTTGCAACTCTCTTGAAGGCTCTCCATTTGCAAACAATCCTTCTCACTGTATGGTGAATTTTAAATTGTTTGGAGAGAGCCTTATAACCATTCTTGTTTCTGAATGTTGGTTTACTTTTTTGGGAACAAATGACTACATATTGAAATCTATATATGTATTTGTTTATTTACTTTATTTAGTTATTTGTTGTAGACATTTGCGAGGACCACACAATTGTTATGTGGGCCATGATAAATAAAAACATAGAATTGAATGAGGAAGTACTTTCTTTTTCCCATGACTGTATAACAAGACCAATTCTTTTGTTTTTGCTATACACCGAAGACATTTGGGTTTGAGATCAAAAGTTGAATATGAGATAGATCAGTATTTCAGCTTTCAGTTCCTGATATTTACATTTAGATGTGTTAAACAACTTAGAACATGGCACCTTTTGTTTGAGCCCACCGATTTTTCAAGTGAGCAAAAGTATTGGAATATGTGAGTGACAGGTGTTTCTTGTTGCCCAGGTGTGCCCTGTTTAAACAAGTAATAGCTTTGAAGGTCTACAGGTCTAGTCTTGGTTTTAGCCCTAAGTTTCACCTGTGAAGACTGCATTTGTTCTTAAAAAGGATAAACCAACATGAAGACCAGAGAGCTGGCTTTGGGAGAAAAGCAAGCTATTTTGAGGCTGAGAAAAGAGGGAAAATCGATCAGAACCATTGCTCAAGTATTGCGAATAGCCAATACAACAATTTAGAATGTCCCGAAAAAGAAAGAAACCACTGGTGTACTAACAACCAGACATGGAATAGGTCGGCCAAGGAAAACGACAGAAGTCGATGGCAGAATCATTGTGATAGCAGTGAAGAAAAACCCCAAAACAACAGTCAGTGACATCACCAACAACCTCCACAGGGCAGGGGTGAATGTATCACAATCCACCATTTGAAGAAGACTTTGAGAGCCGAAATATAGAGGCCAGACCACAAGATGCAAACCACTCATCAGCAGTAATAATCAGAAAACCAGATTGGAATTCACAACGAAATGCAGAGATGAACCTCAAAAGTCCTGGAACCAAGATTAACCTCTACCAAATTGTTGGAAAGGCCAAAGTGTGGAGAAAGAAAGGATCTGCTAATGATCCAAAATATACATATGGGCTCATTGGTCAAGCACAGTGGAGGTAATGTCATGGCTTGGGCTTGCCTGGCTGCTTCTGGAATGGGCTCAATAATCTTTATTGATAATGTAACTCATGATGGTAGCAGCAGAATGAATTCAGAAGTCCACAAAAAAATTCTGTCTGCCAATTTACAGAGAAATGCATCCAATCTTATTGGGAGGAACTTCACCATGCAGCAAGACAATGACCCAGAACATACTGCCAACACAACAAAGGACTTCATCAGGGAAAAAAAGTGGAAGGTTTTAGACTGGCCAAGTCAATCACCAGACCTTAACCCAATTGAGCAAACATTTTACCTCCTGAAGAGGAGACTGAAGAGAGAAACCCCCAAAACAAACAACAACTGAAAGAAGCTGAGGTACAAGCCTGGAAAAGCATCACAAAAGAAGAATGCAACAGTTTGATGATGTCAGCTGGTCGCCAGCTTGATGCAGTTATTGCAAGCAAGGGATATGCAATAAAATATTAAGTGTTATTTACTTTAATTTACTTTAAGACTATTAAATATGTACTATAAAATAAGTACTGTTCCAATACTTTTGCTCACCTGAAGATTGGGTGGTCTGCCACCAGTGGTGCAATATTCTATGTTGTTTAACACATATAGATGTAACTTTCGGGAAATGAAAGTTGAAATTCTGATCTAATGTCTCAAATTCATCTTTTGATCTCAAGTATAAAATGTCTTCAGTGTCTAGCAAAAACAAAAGAATTGGCCTTGCCGTTCCATTACTTCCAGGGGGGAATGTACATATTATAATTAAGAGTACAGTGGATATAAAAATGGCAGGTTTTTGTGAAGTAAAAGAAGGAAACTATTATAATTCATGTAAGATCTTTTCCCACCTTTAATGTGTAATTAACAAGTATACAAATAAAGCGAAAAACAATCAGAATCTTTTTTAGGGAAAAAGGAAAACTAAAATAAAATAAAATAAAAAAACTTACAATAGCCTAGCTGCACACTTAGTGTGCACACCCCTAAACTAATACTTTGTTGAAGCACCTTTTGATTTTATTACACCACTCAGTCTTTTTGGGTAAGAGTCTATCAGCATGGCACATCTTGTCTTGGCAATATTTTCCCACTCTTTCTTGCAAAACATTCTAGAGCCATCAAATTGTAAGGGCATCTCCTGTGCACAGCCCGCTTCAGGTCACCCCACAGATTTTTAGTTGGATTCAGGTCTGGGCTCTGGCTAGGCCATTCAGAAACATTGCTCTTCTTTTGGTTAAGCCATTCCTTTGTTGATTTGGATGTATGCTTTGGGTTACTGTCATGCTGAAAGGTGAAATTCCTTTTCATCTTCAGCTTACTAGCAGACACCTGAAGGTTTTGCACTCGTATTTGTAGCTATTCATGATTCCCTCCACTTTGATAAAACCTGCAGTTCTGGCTGATGAAAAGCAGCCCTAAGGCATGATGCTGCCAGCACCATGCTGTACCTTTTGGAACTATGGAGTTATTATACCTTTTGGAATTTGTCTCATCGGACCATAACACATTTGGCGCATGGTTTGGGGTGATCTAGTTGAGCTTGGATGTTTTTTGTGAAAAAAGGCTTCTGTCTAGCCACCCTACCCCATAGCCCAGACATGTGAAAAATATAAGAGATTGTTGTCACAAGTATTGTAATCAGTAACTGTCCATGCAGCTCCTTTAATATTGCTGTAGGTCGCTTGGCAACCTCCCTGGTAAGATTTTGCCTTGTCCTTTTATAAATTTTGGAGGGATGTCCTTTACTTGGTAATGTCACTGTGGAGGTCCATTTTCTCTATTTGTTGATGATGGCCTTTATGGCATTCCATTGTACATCTACTGTTTTGGAAATTCTTTTATACCCCTCTCCTGATCGATACATTTCAACAAGTGAGAGACCATGCATGCTTGGTCAGCTCTTTGCAGATCATGGCTTCAGCAGTCGGATGAAACCAAGACGATGCGAAGAAAATCCTATAGAAACAGCTGGTCTTTATTTGGGGTTAATCAGAATAATTTCATTGATGACAGTTTTATGATAATTACTTTTGAACATAGATTGAATGCGGTTGGTTCATTCTGAACACAGCAACATCCCTAATTATAAAAGGATGTGCACACTTATGCAACCAGGTTATTGTAACTTTTTTATTTTTCTTATCTTCCCTAAAATGTTTCTGATTTTTTTTTTCACTTAATTTGCATACATTGTAATTTCACATTGAGGATGGAAAAAGTTCTGACATTTTAATTTTTTTTAACATCACAAAAACCTACCATTTTACAGGGTTGTGTAGACTTTCTATATCCATTGTGTATATATATATATATACTTTATACGTACTTTATAAAGATGTTTTTAATCAAACTAGGCTACTGACATGTGCATGTATTATAAGTAAAACATTCTGAATTTTTGTGATTAACACCATGGAAAATGTGTTCTTATACTGCAGTAGGAAAAATCTTTAACTCCAAATAATTTTTTGTCTTCAAAAACAAGTCACAATTGTCTATACACCATGACTATCCTTTTCTTTCTTTTTCTTTCTTTTTTTTTTTTTTACATGTACATACATGGAACCCACCTGGAAACCCAATAGCTTTATTTATTTCTCATAAAACAAAAGAATCAGGCTCCAATCTAGTCTCCATTGAAATTGAACCTTATGTTTGAGGTTTGTTTTGTCTGTGGTTTGAGAGCAGAGTGTCTTTTGACAGGTTTTTCAAAAACACTAGTAAGAGATATCTTATGCCTTCTCACCACCTGAGTCTTTTTTATTGACTTCGAGCAAAGTACACACATCCGTTCCCTTCACGTGTTCAATTGTTTTAAGCCTCTCATATTTCTACCATAATAGTGGAAGTTGATTCCCAAATTTCGATTTATGAAAGGCAACATTATTTCATTCAGCTGTCTGATTTGTGAAAGGCAACCTTTTTGTATTTAACGTGATTTATGAGAGCAGGCGAAAGAAAAGGATGCACTAGGAAGAAGACAAACTTTAAAATTTATCAAAAGCTGTATTGTGTGCTCAAATAAATGTAAATTTTAAGACCGGAATACTTTACACTCCTGAAATAGTTATCACACGAGTCTCGATTTTGTCAATATTTACCCTTCATGTGGTATTTTTAAGGCCAGTGTTTTTTATAGTGTATTAGAAAACACGTAACAGTTAGTACATTTTGCCTTTAAAATGTTTTTCTGTGGACAAAGTGAGTATAGGTTTTATGTAATGCTTACTTTAAAATAAATAAATGGCCTGATTAATATAATTATTATGATTTTTAATTGGTCTCCCTATGATTTTTAAAGGGCTTCCCTTTGCTGTCAAAATAGTCAATTTTTCGAGGCATGAATTCCACAAAATGTTGGAAATTCCTTTGAGGTTCTGGTCCATGTTAACATAATTGCATCATGCAATTCCTGCAGATTTTTCAGGTGCAATTTCATGCTGTGAATCTTCCGTTCTACCACATCGCAAAGTGTTCTATTGGATTCAGATGCGGTGACTGGGAAGGCCACTCAAGAACACTGAACTCATTGTCATGTTCATGAAACCAGTGTGAGATGACTTTTGCTTTGTGACATGGTGCATTATCATGCTGGAAGTAGCCATTAGAAGATTGTGGCCATGAAGGGATGCACATGGTCAGCAACAATACTCAAATAGGCTGTGGCATTCAAGCAATTGAATGGTATTAACAGGCCCAAAGTTTGCCAAAAATACATTCCCCACACCATTACATCACCTCCACCAGCCAGGACTGTTGACGCAAGGCAGGTAGGTAGCATGGATTCATGTTGTTGGTGCCAATTTCTGACCATACCATCTGTGTTACTCAGCAGAAATTGAAATTCATCAGATCAGGCTACGTTTTTTTGAGTCTTCAACTGTCCAGTTTCAGTGGGCCTGTGCCCACTGCAACCTCAGCTTTCTGTTCTTGGCTGACAGAAGTGGAACCTGACGTGGTCTTCTGCTATTGTACCCAGCTGCCTCAAGGTTCGATGTGTTGTGTGTTCCAAGTTGTTTTTCTGCTCACTACAATTGTACAGAGTGGTTATCTGAGTTACTGTAGTCTTTCTGTCAGCTCAAACCAGTCTGGACATTCTCCGTTGATCTCTCTCATCAACAAGACTTTTCCATCTACAGAGCTTCTACTCACTGGATGTTTTTTCTTTATTGCACCTTTCTGAGTAAACTCTAGAGACTGTTGTGGGTGAAAATACCAGGAGATCAGCAGTTATAGAAATAATCAAACCAGTCTGTCTGGCATCAACAATCATGCCACAGTTAAAATCACAGAGATCACATTTTTATCCCCCTTCTGATGGCTGGTGTGACCGTTACCCGAAACTTCTGGCCCATATCTGCATGATTTTATGGATAGTACTGCTGCTACACAATTGGCTGATTAGATAATTGCATGAATTAGTAGGTGTACAGGTGTTGCTATTAAAGTGCTCACTGAGAGTGTGTGTATATATATATATATATATATATATGTGTGTGTGTGTGTGTGTGTGTGTGCGCGCGCGCATTTTGCAGGAAAATACAGTAAATAATCTCTAAGAGACACTTCACCCAACACAAATATCACATTTCCTTGATTTACAATTCTAAATTATTACTTCTTTAACTATCATCTATTATTAGTTAGACTTTATATAGTTTACAAATCCACAGTAGTCACATTCACAGTCACCACGAGGGAGAGCACTTTCAAATCCCGTTTATGAGCGTTGTTCTCGCGATATTTGCGGCACGACTAATTCGGGCGGAAGTAGATTTGCAGCCTCTTTTCCGGCGGCCATAGCGGAATAATCGGTAGGGTAAGAGATGTTGGCAAATCTGTATAAGTTCTATCTTTGTCCATCCGCGCCACCTTAGTGTGTAAAAGGTCCAAATCCCCATTCTGTGATATAGAACGTTATAGATGTTCATAAGACAGTGATATTTGTGAATAAGTTCACTGCAAACTCCCGGTTTATATGCTGAAAGGCCGAGCTAGCATTTTGCTACCTAGCATTCACACACCGCTCTATGATTAAAAATGTCCAGACGTTTTGACTGTTGTCGAATGCCCTGTTTATATTTACAGCGTGTAGGGTTATGAAGATTAGAGGGGAGAATAAGCTTTTGGGTTATTTTTGCTCTGCTGTTGTGGTTAAAAGGCTTCTTTTAGCTAGCGGCTCCACTTCACGCTTCATGTTATGGCAGCTGAATGTTCTTGTATGGTGACATGGTTTGTACGAGTCCGTAGAAGTAAAGCACTTAAATGTAGCAGAACTGTCTCATTTATACGGTTATTTCAGATTTAAGAGCTGTGATCATAGAGGACATGGTTGTATAGTTTGTGTTGTGTATGGTTACTCTTTACAACATGGCCCATAATTGCCTGTTGCACAGTTTAATAACTGATCAGTGTGTGCTAGAGTGGTGTAGAAGATGCACAGTGTGTTATCACCAGGCTTTGTTTTGCTCCTGTTGTGCTCCCTGTTTGTGAGCTGACTTGTCATCTTTTTCTTGTCCACAGCCATCATGAAGATCAATCCGTTTGTTACCTCCTCCCGGCGTAAGAACCGCAAGAGGCACTTCAATGCCCCGTCACACATCCGCAGGAAGATAATGTCTTCACCTCTGTCCAAAGAGCTCCGCCAGAAATATAACGTAAGGTCCATGCCCATCCGGAAAGACGACGAGGTCCAGGTAAGTCTGTCAGTGTAGTGGGAATGTCATACTGTCTTAAATTTGTATTGATATGCCTGATTTTCTATTACTTGGCCTGAGTTTGCCTGAAAGAATGCTACGGGCAAGTGTTATGATTGATGGTCTTAGAACGCATTTTGTGACGTGATTACTGCTGGCCTTTTTAGCGCCACTACAGTTATACCATGGGGTTGTTTCAGCTAATGGTCAATAATCCCAATTTTCTGCACAAGCCCAGCTCACTCCAGTTGATGTAAACAGAACAGTAATTTCCAGATTGCAGAATTTGTCAAGATTTTGTGATCATGTCATATAGTGTGACAAAAGACCGTAGTATAAAACCAGGTTAAATCAGTGTCTATCAACTGGGTCATTAATGAACTGCTATTTGACATGCTGTCTTGCATAAGACACGCTATAACTCGGACTTCTGTTTAGTGATTTTCTGGCCAGCCTGATTATTGTGTTCTTGCATGGTGGAGAGAACAAAGTTGTAACAAAGTTGTAGTCTGCATGCCTGTGTATTTCTTTTTACATTACCATGTTGTGGCAGTGTGCGGAAGTAGTTATTGTGTAACAGACAACTGCACTGATGTTTAACATCCCTGGTTTTATGAACAGGTGGTCCGGGGACACTACAAAGGCCAGCAGATTGGCAAAGTCGTCCAGGTCTACAGGAAGAAATACGTCATCTACATTGAGCGTGTGCAGCGTGAGAAGGCCAATGGAACCACTGTCCATGTGGGCATCCACCCTAGCAAGGTATGAGACCCAAGTGTGTTCCTTTAGAGTGGGCCTTTGGCTGTGTCTTTAAAGACCTAAAAGATGTTTACACTTGATTGTTTCATGAATATTGAGATGATATCTGGATATCCACGTAAATGCATTCAAGATGCATTTAAAACACACCTGATCATCTTTTTGCCATTGTAATTCAAAGTGCAAATACATCCTTCTGTCCAAATCCTGTTTAATAGCTGAAACCAAAGCATTGTCATAAGGCATATCATGTGTTCATTTGGTGTGTTGATTGTGCGTGTCCCAAGAAATCACAATGCGCGTGTGTGGTGCAGTGTCTAGGCAAATTGCCTATGTTTGTTTTTGAGCATAAACACTAACCAATGTCACTATAAACACTTAGTGTTTGAAATACAAAATCTTTACTTTAACCTAAAACCTGCCACATTTGTGGTTTTATGTCATAATGTTGTGGATGTTTTAGATCTGCAGCAGAGCCCCTAGTACTTAGAAATGTCCGCTCACAGTATGTGATTTGGGACGCAGCTCATGACGACGGCAAAAAGTTAAAACAAGAAATGAACCGAGTTTGTCTGTCTAACATGTCCAAGTTGGCATGAGATTAGGCAAATATAAGGATGTGGAAAAGCGGTAATTAGCTTGCATAGAACTGGTAACAAGACAAGTTGATAGAGTTGACTTTCATATTGGAGCAATCCAGTTTTTATCTAGCCGGAGATTCGTTTAACTACAAATGTAAAGGCGAGCCCTTCACACCACCTCAGACTGATTTGTGTTCAGTCATTTCATGAGCGCAGAACACAAATGTAATTGAATTTGTAGCAGCAGGTGTAGGTGAAGCTGTTTGTGGTCTGGAAGTGACCATGAGAGCACAGCTTTACTCTAAACCCCTACCTTGTCTGTGCTGTGAGCCCTAATTGGTTTTAGCTCATGTTGGTCACAGATGAATTGTCAAAGATGTTTATACATCAGGGGATGTACTTGTTTGCTTTTAAGAGGCACCAGTCTCTGGTGGAGTTGAATACTGATTCTAAACTCTTAGCTGACCAAAGGATAATGGTGCAATTGCCTCAAGATGTTTTACAAAAATCACTGAATTAAACAGCAGTTTGAAGATCTTGGAAACACTTGTATCTGAGGCTGCAGACTGTTTCTGCAGTTTCTAGTTGCTGCATATCATTCTGCACTGCTACTCTTAACAATACTAGACCATGCTTCTACTCAGAAGAGATGTCTTTGGAAGACTTCTAGATGTCTCACCAGGAGAAATCCTAGAATTCTTATCCAATATTAAATTGAAGGACCTAATATAGCTGCTGCTGTTGACACTGCTGGAATGTTGTAAAATGTATCTTTAATACTGCATGAATTTACGGAATATCCTGTTTTACCTCCCATGAACTTGCCATGAAAGTAGCCAATGATGCTGACATGGCATTAAAAGAACAATAAACTAAATGAAATCATTTTGCACTGAACAAGATGAAACCTGACTTAACCAGTGCAAATTGAATGTAAAAAAAAAGATTGTCTTTAATGCTCTGAGCGGCATTGTGTGCAACACCTCTTAATTTTTGTGGCTCAGGGAATTTGCTATGTTTTTGGAAGCTGATTATTTGAAATGAACAAAGTATTATAATTGCTACCTGTTGCATGTTTCAGATGGAGGAGGAAAAAAAACCCAACAAATAATTCAACAAAAGACAAAGGATGGGTTGCATGTGTGCGATTAAAATGCACATATAGCGTGCAGTGCTTTTGAATGCGGCTATTTCTGAAACATGGCCAATATTGCGGTAATAAATTGAGCACATGGTAGCAATTGTCTAGCAACTGAATTAGAATTGGCTTTTTTGAATGCCGTGAAGTAAAGATCTAGATGTTATTTGCTTTACTTTGTCATATGGTACTATATACTTCAGAAGCTGTTACAGGGCCACAGACGGTTATTCACTGTGTTTATATGCTGCAGCAGTTTCTTAGCAACACTGTTTTTTATTCATTGTTACTTCAGGCTAGGAAGGCAATGTCAGGCTTTCAAGTTCATTTCTGAAGACCAGAGTAGCATTTGTGTTGAACTCTAAAGGTTGTGGGAAACATTTTCCCTCATGAATTAATGTCGGTCCTCAAATTTTCTTATAGAAACTTCGTGTTAATCCTTAAAACGTTGAGCTTCTCCGATTCCCCTAACGTGCACTATATTGCATTATTATATTTATAACTATGAATATTTTTTACTTGGAAACCTTTGAGATTGGTTGGTAGATTTGCTGTTTTGGGTAAAGTCAGAAAGCCAGATCAGTGCAAAGCACCTACACACAGAATTTGTAACTTGGTTAAATAATGCCTTTTTCTTTTGCCTTAGACAGATTGCTTCTTTCTATATTCAGTACAGGTCTAAATATGCCCCTCTTTTTTACCCTTTTTTTCCAGGTTGTGATCACCAGGCTAAAGCTGGACAAAGATCGCAAGAAGATCCTGGAGCGCAAAGCCAAGTCACGGCAAGACGGCAAGGAGAAGGGCAAATACAAGGAGGAGACCATTGAGAAAATGCAAGAGTGAACATTACCTTTTTGCTAACAATAAAAGTCTGAGAAAACAGTTTGCCTTGTGTTGGGTCTTTTTGTGGATCTCGTGTATGGGAAGTGATAAATATATCATTTTTGTTAAAAAGGGACAGCTTAAGTAGATTACTTTTAATTTTGTTTACAAATTTTATCAGGAAGAGACAGCCTTTATTACACATACATACACGTATGCACAGTATGAGGAAATTCTTCACATTTCCCAACTAGGTAGGAGCCTTTTGTAATACATACACATGCATAGCACAACGAAATTGTTTTCTTTGCAAAAAGTAGCTTCTTGTAGCTGGGATCAGAGAACCAGCCATGGTATGTTGTCCCTGGAGCAGTTGAGGATTAAGTCCCAGCATTGATGCTGGGATTTGAACTCATGACCAATCTTTAACCAAGAACCTCAATCACTGAGCCGCTGCTGCATGATCTACTTCACTGGAAGAAACCCAGATTGGGTGGAGTTTGCTGTTTTATTACAGCTTTACACAACTGCAAAATCTGTGAATTGGGAAAGGGGAAGTTACAATTTGGAGTTAAAGAAGTAGTCTTGACTGCTGGATATTAAATGTGACCATCTAGTGTGCAAGAAAAATAAATTTAAACATGAGTGAGCTTGAGAGATCTCAACTCAGTAATATGTTAATATTGGGCAGATACCATGATTTCTCCTAAACAATGATGTGGCACAATAAGAAAGCATTTATCATGTTTTGGGGAAGTGGGAACTAGTGATGGGAATCCTACCTCTTCATAGAGTCAGATCCTTTGGCTAAGCTCGTCAATAAGAATTTAATCTTTTGGATCCCCAAAAG
>CM040983.1:10434365-10460153 GCA_022985145.1 Pangasius djambal
CTGTAATATATCCAACTTGGACTGAAATTATAATTAATACACTCTGTTGACTGCTCTTTCCTTTTTGTTTCTTTTATTCCAGAGTACTTCATCTTTGGAGAGTAATTTAGAAGGCCTTGCAGGTGTCCTGGAAGCAGATCTCCCTAATTACAAAAACAAAATCCTGCGAATCTTATGTGCTGTGTAAGTCGTTCATGGTGTAATTAACGTCTCTTTATTGTCAACATTTCGTTTCAATGGCAAGCATAAAATGCCTATAAACATTGTGTGTTTTGGCAGTGCACGGCTGTTACCAGAGAAGCTAACCGTCTACACAACACTGGTTGGTCTGTTAAATGCAAGGAACTACAACTTTGGTGGGGAATTTGTTGAGGCCATGATCAGGCAGCTGAAGGAGACCCTGAAGTCAAACCTTTACTCTGAAGCTGTTTACCTGGTAAGGAGTATGTACAAGTAAGAAATTGAAATTGGTTTATTTTGTTGTTTGAATTATATCTAACCCGCATCTCTGCCTCCATAGGTGCGTTTCCTGAGCGACTTGGTGAACTGCCATGTCATTGCAGCTCCGTCTATGGTTGCCATGTTCGAGAACTTTGTCAGTGTCACACAGGAGGAGGACATACCGCAGGTCAGGGTTTCAGAAATATTTCGAAGACTTCACTATTGCTCAATCTATACATGAGAGAACTCCAGTATAACTTTATTGATGATGGTCAGTGTAATGACCCTGAGCTAATATTTTGCAGGTGCGCTCTGACTGGTACGTGTATGCTGTTCTGTCCTGCATGCCCTGGGTTGGGAAAGAGCTCTATGAGAAGAAGGATGTGGAAATGGATCACCTCCTAAATCAGATCGATAGCTATCTGAAGTATGTCATTATCCTTTTTTTTTTTTTCTTCTCTAAAAGCAGATAAAAATCAAACAAAGAAATGAAATTATGTGCTGGGTGTAATGTGTGTGTGTGTGTGTGTGTGTGTGTGTGTTTTTATTTATTTATTTATTTATTTATTTATTTATTCTTTTAATGCAAACTCTGTGTTTTTAGGAGGCGGCAGAAGATCCATGTGGCCATGCTGCAGGTGTGGACAGCAGAGAAGCCCCATCCCCAGGAAGAGGTGAAACTCATGCTCCATTATCCTAGCACAGCCTGGCCTTCAGTTAGTTCTGCCTGAGGAGATATTAATCTATAAACGCTAAACACTGCAGATGAAGTATTGTAGTAAGCTTCATAAGAGCAATGTAATAAAAGTACACAATAAGTTGTAAGGATGTGGGAAATCTATTTGGTTGCATATCACAAATCTGATGTGATTTAGTTCACCACACTGAAAGGCAATTTATTTTGATAGATAGATGGATGGATAGATGAATAGATAGATCAATAAATTGACATTGTCATAACAAAAAAGGGTTAGTAACATTCTTCCATGAGCATTTTACTACCCAGGCATTTCCACACAAACTCTAACCAAGCAAACTAAGTGGCTAGTGTTTGGTATATTATTTCTGATTAAAAACAGGAGATTGACTTAGTTTTATCAGAAAGTAGCAAAAATCACAAAAAATATTACAATGTCATGATATTTAGGTTTGCTAAAGTTTTCTAACAACAAAAACATCACTGACACATTTAAAGAAGTCTGTTATATGCAGTATATACACACACATAGTACTGTGCAAAAGGCATCCTTATTTATTTATTTATTTTTGTTTGAGAAATGTATTTTATAATCTCCTTCCCTGTGCCCTTAGGAAACCTAATTTTATGTTTCCAAATATTCATTCTTCAAACAAATAAAATTTTGTGTATGTTATTAAATAAAGTAATCTATTAAATAATAAACCACTCATTGGATTAAAAATCATCAGAACAAAACAAGAAACAGAACAAAGAATCTTCGGTTTGATAAGCAGGGAGGTGATAGGGTTAGGAGTGAGTCTCTGTTAATAATTTCCGTTTAACTTGTATTGCATCTTCACAGTGTGCAGAAAGCCTTCACAAATGGAAGGACAAAATTTACTGTCTCCAAATATCTTCTAATCTTGTCCTTTCCTGTCCCCTTGTAGTATCTGGACTGTCTGTGGGCTCAGGTGCAGAAGCTGAAGAAGGATCGCTGGCAGGAGCGTCACATCCTGAGGCCGTACATCGCCTTTGACAGTGTGCTGTGTGAAGCTCTGCAGCACAACCTGCCCCCTTTCACTCCTCCAGCTCACTCTGACGATGCGGTTTACCCCATGCCCCGCGTCGTCTTCCGCATGTTCGACTACACCGATGCTCCTGAGGTACAGAGTCTTATCCATCCAACATGAGAAATACCAGCAGCGCTTGCACGCTTCTTACGTGTGGAAAAGCCTTTCATCTTTTTCCACCTACTCATGTAAAAAATAAGAGAAGCTTTAAATATTTAATGTCATTTAAATCTTGTTTCACACAAAGTCAGCTCATGTCCTATTTATTTGAGTTCTACACACATCTGCGTTTTCTTTACGCCTTCTTTACACTTTGATAGTTTTTCATTTTATGCTTTTTTTGTTTTTTTAATGTGTGTGGGTTGGGCCTGTATGTAACTACTTTCTCAGAGGAAGGCTGACTCTTTAATAACTGCTCACACTTAGACCTGGTCATGTAAGGGCTGTTATCACTGCAAATTGTACAAGAACTATTGGCACCCTAAAACTGTAGCTCTGCTTTTCCTTTTGATTTTTAGTACTTGCTCACGATAAGTGTCTAATGTCATGTGAAACCCAATCTGTTGCCATATCAGCCCTTTACCTCTGTAAGTGTGTTGCATGTGTTGTCTGAGTGATGGTGCGTTTTGCTCTCAGGGCCCTGTCATGCCTGGCAGTCACTCTGTGGAGAGGTTTGTGATTGAAGAGAACCTGCACTGCATCATCAAATCTCACTGGAGAGAAAGGAAGACCTGGTGAGCCCTAAATAGCCCCAACTGCCCCTTAAAGCAGTCATGTTGGCATTATTCTTGTTACATGGGCTTGTTTATGTCTATATTGCCATTAACTAGCTTATTATTATTATTTTTCTTATGTCTCATGCCTGTTTCAGTGCTGCCCAGTTGCTGAGCTATCCTGGCAAAAGCAAGATTCCTCTAAACTACCACATTGTTGAGGTAAACTATAAAATAAGTGTAAACATGTGACACTCCCTTGTATATTGATGATTTTATTATAGTTATTTAATCCTGCCTAAATAGTGTATACTCTAACCAAGCTCCTTAGTGTTAAGGACACATCCTATGTGAATCTGTATGTTCCAGACATGGTCAGTAGTATTATATGACAGTGATTTTGTGCTAAATCACACTGTTAAAGTTGTAATGTCCTCCTCTAGGTGATCTTTGGTGAGCTCTTCCAGCTACCCTCTCCTCCCCACATTGACGTCATGTACACTGCATTGCTGATTGAGCTCTGCAAGCTGCAGCCTGGGTCGTTACCTCAAGTTGTATCTTTTCCTGCTGCTAGAATGCTGTTGTGTCTTGTAGTTCATGGCTTCCTCTGGATTATTGAGTACATACATTGGCAGGGTAGTGTTGGGGGCTTGTGAAAGGTTTGGAAAGATTGATGTTCCTGTAGGTGGTGGTTGGAGGATAGTAGCTTATTTGGAAACTTGGAAAAAAATTAAGTAATTGGGATAGGAAGAGTTCATTACTATTACGAAAAGAGTTATGCTGATATGACATTTAAGTTTCTTGTTATAACAATGTTGCTATGCAGCTAATTTGCATATATGGTTAGAATATGGTTAACTTGACCTGCTATAATTTACCACAGTGCCTTGTAAAGATGATCCAAGAAGAAAGAGGAAGGAAGAGTGAGAACCTTTCCCAAGTTGCATAATACTGTCATATTATATATTGCAGTCTGTTTTCAACTATATAGAATTGCAACTTAACCTAAACTTGCTCTAAGCTTGCACAAGCCACAGAGATGATGTACATGAGACTGGACACCATGAACACAACATGTGCAGACCGGTGAGTGTGTGAGCCTCTGTCTTTCGTTCAGTCAAAACACAGACATGCTGAGCTTGCACCACTTGAAAAATTAATAATGGTTTTCATACTATTAATATATAAAAAAAACTTGTAAATGGTATTTTGTCTTCTCTGGTGTATACTGTGTTGTTCAAGTCAAACCATGTCTAGATGATTTATTAAAAAAAAAAAATTAAAAGCCAGTAAATACAATTTGAGCTGGTGGAGTATCATGATATTGGCCAGTTCCCCTTAATATATTTTTTTTAAAACATTCAACATAGAATTGAGAATTGTTTGTTTTACATCTTAGTTTTAACTTATTCCTTTGTTTTAGATTCATCAACTGGTTCTCTCATCATCTGAGCAATTTTCAGTTCAGATGGAGCTGGGACGACTGGTGAGATCTATTTTACATCTACATACATTATTCATCCACTCTCTCTCAAGCTGTAGCAGCCAGACAACCAGCTTCATGGACGCTTTCTGGTCCATATTCGTTAGTGTTCTTTGACTCTAACTCATGATACTGATGCGATGCTGTCAGTAACAGCTCACTGTTAAATGCCGCACGAGAGATTTGCTGATGGAAGCGGACAAAAAAGTAAAGGAGGCGGTTGGTGAGGATTACTTACAATATCACAGCACTACAACTGTGTTTGCAACAATAATTTTAATGGCATGTAGTATTGTTGCTGTAAATATCTATCACTGCATGTCAGGTGCAGGTTTTAACATATAGGAGACTGATTGATTGGTGATAGTCAGCAGTTAAAAATATTGATTTTAGTGATAACTAGTACATTGGCAATCATTGCATGTGTGTGTGTGTGTGTGTGCACAGTCATGTTTGAAATAAAACAATCAAGATGTGATCGAAGTGTAGACTTTCAGCTTTATTTTAAGAGGCTCCACAAAAATATGGCATTTACCATTTAGGAATTACAGCCATTTTCAACAAAGTACCTCCATTTTTAGGGGCTCAAAGGTATTTGGACAAAGTGACATAATTGTAAATATAACCATAATTTTAACACTTGGATGAAAATCCTTTGCAGTCAATGACTGCCTGAAGTCTGGAGCCCATGTTCTCAAAACTCAAATTCTGAGTTTCCTCTCTGGAGATGCTTTGCCAGGCTTCACTGCAGCCACCTTCAGTTGCTGCTTGTTTGTGGGTCTTTCTGCCTTCAGTCTTGTCTTCAGTAAGTGAAAAGCAGCTCTATTGGGTTGAGATCAGGCGACTGACTTGGCCATTGAAGAATATTCCATTTCTTTACCTTCAAAAAGTCTTGAGTTGCTTTCGCAGTATGTTTAGGGTCATTATCCACCTGCACTGTGAAGCGGCGTCCTATCAGTTTTGTAGCATTTGGCTGAATGTGAGCAGAGAGTATAGCCCTATACACCTCAGAATTCATCCTGCTACTTCTGTCATCAGTCACAGCATCAATAAACACCAGTGAGCCCGTTCCATTGGCAGCCATACATGCCCATGCCATAACACTGCCTCCACCATGTTTGACACATGATGTGGTATACTTTGGATCATGAGCTGTTCCTTTCTTCTGCCATACTTTTCTCTTCCCATCATTCTGGTACAAGTTAATCTTGGTTTCATCAGTCCAAAGAATCTTATTCCAGATCATGGGAGGCTTTTTTTAGATGTTTTCTGGCAAAGTCTAATCTGGCTTTCCTGTTCTTGAATGTTACCAGTGGTTTGCACCTTGTTGTAAACCCTCTGTATTTACATTCGTGAAGGCGTCTCTTGATTGTAGATTTTGACAATGATACGCCTACCTTCTCCAGAGTATTCTTGTCTTCTGTTGATGTTGTGAAGGGGTTTTCTTCACCAAGGAAAGGATTCTGCGATCATCCACTTTAGTTGTCTTCCGTGGTCTTCCAGGCCTTTCGATGTTGTTGAGCTCACCAGTGCTTTCTTTCTTTTTAAGAATGTACCCAACTGTTGATTTGGCCACACCTAAGGTTTTTGCTATCTCTCTTATAGATTTATGTTGTTTTTTCAGCCTAATGACGGCCTCCTTCACTTGCATTGAGATCTCCTTGGACTTCATATTGGTAGCTCCAGTCGAATAGCTGCCAAATGCCAACTCAATACCTGATATCAACTCCACACCTTTTACCTGCTTCATTTGTCTTGAAGTAACGAGGGAATGGACCACAACTGGTCAATTAACTTCTTGTCAGTCAAATGTCCAAATACCTTTGAGCCCCTGAAAATGGAGGCACTTTGCAGAAAATGGCTGTAATTCCTAAATGGTAAATGCCATATTTTTGTGGAACCTCTTAAAATAAAGCTGAAAGTATACACTTCGATCACATCTTGCGTGTTTTATTTCAAATCCATTGTGGAGGTGTATAAAGGCAAAATCACAAAAACTGTCATTGTCCAAATACTTCCGGACCTGGCTGTACTTCCGGACCAGACTTTACTGTGTCTTGGTTCCTCTCAATCATTCTTTTCCTTTTCTTAAATATTTCTTTTCAATGATGTCTCTGTAGAGCAGCATGAATACAAAATGTAATGTTGTTATAAAATATATTTAATGTTATTATAGTATTCTACTTTTTGCATATTTTACAATTTATTTTAGATGAACCCTCTTATTTTTTTAAATGTAAAATCTTCATGTAATCAATGCTGTATTTATTTTCCTAATTTCTCCTAGGTCTGACTGTTTAACAATGGACCTAGAAAAACCCAAGCCCAAATTTGTCAGAGAGGTGTTAGAAAAATGCATGAGGTAGGTTTTGCTTTTTTCCCCCCTATATTTTTTTTTTCTTTAAGTTTTTGTAATTAGGGATTATTTCTAGAACTACATTCGTGTGTGTGTGTATATGTGTATGTGTGTGTATGTGTGTATATATATATATATATATATATATCTCCTAACTTTGGCTTTTGTTCTTGAATTGCAGGCTGTCTTATCACCAGCGGATAGTGGACATTGTGCCTCCTAGTTTCTCCGCTTTAATCCCAGCTGAACCACTGTTTAAATATAAATATGGTGAAGAGAACAGCAGTAAGTACTGCTGCGTATAACACTTCTACCAAAAAGACTGTTTATATATAGAGCTTTTCAAATGAAGAGATGGAGGAACAAATCTCAGAGATGGACAGCTTTTCACAAATGGCTGATATTTTACTCTCTTGAGGGCACAGTTTTCTTTTACTAAATCTGTATTGCCCATTTAGGTGAAACCTAAAGTGTACTGTACTGTGTAACATGTCCTGCTGTGTGATCTCTCTCTCTCTCTCTCTCTCTCTCTCTCTCTCTCTCTCTCTCTCTCTCTCTCTCTGCTGTAGGTTCCTTGCCTGGATTTGTTGTGGCAACAAGTGTAGAAAATGCCATCAAAAACCGTGCCACAAATGAGGAGATCCTCACTGTCCTGAAAGAGGTGCCCAATCCTAACCAGGACGAAGATGATGGTATGATGTCATTATTCATTAACATTTTAGTTATCTAATAGCTGGAAGGCACAGCCTTTCCCTTATCACTTATTACCTTTTATAAGTCTTACTTGCCAGTGTAAATTTTAAATGTGCAAAAAGACTTGTAGAAGCTGTCTGTTCCCTTAACTCAGTTTTTATTTTCCTCTTCAGATGAAGGTGATGGTTTCAACCCACTGAAAATAGACGTGTTCCTGCAGACACTGCTCCATCTGGCTGCAAAGTCCTTCAGTCACTCATTCAGTGCACTTGCAAAGTGAGTGTTGTCTCAAACAGTCTAGCCTGTGGTGCTTTCTTGGTGTTCTCTCACTTTCTTCTGTAAAGCACAGCAATTAAGGAGTAATTCGTAATAGCTTATAGAGTTTACACTCTCAAAAACATAATGGCAGGACTCTCTTAACCTTTCTTGAATTGTCTATAAGCCTTACTCTGGTAAAGGACATTGTTTGCATCTGCCTAGAGCTTTCATTTTTGCACGACGTAGATTGCACATTGTTTTAGTATTACAGTTATAGGAGAGTTTTTTTTTTTTTTTTTTGCTGTAGTCTTTCAGGTTTTACATTTTTCAAATTTCAATCTTTTGCCATATCAATTAAGGCTTCACTGAGAATTTAATCAACACAATATACAGGTCATTACTTGTATGCAATGCTTTTTCTCTCCCTGAAGAAAACAGTATTGTATTACTTGTAAAGCAGAGTGTTGGTCTGCTTTCAGTGTGGTCAAGTTCACCCATTATTTTACCACAATGACTAATTTTGCTGAAGCCAGAAATAATTTTGCCCCTGTATTTCCATCCTGTTATAATCTGCAGAAGGTGACATATATGTACATATAATATAGATTCAGGTTAAGTGCTTGCACCATAAAGTTAACAAGAGTTTCAAAAGGCACATACATAAAATCTGTTGTTCTAAAGCCGGTCTAAGCTTGGATTGAAAAAGCGTCTCTGATTTTAAATTGTGAAATGATCTGTGCAGTCTCTTATAATATGATGGCTTCAGTACTGGTGAGATTTTATTCAATATAAAATGTATTTGATAAAGATGCAAGTTTAAAAAGTGACTCTTCTCAGGTTCCATGAAGTGCTGAAGACTTTAACAGAGAGTGATGAAGGGAAGCTGCACATTCTTAGGGTGGTGTACGAGGCATGGAGGAATCACCCACAGGTCAGACATGAAAGCTGGTGCATAAGTGGTATTGAGTTCAGAAATTGGATCAGGACACTGGCTGAAGACTAATTTGATGATTAATCTTACAGTCAGGGAAATGTAGAAAATGACCTGTAAATATTCACGGGGTCATAGAAAACTGGCAAGTTCTACTGTTGAGCCACTGGGATTGTTTAAAACAAATAGACTTTAGACACTTTCAAATGCATGCTATGTTTTTGCATGATGGAGATTACACTATTTCTGTGTGAAAATAAATTGTCAATTGACAAAACAGTTGTTCTGAACATAGTGCAAACCTAAATTAGTCCCAAACTGTACCTTCAGACAGTTCATGCATTTATGTTAATGATGGATGATGTGTCCGTCTGTCTTCAGATGATCTCGGTGCTGGTGGATAAGATGATACGTACTCAAATAGTCGACTGTGCTGCTGTGGCCAACTGGATCTTCTCTCCTGACATGGCTCATGATTTCACCAGGTATGTTTTCATATCCTGTTATGATTTCTTTTCTGGTCTCCGTGGGTCCTTATGTTGCTGTTTGTATTGGTTGGTCAGGCATTATGTGTGGGAGATTCTTCACTCCACCATCAGAAAAATGAACAAACATGTCCAGAAGATCCAGAAGGAGCTGGAGGAGGCCAAGGACAAGCTGGAAAAACAGCAGCACAAGAAGGTATGGGAAATTCATGTTGGGCCTCATTTAGATCACTGTTCTGACTCCAAGGCTGTGTTCAGACGTGGTATTAACGTTCGTCTGAATTGATCTGGGTCACAAGTGGACAGCTGATGTGGATAGCAGATCATAACAGGCCTTTTTACGTGTCTCGAATGCGTCTATATTGACCATGCGTGATCGTGTTTTATGACTTGACAGGTTGCCAGATCTTCCACAAGCAAGCCAATATCACTTTAAAAAAAAATCCAAGGACCCAAACATGCTTGCTTGATACCAAAAATTAAATTAGGTGTATATATTTGTGTTAGATTGCATTTCCTGGCCCTTGGATTGGTTGATAAACAGTGTGTTTGCACTGTCAGTGCATTACTATGTGGCATTTTGTACATTATTTGCTCATCTAATCACTCTTCATGTGCTTTCAACAACCACAAAAGCCAAAATTAATGAGGGAAGTAAAAACCAGAGTAAACTGTGAGTCAGACACAAATAGTCATTGCCTACTGTGAGTCAGTCAGTTTGGGGAATAAAAAAAATTCAGCCCCTCTCAAACACGGTTCTAACAAACCTGATCATATGCACAGTGCACAAGGCCACACTAACTTTGGAAAGCTTATAATATCTTTGAAGGATCGAATCTCATTTATGTTCCATTACATTTAGATGAATTATTGCAGTGACATGGCTCCCTAAGCTGTAGAGATAGTATCTATATGTAACTGTTGAAACTTGGTCCAAACAATTATTCCTGTACTGTAGCTATACACTCACCGGCCACTTTATTGCACCTTTGTAACCCTGCTCATTCATGCAATTATCCAGTTAACCATGTCATGTCACAAGTCATGTAGCAGCAGTGCAACGCATAAAATCATGTAGATACAGGTCAAGAGCTTCAGTTAATGTTCAAGCATCAGAATGTGATCTCCATGAATGTGACTGTGGCATGGCTGTTGGATCTGGAATATTGGTTTGAGTATTTTAGAAACTGCTAATCTCCTGGGAATTTCATGCACAGCAGTCTCTAGAGTTTGCACAGAATGGTGTGGAAAAACAAACAAAAAAAACATCCAGGGATCAGTAGTTCTGTGGAAATGCCATCTTGATGAGAGGTCAGAGGAGATGGTGAGACTGATTTGAGCTGATTTAAAGCCTGCACTAACTGAAATAACCACTCTTTACGTCTGTGATGAGGAAATCATCTCAGAACACACATGTTGAACCTTGAGGTGAATGTGAACATTAATTATAGCTCTTGACCTTGATAATTGCATGAATGAGCAGGGGGTACAGGTGTTCCTATTAAAGTGAATGGTAAGTGTGTACAGATTTCTATTAAAGTGATAGTTCACCCAAAAATGAAAATTCTGCCATCAATTATTCACCCTCATGTGGTTCCAAATCCATAAGACATTCTTTCATCTTCGGAACACAAATGAAGATATTTTTAATGACACCTGGGAGATTTCTGTCCCTCCACTGACAGTGGTTTAATCCCAGTTTTATGAAGTGATAGGAATGTTTTGTGTGCTCAAAAAACTAAAACTAAGTGTTTATTCACAAAATATCTTCACTTCCGAAATGCAAAATCAACTTAGAATTCAAGGATACAGTGTCCCTCTTCCTCTACTGTAAACAGTGCTGCGCTTCTGGGTCTGAAATTGGAATTAAACCACTGGAGTCACATGGATTACTTTTACGATGCCTTTCTGAACTTTTTGGAGTTTGAAAATTTGGTTCCATGGACAGTAAATGGAGGGACAGAAATCTCCCAGGTTTCATTAAAAAAAAAATTCATTTGTGTTCCAAAGATGAAAGAAAGTCCTGGTTTGGAACGACATGAGGATTAGTAATGGATGACAGAATTTTCATTTTTGGGTGAACTATCCCTTTAATAGAAATGTATGCAAAATGGCATACAAAAAGGAGACGAACACGAAACCATGGCTGGGCAGTTCAAAAGTAGCTCGATTCTGTGGGGGGGAAAATGTGAACAGATAACCCAAGATGCATGTTATTACCAATTCTGTATGTCACCTAAACAGTGCACGTTTGTCAAGTTAAGCACCGAAGCTGTGTTGAGTGTCTAGCATTAAAAGGGCTTTATTCTCTCCATTATGGAGAGTAGTGGAATAAAGCAAGTGGAATAAGTCTTTGTGTTCTTAGCAGAAAGACAGTGGTGATGAAGAGGACATGGAGAAGAACAGTGAGGATGAAGATGGTCAGCTGGAGGAGCAAATCGAAAGGCTGCAGGAGAAAGTAGAGTCGGCGCAGAGCGAACAGAAGAACCTTTTCCTCGTCATTTTCCAGGTATGACCTGGACCGGACTCAGGCAGTTTTATTACTAGCGTTAGACACACTGTAGACATGCATCAGCTCCATGTCAGCCAGTGCGCAGTGGCCTGAGAAAACCATTTACATGGTGAAATTTTGTTCTATATGTAGTTCTCAAAACAACAGGCTTTTCTGAATCGAAATATATTTCTCTTTTACATGCGTCATAGTTACAAGGAACGTAATATCAATTTAAAGTCTTGTTACCCCAAAAAGTGAAAATGGATAAAATTGCATTTAAAAATTTTATTTACCAAATATCTGTGCTATTCTACATTTCCACACAATCACATCCCACCCCCCCACCCAAAAAAAGAAAAAGCACTTCATCTATATTTTCTCTGTCTCATGGATTTGTAACCTTATGATTTGCTGAATCTATGCTTGTGCTAGAAAGCGCACAATAAAATGGCAGTTATGCGCAGTACAGTCATTGTATATACGTTGTATGTATTTTTAGATTTTTGGACTGCATGCCCCTTCCATTGTTATTCATGCTGAGAAGGTCTGCTCTGCATGACACCGTGGACTCTGCAGCAGTTTTGCGTCAAGTAATGATATAAGGCAAATTCAGTGTGTTACCTTAGTAGTTTTGGCCAACTGTGGTCGAAACAGTGTTGGCAAATTCTGCTGGTGTTTCAGTAATGCCAGTATACAGACTGTGCAAATTGTGATGACGTGTTGGCTCTTGGGTTTAACCTAGCTAGATTTTGTTTGTTCATCCATACCTTTCTTCTCTCTATCTCAGCGTTTCATCATGATGCTGACCGAGCACTTGGTGCGCTGTGAGACAGGCAGCGTGGACATCAACACCTGCTGGTATAAGAACTGCGTCGAGCGGCTGCAACAAATCTTCCTCATGGTACTTTTCATTTCACATATGGCTTGTGTTTACAAAAGCACAAAGTGTACTTGATACTTCGCAAAACATTTAGAGACTGTGAACCTGCACTTGTAAGCGCTGTGTAGTAGCAAGACATGAAGGCTGATGTATTAAAGTTCTCATTTAGTTCGCATTAGTAGTTCTCCTCTAAGTCAAACCAAGTTGCCTCGGTTGATTTAGGGCTACTATACATACAAAATGACCTAGACGACTATAAACCTTCTCTGTTGAATACCTGTTGATTCTTGTGTGTCTGTGTGTGATTGCAGCATCATGTGACCATCCAGCAGTACATGGGCACCTTGGAGAACCTGCTGTTCACGGCTGAGCTGGATCACCACATCCTGGCTGTGTACCAGCAGTTCTGTGCCCTGCAGCTTTGATCATGCTACAGAACCCATGGCACTCAACCCAAGCCCACAACCACCCAGTTCAAACTTTTCAATCTTGGCTTGTATGTTGTGTGGCTTACTAGCTACATTCAACAAGTAAGTTGAGCTTTTAAGATGGGAATCATTTTGTTTATTCTCAAGTAGTGTTAATGGCCCTCAACTATTTGTGTAGCGCATTTGTTTGGCTTTTCCTTTTCCTTTTTTTTTTTTTTAAGTCCAAATCTTTTTCAGTTTTTACACCTGGATCATAGTTCTGAATTAGCTAGGAACAAGTCTTTTAAAACCTGAGGTTAAGTGGGCAGAAGAAGGATTTTAGTGTACTTCTGGCCAGACTGAAGAAAAACTGTCTGCGGTTTTATATATTTAATGTCATTTTGATCTGGATGTGATTAAAATGAGTTGTGAGTCTGTGCCTGCATTGACTAAGTGCATCTGTCACTGTAATGGATTTTTGAACTGTAAAGAAATACATGGAACCGTCTTCCTTTATTTTTTTTTGTTTTTTTTATGAAAACAATGTGTGCGTCTCTTCTTTTATTGATTGAAAACTCTCAGGCTGTTATTTGATGTAAACCATAGGGGACACTGTACATTTGCACAGCTCTCAAGAATGACAGTGAGGTGAATGTGAGCAGGTCCATGAAGCATAGCCATGTGGGTTTGGGAATTTTTTTTTTTTTTAAATAAATTAGTTACAACCGACCCTTACCAAAGTTTTTATTTACTTAAGTTTTATAGTTATTAGCCTGTTTGACTGGTTACTTGAATGAGTTTAATCCAGTCTTCAATAACTCAAACAAGTAGTCTATGAACAGTTGCAGTTTGGATCTAATGTGTCCTGTTGGTGGAAAGTTAAGATGGTCTAGAAAGTGGAATAGATAGCTCTATTTCTAATAAACAGACCATTATCACTGCAATATTATTGTAAACACTTAAATAAGGTTTATGAAATAAATCTGTACTCAGAGAATCCATGGAACATGTTTTACAGTTAAAACCTGCAAAAAAGTACAACCCCTGGTCTAGATTGTCTAAAAGCAACTTAATCAACTTAACACGTTTATAGCACCCTTAGTTGTGTGGACTTTTCACAAAACCGTACAATTTAAAAAAAAAAAAAAAAGCTTTACTAAAAGGACTTTATTTGGAGGTTTGGTGTGATTATACGCCACCATCCTATAATTAGAACAATGCATTAGTCCAGTAGAGGGTGCAAACTTAATGTCATCCACAACATTTGTCATGTGGTGTGATCAAATGCATCAGGAGTCACAGAACATTTTAGATAGTTTAGTTTTTTTTTTTTTTTTTTTTTAAAGACAATTCTTTACAATGTGCACAAAATCTCCACATCAGTGTTGTTTGATAGGAGTCCTTTGTTCATCGGTGTTCTTTGACAGGTCTAAGCACCATGCTTATTAAATGTGTCTAGAGTTAAATTTGGAACTCACAATGGCATAAAACTGCAAAAAAGGCATGCCTTACCTTTTTCCTTTTTAAAGAAAAACAGAACTCTACTGTCAAAATATTTAAATGATCTTGCCATATTTTAGCATGTTCTAATACATTGCACATTGTCACTTAATTATTTATTATTATTATTAACACAATTATTTAGCCATGATCCAGCCATATTTTAGCATGTTCTAATACATTGCACATTGTCACTTAATTATTTATTATTATTATTAACACAATTATTTAGCCATGATCCACTCAATAGACCCAGTGAGTGGTTATTATTTCACATTCATTCTTGTAAGACCCCTGCTCTCGTACATACACTATATGGCCAAAGGTCTGCGGACACCTGACACCAGACTTAAGACTTCCAGATTTTAGTCCCAATTTGCTATCCTCCACTCCTGCTATCCTCCACTCCTCTGGGAAGGCTTTCCACTACATTTTGGATCATGGCTGTGGGGATTTGTGGGATCATTCAGCTACAAGAGCATTAGTGAGGTCAGGCACTGATGTTGGTGAGGAGGTCTGGGGCACAGTCACCGATCCAGTTCATCCCACAGGTGTTCAGTGGGGTTGAGGTCAGGGCTCTGTGCAGAACACTCGAGTTCTACCACTCCGACCTTGGCAAACCATGTCTTCATGTGATAATAACAATGTGCACAGAGGCATTGTCATGCCGGAACAGGTTTGTGCCCCTTAGTTCCAGTGAAGGGAAATTGTAATATTATAGCCTACAAAGACATTCTATACAATTGTGTGCTTCAAATTTGTGGCACCAGTTTGGGGAAGAACCACGTATGATGTGATGGTCAAGTGTCCGTAAACTTTTGGTTATGTAGTGTATGTCTACATTTCCAAATTTCATTCATGCTTAATATTATTATATATCCAGTAGTTTACACCAAATCATATAAACAAAATCACTGCTGTTGAGATTTTGACCTCTTTATATTTTGTACTGCTTAAAAATGTGTAACGTTAATACTTGTTGAAACATTTGAGGCTTTAGTTTGTAACCGTAAAAAAATGCATCATGTTTAAAATTATTTAGAAAGTAACAGAATCCTACAGTAAAAACACCTGAGCTTAGAAACATCTAAACTTTATGCATTTTTAAAATGCCATGCTGAGGTAAAAGTTATAGTTACAGTACACAGGAACTCATCAGTGCTCTCTGCTGCTGGATCCTTTGCTTAGAGGTGGTGTCCCATTATTCATCTGTGCTGTTGTTCATCACTCCTTATGTCTCTATTTGTGCGGAGTGGCTTTCAGCTGCGTCAGCCTCTGCATTGAGTCGCCGGTACTGTGTGTGGAAGAAGATGACGAAGGAGCAGGAAGCTAAACAGCACAATCCAGCCATCACCAGCACAGGCACTGTGCGTGTGTGTGTGTGGGCAGAGACAAAGGGAGACAATAATAGAGTTTAGCACTATCATCATTGTCAAGGCATATTTTGGCAAATAATGCAGAAGTTTTCAATGTGGCGTTTTTCCCCTCACCCACTACAGCTCTTCCTACAGTGAACAGGAAGTGACAACGATGCAGAAACTGAGTCTCAAATAACTTAGAACTTATTTTCCATCAACACGCTACTAGACTGCCTCAATTCAATTCAGTTTTTTTTGTATAGCACTTTTAACAATGGACATTGTCAGAAAGTAGTTTTAAAGAAAAAATTCCAGATATAAATTTTAATTTATAAATTTATCTCTAATGAGCAAGCCAGAGGTGCTGGTGGCAAGGAAAAACTCCCTGAGATGATATGAGGAAGAAACCTTGAGAGGAACCAGACTCAAAAGGGAACCCATCCTCATCTGGGTGACACCAGTGCAATTATAAATAAATCCCTTCGATAATTGTATACTGTAGAGTCAAAAGGTGCAATTGTGTAACCAGGAACCTATGAGCAACTTATGAATATGAGCATCAGTCATTTCTGAATTCAATATAATTCATTTTAACTTGAAGTCTATTTTGTTGAAGTTATCACCTGTTCAGTGATGGAGACTTGAAGCAAAACAGTTTGTAGCAATTGCAGTCCTAAGGCTATCCAAGGAAGAACATTCACAGCCATCTTCATGGTTTCTCTGTGGTACCAGCCACAGTAATCTCATTGATCTTTAGGCTGTCCATGTGGGGCCATCCTCAGCAGCAGCGAGTGGATTTCAGGTGATGTGAACTCCAACCAGAAGGAGGGCATCAGGATAGATCAGACAGGTCCGGAGACAACTACCTGACAACTAGCACTGTGTGGAAAGGTCTCCTTATAATACAAGGCTGATGGAGGCCCATTTTTACCTTTCATATGCTAATGAGAGCAAATGAATTCGTGCTGAATGCTGATGGCGTTTCTGACCCTACACCAGCTCTGTTATTCCCTAATGTTTAAAATGTCATTTTGGCCCTACTGTGGTTAAAGGTTTCGGTTTCTGAACTACTTTCAGTTGCTGAACTACTTTCAGTGCTATGATGAGCATCTACAAAACCTTCATCACCCTGACCTGTAAATTTCAGTCATCTGTGGTTTGTTGTGGTGGTAGTGCAATGACCACTGATATTTCACAAGTTCCCAACTCTAAATACATTAATGCTGACTGATGCTTCATTTCAACCCATCTCATTTTTCATACTTTGTATCAGCTTAAAGGAAAATTCTACCATTTTTAACCCCTAATCCTCTAATCCCTGTGTGATTACCTACAGGTTTTAGGATGAGACAGATATGAGCCGAATGCCTGTTCGTATAGAGTTTTACCCAACTTTCCAACACTGGAGTGATACAGGGAAAAAGTAATTTTTGCTTTCCCAAAGGATGAAGATGAATACATTTTTCACATATACGCTCTATGGCCAAAAGTTTGCAGACACCTGACCATCATACCCATACATGGTTCTTCCCCAAACCCAAAGATGGAAACATACAATTGCCTAGAATGTCTTTGTATGCAGTAGCAGTGGGATTTCCCTTCACTGGAACTAAACATGTTCCAGCAGGACAATGCCCCTGTGCAAGTGAGGTCCACTAAACACCTTTGGGATGAACTGGAACACCAACTGTGCACCAGGCCTCCTCACCCAACATCAGGGCCTGACCTCACTAAAGCTCTTGTGGCCGAATGGACAAATCCCCACAGCCACGCTCCAAAATATTGTGGAAAGCATTCCCAGAAGAGTGGAGGTGATTATAAAAGCAAAGGGGGACCAAATCTAGAATGGGATGTTCATTAATCATCAGGTGTCCACAAAATTTTGGCCATATAGCATGTGTGTGACCAGTACACTGAGATTATTTTCTTTGCATAATCCCAGTTTGTTAGGAAGCTGGGGTTAGACCATAGGGTCAGACATTATATGATTTCCCTGCGATTTGAACCCCCAAGCTTCTGATCAGTAGACCAGAATGCAGAATTCTACAAAATGTATTTTTGTTATTGAATATTTCATATAAACAACTTCCATTAGTCTTCAATTATACAGTGAGTTTTGAATAGCCTGCATTTAACTTTTTTTGTGTAAACATTATTGTACTCAGTAATTACCCTGCCACTATAATTTCATCTGATAGAGATTATCTTGATGCTGGAATGTTCCTTTAACCCTTATTCCTTAAAGGGTGAATAATCCAGTCACAGAGGGCTGGAGTCCAGCACAGCGTGTCTGCTTCTCGGCTCTAACACACATTCTAAACCTGGTCATTAACTGGCGAGTTGAATTAAGAGAGTTGGGGGAGACAAAACACCAAACTGTGCTGGACTCCAACCACCCAGGACTGAAGTTGCACACCCCTGAGTTAAGAAATTCTCTCTGATGCAGTATGTTTGTGCACCACTCACCCATCCAGCTCAGGTTGGCATCATCACCTGCAGCGCACACAGACAGAGGAGAATCTGTCAGTTTTGTCGTCAGAGCTTGTAAGAGCTCAGTGTACACAATGGACTGGACCTGCCTAATAAAGAAATCATCATTCACCAAAAATGTATATATCAACACCTTTATATATTTAATCTAGTACATGGTATAGGATGATATATACCCCGAAATAAACACAAGCCCTGCTGACGTCGCCTCTCCAACTGGGTAAGAGCACTCGACTGACAGCTCCATGGCAACTGGATAGGTGGCAAATCCAAATAAGCCGAAGAGAGCACTAACTGCACCAATTATGACTTTCTGCTCCCCCAACTGAGAAACCTGGCAGAATTTGGAGAAACACTGCATGAGAAACATTAAGAATTTAAAGTAAGTTCAGCCTGATTGATAAAATCATATTTAGGTTCTCAGAGTAGTCCTCAGGGTTCCCAGACACTCTCCGACTCCACATTTTTTGCTCTATCCCTGTGTTGTGTGAGTCGTAGACCATCCGGTGGTCCCTGAGGTCTGGTGTGAGAACCACTGCTATTAGACAATTTGCCTGAACTTTCTTCTGGGCCCCAATCATGCTAAAACAATATGACGCCCATGTCCTAAAAACATCAATGATCTGATTGTTGTTCTCACCACTGCAAACACGGTGCAGGCCAGAGACGTAAGGCACATGCTGATTTTTATGGATTCCGTGAACAGCTTTGTTTTGTCCACAAAAAGGCCAAGGAAAGCAGCTCCAAGCACACCGGACACGATGAAGAGCGCGCCACACAGCCCTGCAAAGTCCTGCCACAGGGAACTCGTTTCATTACTTAGTTACCACCAGTCATGGGATGTTAACTTTCTATAACATCACAGCTCTTACTGTAGTTATAACTGTAATTCAAATGTGCTTCTTACGATACATTATCGTTTCTATAGTAACGGCTCATTCACAGGAACATGTATGGTGGATGCTCCACATAATCTGATAAAAAATGTGTAGTTATTTAACAAAGAAAAATAATGTGGATATGGTGAAGCTTTCTGTAAGGATATGTTTATTTAAGATTTCTACAGAGCTGAAGTTTTTGTCTTATTAACTTTAAAAGAGAGGAAAGAAGAGAAGCTGGTGAAGGAATGACTGTTTACAGCTGTTATAATGTAAGTAATATAAGGAATTCACTTGCTTATAATGTTGCACAACATTAATTGTAACTATAAATGGTTTAAAAGCATGATGCGTTGTTCATTAATAAATAATAAATTGTAAGCTTTGGCAAATTGTGGCATAACAGAAATAAAACACTTTGTGATGTGCTGTTATAGATAAATAATCAACTCAGTAACTCCACTTCCCATTACACCATCCCCATTGTGGACTATTTTCCTATAACAGCAGTCCCCCAAGTGTTTTATTCCTTACATAATGGACAATGTGTGAATTATTGGCACCCTTGTTCCTCTTCACTGTGCACTGATTCAATCTTTTTAAAAATATTTTGGCCCTGATTGCGTCTCATTCTATTTTAACTGCTTTTATTTTTATCTCGATTACTCCCCTGATAGAAAATGAGTAACAACCCACACGTATCATTACACATCTGGCCCACATTTCACCATGGAATAATAGCGATGCAGCACATTTGCTGCATTTGTGCCATTTTTGACCCACAATCCAAATGCTGTTAAAAGCTTTAAATGTGGTTGCTTACTGCTAGGCTGCTTTTTGACCACAGTACACTTGCCATTGCCAAACTGGTCCTTGTGTACCTAAACTCAACCACTTTTGGCTTGGTCCTCTGCTGTTTTGTATAAAAAACTGATTTGTTCCACTGTAATGGATGAAACGTGGATTTTCTATGCAACCCATAGACCCTGTATAAAGTGATGCAACCTCACATGATCAAAGGCAACAATATAGCGTGTTGAGACTGAGCAGTAAACTGAATTTCAAGGATGACAATTTGTTTGCATTTACTCTAAATATTCTTTTTGTTAATAAATTATATTTTAAACGTATCAATGAAAAACACATCGTGCTTTTAACCTTTTACAGTTACCCTTGGGAAAAACCCTTGCTACTATTATCAAAACATTCTGTGTTTATTAGAGGAAACATAGTTTCTCTAGGTGTTTGGGTAGAACATTTTAATGAATAATCAGTATGAGTTTTGACTTACATTCGAGTAGCCTGTGACACAGAGAATCTGCTCGAGTAGTGTGGAGAAACAGGTGAAGATGCCGATGCCTGAGCCGAAACACACCAGCAGGATCATATAGGCTTTATTTGTCAGCAGCTGCAGTGAAAACACAGGAAAAGAAAGTGCTTTTTTTTAAAACCAAATTACAGTGGCCTACAGTCAGCTCCAAAATTATTGCCACTCTTTATAAAGACGGGTAAAAACATTATTTAAAAAAAGTGTTGGTGGTTATTTCTGTCATTTATGTAATTAACTTGAAAGACATTTTTCATAGCCTTTTTACCAAGATTGGCAATAATTCTGGACTTGATGGTATGTTATATTTTCACTGTGTGTCCTCTGATTAAGCACACCCTTAAGCTCACATTCAGTTTTTTGCTTACAAAAATATGTATATAATATAAAAAAAAAATAAATGAAAAGAATGAATAGTAGAACAATAGATCAATTTTGTGGAAGTCTCTTTTTGGAAGTCTATATGTATGAGTCTGTGTCCAAGTGTTTTTTGTTTTTTTACCAGTTTTACCAGTGAAAGATCGGATGTGCTTGTGATGTATAACACTTCTCTGTTTAAAAATGTTTCGTGAACATGCCAGCAGAAACACATTAGCCTTTTCCTTAAATGCTTAAAGAAAGTGTAATATTTTTATGCAGTATCCTCTAGTGTTAATAAGAATGCAAAGCTTTGACAGTGTGTGTGGTACCAGTTTAATCCCTTGTAGGAAAGGCTCGGAGCTGGAGGTCTCTGCACTGGCAGAAGGTGGCGTTGGGGGAACGCTCGCCCGGATGCCCACTGTTGCTAGGAAACAGACGATGATGGCAGGTATAGCATATATAAGGAGCTGTAACAGTGACTGAGTGTTAGTATAAAGGACACAAGATAGAAATATTGGTGTCATATTTGGTAAAAGTACTTAGTATATTTAACATCTTTGCATATAAATGGATATATTGTATATTTGCACGTGTACCTGTTATATTAGCCATAACTATTGATTTTTATCTTACCAGCATGAAAAGACTGTTGGTTCTACTAAGGATCATTGGGGAGAAGATATTAACAAAAAGCAGCCCAAGGGGATTTGCTAGAAAAGAAATATTAGTGTTAGACATATGGCTGTCTCTACTGGAACACCAAAAACTGACGAGTGGTGACTCACACATTGAGGCAATCATGTTAGCCGTAGCTCGTTGGTGCTCGGGGAACCACAGAGCTGCTAGTTTGGTAGGGGAGAAGATTACCAGAGGCTGGGCCAGAGAGCACAGAGTCTGCCCCACCATCACCACGGGGAACCTGGTATACTCCGGCAGATAGCTGAGCACACCCACCACCCTCACTACACTGCCGGCCATGTTGAGCCACGAGCCCAGAATCATCTGTAGTAACAAGCAGACACACAGAAGCTTCAGAAACTTTTTTGACCCAGATTTTTATCAACAATATGTTATCACAATTAAATCATTTATGTTGTGAGAGAAGAAAATTTGCTCCAATGTACAAACGTGACACATCACCCCATTTTTGTTTTCTACCACAGCACTGTTGAATCCTTGATTCCGATAGATCAGAATCTCTTAAAGAAATCAAAAGCTCTTAATAGAAACTTAATATTTATTAGTATTACAAATATAATTATTAACTTCATGAGAGAGAATAAGAGAAGCCAGTAAGGGAATGACTGTTCATAGCTGTTATAACAAAAGTGATAACAGGAACTAATTTGTTCCTCAACATTAAATACAACAATAAATGAATAAAATCTATGATGTGTCGTTTTTAATAAATAGAAAATTGTAATTCTTGGCAAATTGCTGAGGAATAAAACACTTAGGGGTGTGCTGTTATGGAAATTTAATGCTGAGTAGATCAGCATTACATAGCAAATGAATTGCCATTTCCATAAACATGCTTTGAGGATAAATTTGAACAGTCAGTAGTTGAGACTGAGCATAACATGGATTAGACAGCTTTTGTACCTTATAATACATTTTACATAGTCCAGTGTATCATCAGTGTCCCTTCACTGTGCCCTTGTACGTTCCTCTATGGGCTGGCAGCACAATATTTCATCACGATATACAAAACGGGTTCCTCGAGGGTTCCTAGAGTTGCTAATGGCTTTACCGTTATAAAGGGCCTTTACTTATATAACAATATCTGAAACTGAAACCCTCTTTTCTCAGGTTCACCCTATAACCACACAACTTTCCTTAAAGTTTCTCTGTAGTTACTGAATAATTCATAGTAAATACTGAATCATATGCTCTGAGCTGAATAACTGAATAATAACCTAGGACTGTCAAAGTTTTTTTCTTTTTCTGACTTAGTGTAGTCCTATAATTATTACAGTACTTTGGGAACTTGTGTTTTTTTCCCCCTGCTGTTTGGAAAAAAAGAGGCTGAGTTGTAGTTGTGCTTACAGTGGGCCGTAGTCCCAGAGTGTCCAGCATCCACGTGGTGATGAAGCTCAGAGGGATGGCCACCACCATGTAGACCACAGAGAGCCAGTTGACCTGGTCCAGAGTCACATGCAGATGCTCTGCTGTCTGATCCGCCACAGGGGCGAAGGTCAGCCATAGCTGCAGAAAAATGCACAGTGATTCACTGTTTTAGACCAAGATTAAATGCATGTGTAGGCAAACAGCTATGTTTAATTAAGTCCTGAGTAGTATGTGCTATTGTGTCTGGGTTTAACATGGCAAAAACTAGGATACAATGTGTACATCACATCATCTAAGGAGTATTTACTTCAGCAGAATAATCACTTAAAGCACTCAGTTCGTTAAATTACACTTCCATAATTCATGCTCATAGGCACTTCAGTAGTGTGGGACGAATGTTACAAAAATAAGTCTGATTGTGAAACCAGTAAACACAATGTGAAACTAGAAACGCACTGGTTTCACACTCACATGACCTGATCCTGATGACTGGTCAGCATTGTGCATAAAGGCATTAACGGTCACCATTACACTCTACAGTTCTCCATTTACTAAACATGCTTCCGTCAGGGCTAGTGCTCCTTTTCACAACAAACAATAAATCATATCATTACAAGATATATATGGATAACACTCACAAAAGCTGTTGTATGAATAGATACTAAAAATATGCACCTCCCAAACAGTTTATGCCCAAGACTCAGCCTTGCTTCAGTGGATAATTTCACCTGGATACTGTATTATTCTATCTAAAAACTGCTGCTGTAATCATAAAGACTATCTTTTGCTCATCCCAGTTGGGTTCCTCTCAAGATTTCTTCCTTTTGTCATCTCTGGGAGTTTTTCCTTACCACTGTCACCTTTAGCTTGCCCATAAGGGATCTAAATCTAAATCTAGATTTCTGTAAACCTGATTTGTGACAATATACAGTGTTATACAAATAAAATTGAATTGAATCCTGATAATCGCCTAGTTTATGTCTTACCACAAGGGAAAAAAAGCAAGGAGAACTGAACTGACATCACAAATTCATCATAACATCATAAATTATTATACTCTTATTCCATAGTAATGTACATTTTTGAGCATGTAGTTACAAGTGTAATCAGTTAAACAGATTTGGTAAATTTGTTAATCCAGGCTTCCTGTAGGTTTTAGCCTAAATTATGAAAGCATTGTAGTTGTTGCTGTGCAGTTTCTCATGAAGGTTGAATCAGGTTATGCAAGACAACCATTAACTCTACCTTGCTTTTGAAGTAATGGCGATGGAGTGAGCTGTGAGTTTAAAGCATGAATCACTAACCACTGATTATTCACTTTATAAATACAGATGAAGCTGGAGTGGGCCGTGAGTGTGACAAATTAAACATAAAACCAGTAGCTCTGTTATGACCTTTATCCTGATGGGTGTGGTTGCTTCCAGGACAACTCAACTCCATCCACAGAGCATGAAGGCTGAGTGAATAGTTTGAGGAGTATGAAAATGATGTAAAGCATATACTATGGCCTTCACAACCATCAGATATCACCTATGGGAGATTCTGGACTCACTTGTTTGACAGCGCTCTCCACAACCAACATCAAAACACCAAATGAAAGAATATCTTTTGTAAGAACAGCGTTCGTCTCTCCATTACAGTTCCAGAGATGAGTAGAATCTTTGCCAAGACACACAGAAGCTGTTCTCCAACTGGCCAGTCACCTTACTAAAACACATTATGTTGTTTTTCATTTAATCTATCTTTGACTTGGTTCCAAATAGGCATGCTATTTTGGTATGTTATTTAGTGAGAAACTACGGCATGATTTGATAACCTCTAGACTGAACAACCGCTAGTATTGCTTGTTAGCTTTCATGCTGTTTCCATAAATCTGTCCTGCTGAACAACTCAAGTGGTATAGTCCATGCTGTGCACTTTGCTCAGCTGAGACAGGTCTGCTCCTGAGAATCGCTTGCAACTCAGCCTGTGAAAGTGTTTTTTTTATCACCCTTAAACTCTGGAGGAGTGTTCAAGTGAATATTAAGAATGCTCTACACATGCTGATTGTATTTGTAACTGATTTGTAATCTAATACTCATCGATTATGGTTAATTCTTTAACAATTGTAAATTGTGATATTAAAGTGCTTTCTTATACATACTTTGTTTTATATTTTATGTCAAGCAAGTTTTGGAGATTAAATAAATGAATAAATGCCTTGCGGTGTATTCCTGCCTTGCACCCAGTGAACAGGATAAAGTGGTTACTGATGATGAATGAATGAACAAATGTATAAACCATGATGATGATGATTATTATTAATACAATTTTATTAGTTTAGTAGTATATGTTTATGGGCAGAGCCTATAAGGTTGACCTGTGGATACTACAGGACACACCAGGCTCATGCAAAACCAAATACATACACCAATCAGCCATAACATTAAAACCGCCTGCCTAATATCGTGTAGGTCCCCCTTGTGCTGCCAAAATAGCTCCGCCAGCTTGCCTTCTTCCCATAGTGCATCCTGGTGCCATCTCTCCCACAGGTAAGCGACGCACACGCACCCGGCCATCCACATGATGTAAAAGAAAACGTGATTCATCAGACCAGGCCACCTTCTTCCATTGCTCCATGGTCCAGTTCTGATGTTCATGTGCCCATTGTAGGTGCTTTTGGCGGTGGACAGGGGTCAGCATGGGCTCTCTGACTGGTCTGTGGCTACGCAGGCCCATACGCAGCAAGCTGAGATGCACTGTGTGTTCTGACACCTTTCTGTCATAGCCAACGTTAACTTTTTCAGCAATTTGTGCTACAGTAGCTCTTCTGTGGGATCGGACCAGACGGGCTAGCCTTCGCTTCCCACATGCATCAGTGAGCCTTGGGTGCCCATGACCCTGTCGCTGGTTCACCGCTTGTCCTTCTTTGGACCACG
>CM040983.1:10460253-10474925 GCA_022985145.1 Pangasius djambal
CGCAGCAAGCTGAGATGCACTGTGTGTTCTGACACCTTTCTGTCATAGCCAACGTTAACTTTTTCAGCAATTTGTGCTACAGTAGCTCTTCTGTGGGATCGGACCAGACGGGCTAGCCTTCGCTTCCCACATGCATCAGTGAGCCTTGGGTGCCCATGACCCTGTCGCTGGTTCACCGCTTGTCCTTCTTTGGACCACGATTGATAGCTACTAACCCCATACTGGGAACCCCCTGCAAGAACTGCTGTTTTGGAGATGCTCTGTGTCATCTAACCATTACAATTTGGCCCTTGTCAAAGTCATTCATATCCTTATGCTTGCCCATTTTTCCTGCTTCCAATACATCAACTTCGAGAACTGACTGTTAACTGGCTGCCTAATATATCTCACCCCTTGAGAGGTGCCACTGAAACAAGATAATCAGTGTTATTCACTTCACCTGTCAGTGATCTGGGTATATTGTCCAGTCACTAAAACAAGTGACCTTTCCGTTGTTAAAACGTAGCTTGAACCCTTGTCACTGTGCTGATGTGATATGGAGAGGCACTTATTGATTATTGCCATATTGATCGAAAGTAGCAGTTTGGACTCTATAAACAATCACTGTTAAAGCACTTGTTTTCACAAGCTTTCTCGCTAACTCGTTCAAATATTAGGCCTTTTCTCTCTTTTGTAGGTTAATGATTTAAATTCCCAGTCACTTACCACTGAATTGGAGCAGTTTAACACGCAAAGTACCAGTAATATGAACCATCTTCTCTTGTACACCCGGAACTCGGGCGCTGTCCGTCCCTGTGTGGACTTCCATTCAACTCGTACTTCCGAGGAATCACTGCCAAGTCCTCCATCCTCCATAGAGCAGCTTTAGGTGGGAAGCGCTGACACTGAATCACAGCCAGGCAGTGGGATGAACATTTCAAGCCGAAGAGTTGTTAAAAGTCTTCCACTAAACCTACCGACACAGCCTTGCAATCCATATGTGGTGAACAGTAGCCTTCACTCCAGCTCAACAGGTTGCTCAATGAGACTGCCGGCTAAAGTGGCAGGCAAACAAACAGAAGGGAAAAGCCAGTACAATGCGAAGGCAGGCACGTATAGCCACGCCCTTTCCCTCGTGACTGATGAGTCATAGCGCGGGGTGCACACACGGCTTGATACTGGCACGTGCTCATGCTTTACCTTGTGGGCGTTTAGGCTATTCCCAATTACAGCTAAGCACAAAAGTTTGTATGATCACTGATGAAAGTGAAATGTGTAACCCGCAACAAAAATGGATCTAAATAAGGGAATGGAAAAGTCATTTTAAAAGAACCAAAACACGTTGGTCATGACCGTATGACTGTCCAAGAAGACAGTGGATGATATCTAACAGTTACAATATATACATCACGAGGATTAGGCAAAAGTTGGCTAAGCAGTGGGGGGACGGTTCCTCTTAGATTCTAGCTTTAACCTTTAAGAAGTTCCCCCACAGGGACAAACTCACAAACAAAAGATCCATTTTAAGTAAGAACAGAGATGTGAGGAAGAATGGAAAGAAGGGAAGGATAGGTAGTACAAGAGGGTAGAAAAGTTGGAGGCAGTTATAAGGGCAAAGGGTGGGAATATTAGCCTAAAAGTATTTATGGCACATTTACACATTGCAAACTTTTGGTTTTGGCTTTCATCTCTATTAATATCTCAGCATTCAATGTTTGTCCATTATGTGTTACATGTGATAATGAAGAAGCTTCTGTGAAATCCAACATGTCTTGCAGATTAGTTATGATGTTCTTTATTTGATCCTTATGACATGCAAACCTTTACACTGTAGTGAGAGGCTTATGCATTAGTCAGCTGTTTACTGAAAGAAATTAGTGACCTATTGACCTATTGTTCAAGGTTATTCGGGACTAATTATGCATGTATTTATTTAGAAAATAAACCAAGTATATTTATGACAACACACACACACACACACACACACACACACACACACACACACACACACACATATATATATATATATATATATATATATATATATATAATCAAATGTGTGCTTGCTGCCATGTGTTTGTGTGTTTGTCATTTGTAAAACAGTAGTGTGCTTTTCTGTTTCCAACGAGTTTTATCCAAAGATACTTCTTACGTAGCATGTCTCCCTAAAAGAGGATAAATATAACTTTGTAAAATGAAAGATATGAATTATACACACTAACACGGGACTCCCGACCTCCCCCATTCAAGCTACAGTTCCGCGCATGCGCATCCCCCCCTTAGTTTCGGCCCGTTTCGGAACCGCTCGGGCATTTTCGCCTCTTTGTTTTACTGATAGTGGATTTAACTCGGATTCAACCCAACATCCAACGGAGCGCTCTCTTCATAAACAGGTTAGTTTGTTTAACTTGGATTAATCTACACAGGTCAGTGCATGAACTTGTGTTTTGTCGGGTTTTAGGTCCCGATCGTGGAGTTGTTTTTAATTTATTCTACGTTTCTTGTCCGCTTGATGGCAGCTATGCATGCTATACGTGTTGTTATAGGCTACGTGTGTGCCTATGTGGTCGTGCTGTGGATGGCGACGCCGGGCCCAGTACTTTCACACCGGGCTCGGCTTTTTCTTCACAAGGATGTTAAAGTGCTCGTTTGTGGTGTCAGGGCTTTGGTCAGGAAGGCGTTCGGTGTGTGCTTGTGTGCACGGCTTGTCTTTTTGCGTGAGGTGTGTGGCTTGCTGGGGGAAAGCAGTCCTCTTTTCCCTTTAGCCTGGAATGTTCTTGAAGAAAAAAAAGCAGTGGGTGAAGCACCATCCACCACTTTCATGCTTTTAGAAGTTGGGATTTGACTCGCATGAGGTGTGCTTAGACCAGAAATAAAGTTGGGACAAAACAAAGTTAGAGCCTAAACCAGCCGATTGTGTTGCAGCAGCTTGTGCTAATGTGCTGGAGGCTCCAGAGCCACTGGAGCCAACAAGTCGGGCTTCCTCCCTCATCCAGGCGCCGGTGTGCCGATATACCGATATACCGAACCGAAATGTGATATTATCAGCCCGAAGTTTGACTGGAAGCATCGTCATGTATCTCTCTATGCTGCTGTCTTGAAGGATAGATATATGTCTATCTTAGTGTGTGTGTGTGTGTGTCTATTTGTATATATGTATGTGATTGATTGTGTGTGTGTGTGTGTGAGCATATATGTATGTATGCAATGTGTGTATGACTGCATCCTTGATTTCCTGATCCCAGTATAAAGATTTTTTTTTAAATCTCAGTTTTGGCATACTCTCAACTTTTCGCATGTTTGGGCCTGATAGTGTGAACCTGGCAGTGTGTAATTTGGATCTGATCTACTACCTAAAGTTAAAGGCACATTTTAACATTTTAATGAACTCAGGGATTCCTTTGGTGATGCTGTTGATTTCTATGGCAGTTGAAATGATCGAGTACAACACTGATTGTTTGTTTTATATTGATTCGTTTTGTGGGATGCGTAAGATCTGAAGACCAAATAAAAATCTAGAAGAAAAATGGATTTTTGCATCTGCATTCACATTTCTAGCATTTAGCAAACATTCTTATCCAGAGCAGTTTGTTGAAGTGCTGAGTTGCCTGCTTTCCTTACAGAAAAAATGTGATTATTTTTTTCTCACACATTTCATGTCATGCTTTTACACATGGCCTAACAGTGCCATGTTACTCAATTTCGAGAACGACATCAATGCTCCCTCTTTGAATGTTCTCTCTTTGCTGTAGTTTTTGAGGGTTTCTCAAAGGTTCTTTGGAGGGTTAAGGGTTCTTATATTCCTGCTTGGAACCCTTTTGGAAAACCGTTGAGAACCCTTGAAACCCTGGTCATTAGGGAAACCCTTAAGACAAACCGACAAACTGTTTAGGGTTCATGAGTGAACCTTTTCTTGATTTCGAGCCGACCTGAAGAGTCAGGGCCTGAATTTCGTTTTTTAAATTGTGTGTGTGGGGGGGAATTCCCCCTTACATGGGTCACATGGGGGGGATTTAAAGATTATGGAGGGGAAAATAAATTTTGACACATCGGGCAAAATTAACAATCTTCATTTATTTAATGTATGGTGGTTTTCAAAACAGCTTAATGACACAATTTGTCATGCTCTCCTCCAAATTGACATTAAGAACTGTATTAAAACTATATATTAATGCCTTTCAGAATCAGTGCATTTCATATATTCCAGTTTCAGTTCAATTTTTCTTTTTTTTTTTAACTTTATACAAAATACACCATGCTCTCCTTCAAACTGACATTAAGAACTCTGTTTAAACTATATATTAACGTTTCTCAGTGTCTTTCATGTGTTTCAGTTCAATTTCAGTCACTTTTTTTTTTTCCCATTGCTTGTGACTTTTTTTTTTTCTTCCTGTGTCTTATTCTAAGTCTGAATGAAGAAGGAATGTCTCAGCTGTCTATGATATAGCCTGATTATTATTTCCTAATATTTAAGTGTTGTGAAATAATCTAGTCAGAGTGTCAGATTTTTTTATTTTAAGAAAAAAAAACCTCTCTAAGATTAAATACCATTTTAGTGAATTATGTTTATTTCGACATAAATTAAATAACAGTTAAGGAAAAATCTATTGCATACCGAGCTGTTGAGTCTCCTCGCGGTTGAAACATGGGTCGTTACGTGAGAGATGATGAATATCAGTAAGCAGGAGACTATGTTTACATACTGTCTTATGTTCATTCATGTTAACTTTCGATAAAACGCACATTTTAAGACAGGGAGATGATGATTTACTTGCGCTTCGTTGCTGCTGTGTTGAGTCGGCAGGCGCGCTCTATCCGCTCACACTCTATAAAGAGCAAAACAGCATTTAATGTTTGAATTTCGGGATTAAAATAATATAATTTGGAGGCCGATACTATCTTCACAAGCTGCTCATTATGACTCAGAATATTAGAGCGTGTCACACAGCCTTGTGTGAATAAGATCAATGTGACGCAGGCCACGGAGAGCACGCCGATGCGCTACAGGGCCCAACGCCAGTCAGAGACGGCCGCTGCAGTGCTGTTTGTGGAATTAAATTCTAAAATAAAGACAGACTGTTTGAACCGGTGATTTCTTTTTTTTGCGTCTGTTGATGTATTTCATAATTTGATCTGAGATGAAGTAAATACCTTTGTGCGGGAATTTCTCGCGTTATAAAAGTTAAACTTGCGGGAATGGTTTAAATTATGCGCAATCCCCGCAATCCCGCGCCGAAATTCAAGCCCTGAGAGTCCAAACAGACCAACAAGCTCAGACACTGCCAGACCCACACATCATTGCTGAAATGTAAACATGTATAGACATGCAAGTAGGTTTATTTTTCTGTGTTATTTAAGTGCTTATTACACAGATGCACGTTCAGTTTGAGTTTAAGACAGACAGGGTATCAGCTGTTCAGACAGTCAGGAGGACGTTCTTACACCAGCTTCATGTTCACCTTCCTAGGGTTTTTAAGAGTGGCTGTTTAAATCAGACCGTCCTTTCGGTTCAAGGGCTTCAGTGCTTGATGTACATTTCTATATTTGAACACTGCAAACATCAGGGTTTTCAGTCTAATGTGTGCAGGTACAGGAGACCACTGGAGGGAACATGACAGTGGTGTGAGTTGCTCGATTATCTCTTTTGGAAAGCAGATTAAGGACAGCTGGCTTGTAAGGTTTGTTGTTCGGACTGAAGAAAGCATTTCCTGAAAGTAAAACTCCACTCTAAAATACACTAAATAAGTGTACATTGAAATATTTGTGATGTGTTTAGCAATTCTGGTGCTCACTGGTTGGTTGGTGCTGTATTTTTGTTATTCCTGTGTAAAGGGGGACATTTCCAGTGCAGGTAGATTGATGTTTAATAGGAGAAAACCATTTTTTCAGTGACGTTCACCGGCATTAATGACAAATCCAATGCAGAAGTAGGGGAGACTGCAAAGGTTTGACTCAGAGTTGAAGAATGCAGTGCAGCTATATGGCACAGTTGTGCTGAATAACCTCAAGCAGAGCCTCGGCTTGTCTAGTTAGCTACCCACAAGATGACAAATGTGATGGCGTTGATGCTGGTATTAGCATGAAAGATGAAGCTTAGGAACCTGATCTGTTTGAGCAGAGTGTACAGATGAAGAGGTGAGGGGAGCTGGGCAGACTAAAGTGCTGCCGCATCACTCTCTTTAAGTAGAGATGAAGTGAGGTCTAATGCTGTATTTGAATTATCTCAGAAGTGGGAAGTCGGAACTCGGAATTATGTCTTTTCCGACCTCCGTGAAAAAACATAGACGTCCCCATTTTTGTCTTTTGTTAGCAGTGAGCTGTCCAGCTAACTGTGACATGTGATGGATGTAGACCTCCTGAAAACGGTGATCTGTATAATAGTCAGTTTTGTAGATTTAACAAGTGAATGTCTCAATGGCGATTGTAAAGAAGTTGATGCTGTGATCAACCATGTTGATTTGATGTCACTTGCTGAACTCGGGGTTGAGGAGACCATCCCGAGTTTATGAGTAGGAATTCCGAATTGAGGGCGCGTTTTCTTTGTAGCAGACAGTTGAATGGCACTGTGGGTAATCTAAGAAACTGTTAACCCAAGTGTAAGCAGACCACTATGTTGATGAAAGAAGCTTAAACAAAAAAAAAAAAAGGCAGCTCAGAATTTCATTATAAAATAAATCTTGGACACTGCTGAAGAGCCCATGTTAATTATTAAAGATTAATGTGCAAGTCATTCAGGGTGCAGATTTCCTTAAATTCCTTTAATTGCAAAAAATGTTGGACAAAACGTTAGTGCTTATCATATCTGTAATCAAATGTGAGAATCTAGAGAGTGACTGAATAAATACATGGTTTAGACACATGATTTAATATCAGTGCTTGTTCATGACATAGGTGCACTCTGGTTAATTGAAGACAACTCAGGCTGCTGTTTTCTCATTCAGCTGCAAGGATTTAATGGCATGTGCTGGAAGACCACCCAGGCAGGAGAAGCTGTATTCATGTCTTCCTGCTTAAGGCAACACTTTCCTGGACACATAGGACCGTTTGCTTTAAATCCTCCAGAGATGACTGGTATAAAATCCCAAAAAACGCTGAAATGTGACTAGCACATTTATGTCCATCTAATACAGAAGCTTGAGTAGTAGTGTGCTGCAATCGTTCAGGTTATTACTCAATATGCTGCTGTGACTTGCTCATGTAGGAGTGTGTGAGCGAATCAGAATCCATGGATGAATAGTGAGCATTAGGAGCGTGCGTGAACTGACAGACCGACAGCAGACTGGCGCAGTGCTCGACTTCAGGTTTGATTTTCTTCATCGGATGCCCTTTGTGTGTGTTGTTGCACACTGGTTTGTGAAGGTCGATGTGTGCCTCATTATTTGCGGAGAAAAGTTCAGAAGTGGTTGTGAGGAGGCGGCCTCGGTGTGTCTCGTGTTTTGTTGCCACTTCTGTCTCGCTGGCAGTAGCTGAAAGGTTTTCGGTTGAAACAAAGCAGTCTGTGCAGTCTGCTCTTTCGCTGTGTGTCAGGAAAAGCGAGTTCTAAAACGGGTAAAGCCTGTGGTCAGGCGTTAGGCAATAGAGGTGGCTGATATGGATTCTTGTTATGCTTCATGTTGGGTGAATTTCCTTTTAGAAAGGTCACACAGGTGTTTGTTGAGACAAAGGTAGACACCTACCTGTATTTATTCCTAGGATTAAAAAAAAAAGCCTACACTTCGGTTTCAAATCAGGTAACAGCGATGTTATAGCTAGTTATAGTTGCATGGCAACATGTAGCGCTTTTTCCAGCTGTGGCTTCTTTAAGAACTATTTTCATTGGCGGCGCTCAAATAAACAAAATGTTTGGCCTTAATGTGTCTGAACTGTCAGTTACTTGAAATAGATTTCTTGTTTACAGAACTATTATAATATAATATAAAAGCAATATCGCACCTGCAGTCATGCTCTTGTACTGAATATCAGCATGGCGGTGATTTTATACCTGCGGCCTCATCACAGCTGGTCTGATATTCAGTAAAACAGCAAGATTATGAGTGTGATATTGCTTAATTATATTACAGTTTTGTTGAATTCTTGAATCTGATTGGTCAGAAGGTGTTGATTAATGTTCTCTAACAGCACGGCTCTGACGGTAGTGCAGGCTGTGATTCAAATCACAGGTGTATACTAATGCGCTTGCTCTAATGTTGCGCTCGTGGTGCCTTGTAAGTGATCATTCGCAAGTTGTAATAATGTAATTTCCCACGTTCAACGTGAAAGGTTGGGGGAGGGGGGACAGAAACTTGGACACCTCAGCGGAAGTGTGTCTTTTCTTTGCTCTGTCAGAACATGTAAAGCTCATAAAAAGCTACTTTAACTACACTTGTACAGTTACGGGACTTTGAACTTTAAACATCCATGCAACATTTTGGACTGAAACTGCAGCACAGCAGCAAGCTAGCTGGCTAACATTGGTGCTAACTCTAATGTTGATTATTAGCTTCTCAAAACAGTGATTAGTATGGTCAGTGTTAGAGATTTAACCAAGTACTGTGTCTATATTAACTGATCAAAAGCCTATACAGTTATAAACCCGTTTAAAAGTAGAGAAGGAGGACGTTACACTGTTCACAGTACGCGCGGCCATGTCGATTTGATGTCACTTCGTTAATCTAATCTAATCTAATCTAATCTAAAATGGGGAAGGAGCTGCTTGAGGAGGGGAAATTTTCACTGGCTTTTATTGGTTGTAGACAAAGAATTACAAGACGACTTCGCCTGGAACACAGCACCATACTTTAACATTTATGGAAGGAGTCTCCAGTGTCAGTGCTTTGTAACGGTAAAGCTCTTCCTTCAGGTTTTCCACCAGGGCAGGGCAGAATCTTCAGGACAGATGCAATGCACTTTGCAATTTATTGGTTAAAAAAAAAGAAGAAGCTGCATTTTTTTTCTGTCTTATTAACTTAAAGAGAAACTGAGGGAACTGCTGATTATAGCTGCTGTAACGTAAGCGATGAACTCCACAGCATTAAATGTATTCACTACCAGTGGATTAAAAAGTACCACGTGTCATTCTTTAATAACGAAAAACTTGTAATCGTTGGCAAATCGCTGTGCTCGAAGAGGAGTAAAACATGTCAGAATGTGCCGTGATAGGAAAAGAATAACTTCTGGGTGCTAACCCATCACACCACCTCACGTTTGATTATTTTCCTATGACAGCATTTCCTGTTGTGTGTGTGTGTGTTTTTTTTTTTTTTTCTTACTTGTTCCATGTCAGAGTTTTTGAGAAGGTTGAGTGGATATAGAATAGTGTTAGTTATAGTAAGTGGTGAATCAGACTGAGGTCGTGTGAGACAATACAGTGTCAAAGGGCAATGTTCAGTGTTATTCCAAACGCTCAATAATGTAATGATATTTCATTACATCATCACACCCTAAAGTGTCAGTGAGTATCATCTCGCAGAGAGCTGATGGAGCTCGGCGTTGCGCGCCCGCTGAGGGCCTCTTCCTCTCCCTCTGTGGCTTACGTGGGTGTTGGGAAGCCTTGTGTTTTGTATGCATGAATGTTTTGAATGAAAGCGTTGATCAAGCCGTTTATTTGTTTTCGGCGTGTCAGGAGCAGGGTCGCTTACAGAGCTCTGTGTCAGTTTGTTTATCTCCTGAATGCACACTGTGTGCCACTGTGTACAGCTGCTAAATGACGTGATAAGCCGTCGTTGCTAATAAAGTCACGCTTCTTGGATTGATCTCTTTCAACGTGTCTGAACATGACATAGCCACAATCCACCATCTTGCTTATTATCTCCCTCTGGAAATACGCCCATGGTGTGTTTTTTTTTTTTCTTCTCCCCACTACCTAAATGTAGGTGGGGATATTTCAAATAGCCTGAGTCACAGGAGCCTGCATGCTGCAATTTACACTTCAGTGTTGCTGAACTGCAGAGACAGAGCACATGCACATTGTGCTATACGTGTGGTTAAGGGGTGCGAATGTGTTACCAGCTTTAAGCGTATAGCTTTAGTATGTGTGCTAAGGTTGGGCAGTATTACAAAAAATACTATGCGCAATATGTGTCGGAATATTTTTCTAATTCAGACGCACACTACACACTACTGAGTAGGCAGCATTTTTTGGGCAGCGTTTGTGCTCCTGAATAAAAGTCTGTCCAATTCGGAAGCCAGCGTCTTTCTCTAATCCTCCATGAACATTTTTAAAATATGGTGCACGGAGCAGTTGCTCTAACTGGGATTTTACTGAAGCCAATGATCCAGTGAGTAATCAAGGAAACACATTTTTAAAAGTTAGGGATAAAACATGCCGAGGAGTGCTGTTATAGGAAAAGAATCAGCGCCCGGATGGTCTGATGTGCCCCAGTGTGAAGTGGAATGACTGTTGCCACCTCAACGTTGATTATTTTCCTGGAACTGCTGTTCCTTTAGTATTTTCTTCGTCTTATATCAAAGCAATAATTTTCGTGCCGCCGCAGTAAAAATGGTGGCTCGTCTGCTTGTCTGAGATTCTTGTTAGTGCGATATCTCAAGCAAGAGTGGTTGAATGTTTTGTATGTTTATATCGAGTGATCACTGGAACCAGCAGATGAACTGATTAGATTTCAGAACTGATCCAAACATGGTCAAGGTCAAGGCAAGGTCGAATGGGTGAAATGTTTTTTCTTCAAGAGCTTCCTTCCTGTGTGTATATTTTAAGGCTATTTAAGGCAAATAAATCAGTAACAAGATGGCCTAGACTTGTTGGTGTCGAAGGCATCCCTGTTGTCGATGGCGATGGCATCAAGATCTACTTGTTTTTTTTTTTAAAGAATGACACGCCCTATTTTTTAAATTCATTTATAGTTACAATCAGTGTTATGGAATGTCCATGAGACAAGTTAGTTTGTGTTATCACTAGCACTATAGCAGCTTGTCCTGTTACTGAGAAAACGCAAGTCCTCTGTCCTGAAGACTTTTCTGTGAAGGAAAACGTAAAAGGACAGCTTTCCCTCTGACTCCTACCACGGATGCTAGATAAATGTCTCCTCACCAAAAACTTCACCATATCAACAATAGTTATACACGTCTTTTTAACTGAATTAATGTAGCGTGTCTGCTATGCAAGCCCAGTGAACTAACCGTTACAACAGAAAAAAAAAAATATCTAAACAAGCACTTTCATATAAACCTGTGAATTCAGTTACAGTCAGAATTAATATCAGAGCTGCTGTTATAGAAAATTAATCACGTTTCTGACCAATCGGATTAAACAATGTAACCGTGCTATGGTAGAACCCACAATATTAAATGTGGACAATATTGTTATTGTGGGCATTTTTAAGTATTGTCGCAATTTATCATTCCAAATAAGGGGAGGCTGCCTAAGTAGTCAGGATATGTGCTCCCACATCCCAGGTTCCTCGTTCTTCTCAGAAGAGGGAATGTCATAATTCTGTCATAAAACATTAGAAAGATGTAGTTTGTCCTTTTTTTTTAAAATCGAAGCTGAGAATAATTTAGAGTAAATACGACATATACTGTAAGCTGGGATGAAAGGTTAAGTAATTATTGTGATACATATATGTCACGAATGACTGATTTCTTTGGGCACCTCTTAAAAATTCTGAATGCAATCTGTGAAACCTGATGATTTACTTGAACGATCAAATGCAAACTAATAACTGAAGGCAATGACAAGGGCACGAGTGAGAACCTGAGATGCAGTTTACTGTTACTGTTGTGGGATATCTCAGCTAACTTCAAAGCTGTGTGTGCGTGCGTGTGCGTGCGTGTGTGTGTGTGTGTGTGTTTATCTTGGAAAGTTTGTCTTCGTTTCTCTGTGTGTGCTTTCTGTAGAGACTAGCAGTAATAATTAGTGACAGTGTGCACTTGTATTTTCTCAGGATTTTTAATATCTGGACTCTGCACATACAAGGCTGGAAGCCTTTTAATACAACAGTGTGTGTTTTCACAGGCGGCTTTCACAGCTTCTTTTAAGAGAAATTGATTTTAACATCCAGCAAGGGATTAAGAGTCGATCTTTGTTGATTTGTGTTCCACAGCTGTGGTGCAATTTAGCCCTAACTCTTACACATTAGATCTCGTTTTTCACTTTTCAACATTGAATCTAAGAAAACATTCTTTTAACCATTCAAAAAAATCTCATTTAGCTTTTAAATGAGAACTGAGTTTGAAAATAACAGGATTGTGTTTTTTTTTTTTTTTTTTTTTTTTTTTTTTTTAGCATAAAATTAGCAAATACAAAAAAAAATGTTAACTAGCATGTTAATGACACAAGGACATTAAAGACTGTCTAATGATTTATGTAAATTTCTTTTTAAAATAAATAAATATTTTACTTTCAATCTATACATTGTTGAAAATGAAGAAATACGAATGACAGAATCTAATTTTCTTTTTCCCATGAGCTTCAGGAAATTCAGCTGATGCAACTTCCTGTTGAACATGTGACTAGTTATTTCATAGGGGTGAATGTGTCCAGGTAACAGTGAACATAAACTAAAATGCACGATTCTTCATCACATGTCACGTATGACCCATGGAAAAGGGATGTTTGAAGCACAAGATGTTAGCCGGATTCACACATTAATGCAGATTTTTAAAGGAAAGTGTGATTATACTGGGTTGTGAAAGGTGAGTGCTGTAGGTGTGTTATATTAAAATTTACTAAGGTTTTATTAATGAAATGCACGTCATGAATGCACACTTTACATACTGTACGTTTAAAATGTCTTTTACCTTTACAGACATATTTGTAAATGTAATATCAGTGGGAAACAAGTGGCACCCCGGTCGTGGAAACACTCTTCTAATCTAATAAACAGCATCATAAGTCATTATGTCGCACGTGAATATTAGGAAGTCTGCACCATTCAGGTTAGAGTGAGTGAGTGGGATCTGGACCACTTTTCCATCTGATGATCTGTCATCTATAGTGCTTTTCCACCAGACAGGGTGTGTCAGCTCGGCTCAGCAGCAACCTGAACCTGTGTGTGTGTGTGTGTGTGTGTGTGTAACCCTACACTTGAAAGTAGGAGGGGTTTCTCTGAAGGTTACCAGGTGGGAACTAGTGAGGCATAGACGGTAAAATACCACTCAGGAAGTAATATTGAAATAAAACCAGACATGTCTTATTTGATGTTAAAATGTGTGTGTTGCTGCAGCGCAAGCCACAGCGCAAGCCACAGAGCACGAGTCACGGCGAGTTTGCTTTAATGAGCAAATACTTTACTCTTTTGTACAAATATAGAGGTTTGAATGCATACTATCAGACAACATTAAAACACAAATAAACCCAAGCATTTTCCATGGCTGTATGTCAAACAGCATGGTAAGTAGGGTGTACAGCACCATCATGTTATAACCTGTGTAGGGCACAAAGAAAGTGAATAGGAAGCAATTTGGGATTCAGCTCAAGCAGAAGATGGCTATATCAAGCAGTTGATATAGTGCATGAAAAGTCCATTATAGTGAGTAAATTAATAAAAATGGATCTGTAACATTACATTGTCCCAAATCCTCTGGGGGGAAAAAGACTTAAAATGAGAAGGACACTTTGGTGGACTGTCACTATTTGGGTCACTATTCCCCTCCCACCCCAGGATGAGTTTTTTGGTACTTGTCAATACCGATACTGATACTGAATTAGTAAGTCAGAGGTGTCGCAGACCATTTAATTTAGCTTTGTTTATTGGTTGCTGCTGTGTGCTGCTAGTGATAAACTCCTGATGCTAAGATTTATGGTTAAGATGTTATGGTGTTTAAACAGTATCCTTACTAGAGAGCTCGTGATCAATACAAATGAGCCAAGGTGCCATGAATTGCACTTTTAAGTCATGAAATATAGACCCTGGGGAAAAGAAGAGTGCGCTCACTGTGCTCAGTGCTCGCAGAACTGAAGTGCTCTCAGCCATGCCACTTTCTCTGCATGCTCGCTTATCTGTGCTGCATTCACGAATACCTTTTTTCCATTTTTATAAGTATTAAGGTATCCCTAGTCGCCTCACTGCTAATATAATTTCTCCCAGAGACATTGTTAAAGATGATTCTGTGAAGACTGAGTGTGAATGGATTATTATGGACTATTTTTTAGCTCCGCCTGTATGTTCTGGATTTACGTACATGCTACCTGGGTAAGAAGGGCATCCAGGGGTATTTATGTGTGGTACTGCTTGACTGGTAGTGGGATAGCTATGACATGTGGGATCGCGGTTAATTTGCTACGCCGAGCCACACTGTCTGGAGGAAAAGTGCTGTAATTATGATGCTCAACTGTCAACTTTCTGTTGTTAAGATCTGTTTAAGGGATAAATTACTGTAGCAAAGTTCCCAGCCAGAAGCCGTGCAGAAACAAGAGCCTGATCCCATCACATACTGATTGCACGTTCACACCACTGTGAGTAAATGAACAGCCACCATTGTTGTCAGTGAGAGCATTAGCGTCTTGTGCTTTGCTGATATAATCACTGCCAGGGCGAGTAATCACTTGTAGGTCCACTCGCATTTCTTGCTATTTCGGCCTTTGCGCTCTCGGCTCAGCACTGTGATATCTGAAGCCTGCTACCAATTTGTCAGAGTCTCTCAGCTGTGAAGCTCTGGGGTGCAGTTTGGGGAATCGCTGCGAGTGCTGTGAGGAAATCTAAGTGATGATGAAAGTTTACTTTCCTCATCTATTGCACTCTGTTTTGTCACATCTT
>CM040983.1:10483453-10552710 GCA_022985145.1 Pangasius djambal
TTGGAGCGGGCCCCTTCCTCTTCCAACATGACTGTGCACCAGTGCACAAAGCAAGGTCCATAAAGACATGGAGGACAGAGTCTGGTGTGGATGAACTTGACTGGCCTGCACAGAGTCCTGACCTGAACCCGATAGAACACCTTTGGGATGAATTAGAGCGGAGACTGAGAGCCAGGCCTTCTCGACCAACATCAGTGTGAGACCTCACCAATGCGCTTTTGGAAGAATGGTCAAAAATTCCTATAAACACACTCCTCAACCTTGTGGACAGCCTTCCCAGAAGAGTTAAAGCTGTAATAGCTGCAAAAGGTGGACCGACATCATATTGAACCCTATGGGTTAGGAATGGGATGGCACTTAAGTTCATATGTGAGTCAAGGCAGGTGGCCGAATACTTTTGGTAATATAGTGTGTGTGTGTGTGTGTGTGTGTGTGTATGTGTGTGTGTATGTGTATATATATATATATATATATATATATATATATATATATATATATATATATATATATATATATATATATATATATATATATATAGGAATAGAAATAAAGGGAGAAGAAATCAATTAACTGGAAAATAAGCATTTTATTGTGTGGCTAAACTTTTTGTGATTGTTTAGTTCACAATTGATTTGACTTCTTTTTTTTATTTATTTGTATTTTATTTATTTATTAAACAAATTACTCTTTAAAATTTGTGGCAGTTATCCTCCATGTGTGAGGTGTATTACTGACATGACTCAGTTACTTGTAACAGGGTGTAACAGCCTGAACAGAGGACATAATTCATCTTAACCCATGTCCCCCTCATCTCTGTGATGAGAAGCTTGCATGGACTCGGGTATTGTACAGATGACAGAACTGGATCAATACCTGGGACAATATCAGCACTGAATGTAAAATAAAGGGATTGTTGCTAATAGTAAGAGGAAGCCTTGTGATGATTTGCCTTTCTGTAGGCATTTCTGCTCGGGGATGTTGACCTGACTATGTCTGTCTTTTGGTAGCTGTAAGGATAGCAAGCAGAATGAGAGATGAAACTTAAACGTTAAGTTTGCTTAGCTGTTCCTTGTTACTTAGTGTAGCCGTGTTACCTTTAAAATAGATCTGCATGTGTGTGTTCAGCTTGCGAAGTATTCGAAGTTAACAAAAATGGGAACCAGAAAAAATCGGCGTTCTCCTCAGATGTTGATCTAAATGCAGTATAAATCTCTTATACACTGCGTTTTCTTTGCGTCTTATAAAAGACACTGTTATTTCCAGCTGAACGACAGAGCAGCTCCACTGGCACATTCAGACCTGCCTGTATGATCAGTATGGTGTATGGTAAACATATGAACCTCAGTATCTCTGTCTTTCTGTCACACATTGCTTTGTTCTAAATAAGACAATACTGAGAGACTAATATAAAGAATTACTAAGCAAATTTCTTCCACTGCTAAGTAATGAGGGACAAATAGATTGGACAGGTTTGTCTTTGGAATGGATTTGCGTCATTGTTTTTTTTTTCCTTCTTTTCTTTAGAACCCCGAGATGCTCACGAGGAAGATTAAACTGTGGGACATAAATGCCCACATTACATGTCGCCTGTGTGAGGGGTACCTGATCGACGCCACCACAGTCACTGAGTGCTTACACACCTGTGAGTACACACACACACACACACACACACACACACACACACACACACACACACACCCTGAGTATTTGTGAGTAAAGTTTTGACTATGCGAAGTGGTTGCTTACTGTGTTATTCATCTTGTTACTCTCAGTAAAATACTGTTCAAATGTGCGCATCAGTTCTATGTTTTTGCTCGAGAACACGACGTTTCATGTACATGGTTTTCTTTCATTTCCTTTGTGTTATTACATATACTGCCAGTTTATTAGCTACACCTACTTTTATTTACTCTCACTAGTCTATCTGCTACTATGCACAATTTTTCAGCCCCTTTTTACCCCATGCGTTAGTGGAGTGGAACCAGTGGGAGTGGGAGCTTTATTTATTTTTGGAACTGGATCATTCTCACCACAACTGTGATACTGACATGGTAGTGATATGATGCGATGGTGTGCGTGGTGCTGACACAACTTGTGATGGGATTCTTAACACCTTGCTGCTTCTTCTGGTTTCAGAACAGTCAATAAACCTAAAATTTGCAGCTTGCAGCAGTCAGCTGGTCAATAACAGCCACTGATAAGGGGCTAGTGGACAATTACGACATACTGTACATGGAAAAAGCTGAACTAGTCTCTAGCTGAACACTTACAAAAACTAACAAGGATGGTGTTTGCTGATATACTCATACAGCACCACATACACACACACTACCATGTCACTAACACGTGAAGGTCGGTGCTGAGGATGACAAATTGTGCGTAGTACATTTGGTTGATATCTTTATAAAATGGCTAATAAGCTTAGTTATGAGGTAGGTGTACCTATTAAACTGCAGCTGAGTCTGTTCAGACATTAAGGGAGACATCCAGATTCCACACCGTCCTTTTGGAGCATTTGTCTAAATCTACAGAGCTTTTTAACTTTGTTTTATAGCAGTAATAAACAGTAGAGGGGGCCCTTGTGCCACTCATGAATATAACAGGCACAGGCTCTGTTGGACTGACTTTCACTGAGGGAGGAAAAGAAAGAACCGTTTATATGTCATGTCTCATTTTCCCTTTTTGTTTTTTTTAAGCTCCATAACAGAATCATTCGATACATCGTATGGAGCTGCACACCGTTCTGTCATCCTTGCATTCCTTTAATCACATTCAGGATATTAGTATGTATTTCTAATGATCTAACAATATTATGTGTGCGTGCGTGCGTGCGTGCGTGTGTGCGTGCGTGTGTGTGTGTGTACAGTCTGCAGGAGCTGTTTAGTGAAATATCTGGAAGAGAACAACACGTGTCCCACGTGTAGGATTGTCATTCACCAGAGCCACCCACTGCAGTATATCGGGTGAGTGTATACTGCAGCAACCAGACACGACCAACACACACACACACACACACACACACACACACACACACACACACACACACACACACACACACACACACGGCATGCAGATGACTCTGACAGAGCCCATCACAGCACAGTAGGGAGTCATGTTCTCAGCTGTGTTATGCTACATTCTCTGTGCTCTTAGCTCTTTTCACTTTAGTGAAAGTGTTGTGCAATAAAATGTGTATAAAAAGCTAAGAGTGGGTGCAGCCCGCCTGGCCTCATCTTTGCCCTTTCTCTCTGTCTGACTCTGTGTCTGTCTCACTGTTTGTACTTTTCAGACATGATGATGAAAACTCCTGCAGCATTATGACTATAAGCATTGCAGTGAGAATAAATCGTGCTACTTTTAGAGCCAACGATGCTAAATGTTTGCGTGGGCAGTGAAAGTCATGATTCATGGGCCTTTTAGTGAGAATTCTGACCAAGCATTGATGCTCATTTTTTGGTACAGTTTGATATTTTTATTGCATATGCAGTTTATTGCTGCTGCTGTTGCCTTCTTCTGGACCATGATGCTCATACAGGTGAAGGTTAAATCAAATTGCACAGCTGCTGTTTTTTTTTTTTTTTTCCTGTTGAAATCTGTGGATGGCTCATAGAGCATCTGGTATCTTTTGTACACTTTTCTGGCCACAAGCTTCAGCATCTTAAAGGCTGCAACCTGATTCCTGTGTATACACACATCCATACAGTGGTTTTTGACGGACCAAAAAAAAACCCAAAAAAACAAAAAGGTTGGGATTGTGCGACTGTGTAAAACGTCTTTGCTGGAAACAGTTTTGACATCTCTCCCAGAGACGTTCTTCACAACATCAGACAAGTAACCTCTTCTCATGAATGATCATGAGCAATTTTGTGACCAAAAGTACCAGACTTTCTACCCACTGCTAGAAGTCTGAATAGATTCAACTTGAATTGCCTGTTAATCTGCCACAACATTCTCTATTGCTATTCCTAATGTTTTGTTTTGTGCTTGATGAATATTATGCCGAATTCACGTAACCTGAAACAGTTGAAGAGGCATTCCCGTTATTCTGATTTGAAAGTGGTCACGCATTGCCATTCTAAGGTAGACATGTTTGAGTAGTAAAATGATCAGGTGTAATCGAAGAAAAAAAACAAAACAAAACATTTTTTTCCATTTTGGACAGCAGTAACTAAGTTGAAGGCCATAATAAAAATGGTGTTAGTTTGCCTCAGTTCTAGGTTTGGTTGGCATCAAAGCTACCAAATGTCCAATTCAGTATTATCATTAAAGATTAAAAGTTTTTCCCCTAAGGGAATGGAGCATTAAGAGTGCAGCATTAAGAGCACTAATACAACTATTTATGCCTGTAATAAAGTACTTGGCTGATCTCCAGCGTTCCACCCTATTTTGGAGCATATTAAATATTAAAGACATTAAATATTCACTGTGCTGTCCAGATGCACTGCCGATTCAGACCTGTAGCCCGTTGAGAGCTCGACAGTGTGTAAGAATAAAAGGTGGTGATATTTTGAGGCCTGTAACAATGCTACGCTCCCCTTCAGAGTGAAGTGTCCTCCCTGCCTATACATAATTAATTTGAATTTACTGTGCGTATTATCCACCTGTGCTGTTTGATGACTGACAAACAAATCTCTGTGTGTTTACACCAGCTGCATCTCACTGAAGCTGAACAGACAAACATATTTATATATCCACAGTCTGTTGATCATCTCTTTAAATGCCAGACCCCTTCTCATCCCTAGGCCTCTCTGCGCCTGCTGTGGGGCACGACAGTGCTCACTAATTGGGCTTGTTTTTCCCCAGCGTGCTGTAGTAGCCAGGCTTGACCCGACGTGCACATACAAACATGCACAGACATGCACAATACTCAGTGTAGAACCTCTTACAGCCCAGCAGGGGGCCACCAAGACACATTTCACTCTCAGTTGCGATCTGCCCTTGGTATGAGTCTGCATTTTGTGTACCTGAAGTGTACAATACTATGGTACACCATGGAGTCTGACTTGGATGAGTGGATGCCTCAACATGCCCTGTATAAATGTCATAAAATTGATATAAAAGAACACAAGGACTCCTAAATATGTAACATACTAAAAAATATGAAAACCAGCAGTAAATGTATGCTGTGTGTGTGTATATGTATATATGGTGTATATGCAAAAGATCACCTGCAAAGCCTCCCAGAAAGAATTCTCACTAAAAATAAAGGGCTCATGACTCACTACTGCCCACATGAAGCAGTTAGCAAAGCTGGCTGTAAAAGAAACATGATTCATTCACGCTGCAGTCATAATGCTGCAAAATCCTCTGTCATGTCTGATCTGGGATGATATACACACACCAGTGTGTGGTTTATCTTGTATGTACTAACAAACGCTAGCTTTAGAGCTTGTGTACACTGACTCACAGCTCAGAGCACTGATGTAAGATCAGATATTTTCCTATCTGGAAACGTCAGCGGTGTATATAGTCAAAAAGGCAAGCAGATTGTTCTGGCTGTTCTTACGGCAGGCCTGAGGGACTCTGAGCCCTAAGGCCTTATGGCATAGTAACTTGGTCTCAGAGGAGCACTTCAGTATCAGGTTCCATCATCACAGGCTTCTGTCTCCAGAGCGCTTCTGTCTCCAGAGAACCTACAAATGCAGGGACAGGCGGAGACTGAAAAGCTGCTCTGTCGTAACACATCATGCTAGTACTTCACTGGGTTGTTGCAGATTTGAGCTATTAGTAATTAGACTGATACTAAAGTTTTGTACAGCCACACTATGATGACTAAAATAATAATCATGATGATGATCAGCAAATGTAAATTAATGTACAATGTGAGTTGATTGTACAGTGTGACTTCATTTTCCTATTCTTAACATTATATACCATAGCACTGTTGAATTCGCAATTCTGATTGATCAGAAGGTGTTGATTAATTGTCCGTAAAAGCTGCTATGACAGTATTCCCAGCGGCAAGGCAAATCACATGTTTATATTAATGTACTCATTCAGAACGTTATTGTTTCTATAGTAACAACTTGCACAGGCACTTGCATGTTTGGAAGGAGTCTCCAATGTCATTGCTTTGCTCTTTTGTTTTCATTCGTTTTACTTTTTTCTGTTTCTTACCCCTTTTCTCTTTGTTTACTCCTCTTTATTTTTATCACTTGTTTTTATGTTTATACCTTTTTTATTATTGGTCAAGCATTTATTATTATTATTATTATTATTATTATTTATTTTGCTCTTTACTCTTTCACTGTCATTCAACCATTATTATGCTGTTTCTTTATTTTCTTTCAGCAAACCTGTCTTTTGTCACACTAATGAATTATCTTGTAAACAATTAATATAAGCATAATATTTAATAACTGGAAGCATTATACTACCTTATCTAATTATCTTTAGTTTGCTGTGTGTGCCTAATAAAGTGCACTTGTCTGCAGTCTCAGTCTAAATGTGTTTAAGAAAATGGAAAAATTTCAAAACACTGAGTCAGATTTAAACATATGAACTGAACTCTTGTATGTTTAATACGCCAGTCAATAAACATTGATATCCCATGTCAGCCAATTAACCCACTTCATCTAAATCATTTATGTTTAATAGATTAAGGAAGTCAATTGTTGATCATGTTTAAAGTATGATTAATGGTGCTGCTGCAATACTTAAATGGAAATTAGCCACATAAATTACTGATCTGTTTATTTTTCATGCTACAGTTACATGTGTTCTGTTTTTTTTTCTTGCTCTAATACTCCTTGTTGGCATATGCATCACGTTTCCGTTTCTCCCACTCCTTCTCAGCCATGACCGAACAATGCAAGACATTGTCTATAAGCTGGTGCCGGGACTTCAAGAAGGTTGGTGGTTTTTATTTATTTATTTGTCATCCCACACACGGCATCATCCATAGATAACAGACACACACAGAGTGTTGCCATTGGAGCACCAGGAGGCTCAAGTCAATCTCTACATGTTTCTCTGTGCAGCGGAGTTGAAAAAGCAGAGAGATTTCTATCAGAAACTGGGCATGGAGGTACCCGGGGACATCAAAGGAGAGCTGTGCAACATGAAGGTCCACCTGGACGCACAGCGCAATGGTACGTTCCACCCACGCTCTCTCTGCTAGCTGATATGAAACTAAAATCGCAGGAAAGCTTCAGTACAGATCATTAGTATTATTATCGTCCACCTTCAGACAGGGCGTCCATGGCATCAGCTATTTCATCAGCCTCCACCCATGCCCTGTTTTGTTACGTCACTCGGCCCAATTACTGTGCGGCTCTTTTAATGCGCAGTAACTGTGCTGTAGTTGGTGCTAATGGCTTTGTGGATGGCTATCCAGGGGCCTGCCAAGCCTGCAGCCTTAATCGTTGGCCTAATGCGCAAGCCTGACTTTGGTAATTAAGGCTCAAATGGAAGTGGAATTGGTCTCTCATTCCTGACTATCACAGCACGTTTGGCAGGCCTACGCCCTGCAAGAAAGAGTTCATTTAAACTCTCCACTGTGCCATCAGCTTGTGCTTCTGCTCGCTCTGAGACAGAGAAAGAAAAGACAGACAGATAGAGAGGAGGTGTGAGATAGGAGGGGGGGGGGGCACTCCAAGGGTTGCTCTTTGCTCTGTTTCCTCAAAGCCGAATGCAGTGGAAAGAAGTGAAATGGCAGTGCGAGTGATTGGATGCTCTAATGGTGTCTGTACTGCGTGTCCGGTGGCTTGAATATTTGCATAGTGCATATATATAGTCATAGTAGATTCATGTATATTCTATATACACAAGTGGTCTATGTCTAACTTGCAGTGCCAGTTGATCATTCAAGTGATTCAGCATTCAAGAGTTAAGAGTTTTTTTGTCATTGTCGTGGACAACAAAATTGCAGTACTGCTCTGAACAGTGCCACTGTAACATATGTAAGAATTAATGTAGAATATATATCAAAAAAGACATAGAGTTAAAAACACGACAAACATCCATTATTATAAACATAACGCACATTCCTCTATGTGCACACAAAAAAAGCACCATCTGTGCAGCACTTTTTTTCCATAATTGGGTGAAAGACGTATTGCCCATTTGCTGTCATCTTTTATTACCCAGAGATGCTCCTGTCCTAGTTCGATCTCCAAATTTGTCCTTGAAAGGGGACTTTGTATTCCCCCCCCCCAATCCCTTCACCATGCTTAGTAAAGAAGCTGTAAGAGAAGTTATTAGTCTGTCCTTTACACACACCCTCTGTCCAGGACAGAAACTAGCACTGAATAAATCTCGATCCATCCCTCTCACCAGCAGCAAGTCTAATTTAACAGGAAGTCCCCCTTTTCACAGCTGCATAGCGTGCCTGCTTCAGTTTAGCCCCCTTTCACTTTGCTTGCTCTGCTCACAGGAGAATAAGAAATGAGCAAGAGGATATTCAGTTTCTTCTGGAAGTAATTTCTGCTTTTGGTGCATCTCAACTTTCAGTAGAACTTTGTGTGAAGGGTACCTACAAAGGGCCCTTAAACATCGGCATTACATGAATCTTTTAGAAGGCAATTTAGGTGAAAGTGAGAAGAGAAAACAGCCATTCGCTTTCATTATGCGTGGACTGAAAAGAGAAAAAAAAAAGATATTTTTACCCAACTTTTTCTCCCAGTTTGTTCATTTGCCAAATGCCACCTTCTAGCCAGCAACCAGGAAGTGTGCTTCCTCACCACATCTTTTCTAACTGCTGCTGCTCATGCTACACCACAGGGCAACTGCGTTTTTCCGCTTACTTGAGCTTACAGACACCCATGATTGGTTAGTGTCACTCTGATTAACAGGGGAGAGAAAGTATGCCATCCCTCCCACCCAAAGAGCATGGCCAATTTTGCTCTCTTGGTCTCCTGACAGATGGCTGTGGCATCCTCGGGATTTGAACTCGTGATCTCCCTATGCTAGGCCAAATACTTTTCTTTCCACTTGGGAGCCATGAAAAAAATTTGTCACTGTAATTTTTCTGTTCTTGCGTTGTTAATTTACTTCTGCTGAAAGTAAACACTTTGTTTAAAGTTATGCTAGAAGGTATATGCGCTGCTCTATAACATTGTTATAAATGCAAAATTGATTACCCCTTCAGTGTGACAGTGTGTGTTAAAATCATTCATTTGGCCGGCATATGTGTTGTCAAACTTTCTTTTTGGTCTCTCTGGTGATTTCAGTCCATCTGTGTGTTGGAGGTGAAGACATTTTTTCCCCAGACTGATTACTTCCTCTTTGTCCTTGCTTGTTGAATGAGCTGCAAATGAATGTGTTTTCATTAATTAGGTGTGACTGTGTTTTGTGCACATTATAAATGTGACTGGGAATAGGTTTGACATAATTGCATTTTGGGGTGGTGGTGGAGCTGCTGCTGCTGGTGGAGGTGGTGGTGTGCTGATCACTTTTCAAGTGTGTTAAATAAAGAAACTATGAAATTGGAGTTCAGTTGTTTTTGCTCGCCATCTACTGCACTGGCTTAGTGTAAGGCAGGGCAGCAGGCAATGAATAATGAATGCATAAATATGTTGGAATGAATTATAGATGATTCAACACCTTTATCAAAAGCATTTGTAGGCAATGGAAAAGCACAGGCAAAGGACCCTAAACAAGCGCCTGAATGTAGATATCAGTAAATACCTTGAGTTTGCTTTGAGCTGGAACAAGCTGTCCTCATAAACAATAAAAATAAAAAAATAAAAAGTCTCGTCCTCCCAAATTCAGCCAAGTTTACCGAGAAAAAGTGAAAATGTTGGCGGTAAAAGCCTGTAAGAGCTTTCTATATTCCTATTTGACTTGTATAAGTAATGAACCCCACACCACAGGTTTCAGCTCATACACTCTCTTCATAGAAAAGAGATTGGCAAGAAGCTGCAAAAAAAAAAAAAAAGCTCTTCGAAAAGGCCCTTTTATTCCACTGCTGTACTTATGGCTTGTGCAGATCCATTAATGGCTGACTGAACAGAAAGAAGCTACACCGACTCAAAAGAAAAGCCAGCGCACAATTTAATTTACTGTCAAATAAAATGGAAAAATACTTGATTTTGGCAGATGAAAATTCATGTCTGTGGTCATTAGGGTTTAACTTAATAATCAATTATATGCTTTTTGTTCCTAAAACCAGGCGAAGTAAAATCTGAGGATGCAGCAAAGGAGGGAGATGAGAAACCAGAAGAGGATAATGATTATCATCGTAGTGACGAGCAGGTAAGGACATGCACTTTGTTGTTGTTGTTGTTGTTAATTCCATTTACAAGTGAGCTAGCTGTACTGTAACTAAGTGCCTGTGCTGAATTTGGTTATTCTTATTGCTAGGATACCAAGAATAACACATGGAGCAATCCACTGATCGGTTGGCTGATTGGCTATTTTGAAAACCACCATAGGTTGCATGCTACTCTAGTATTTTGATGGGTTTGTTACTTCATGTAGTGGCTTCATTGGTTTCTTCTGCATTCTTTGATTTCCTCTGAAACACAAAAACTTGTCACTAGCTAGATTGGCTGCAATAAATTTCCCCTAGGTGTGGATGAGTGCATGAATATGTGTGTGTGTGTGTGTGTGTGTGTGTGTGTGTGTGTGTGTGTAAGATGCCCTATGATGGACTGGCGTCCCATCCAAGGTGTATTCCCACCTTAGACCCATCGTGACCCTGACCAGGATAAAGCGGTTACTGAAGATGAATGAAAGAATACAGTTGCATACTCTTTAGAGCAATAGAATGTGCTTTGGGATGTAGCCAAGCGACCTAGAATTCGTTTTCTGATGGACCATTCAGCACAGCAGCCTTCAATAGTGTCTGAGAACATTCAGTCTCTTTAAATGGGAGTCCCATCTGCTCGGCTGCTTTATGTGTTTTCAAATAAACACATACACAGTGTATTGAAGAGATTGAAGCATCACTATTATTGCTGCTGTTGTTGGTTTTTAGGTCTAACACTAGCATTGCATGGGAAATGACATCATCACCCCACCAGCTCCACCTTTCATGTAATGGGAAATGGACACAGGTACTTGACCAGGGTACTGTGCTGCATTATCCTGGGGAAACACTCTCTCTCTCTCTCTCTCTCTCTCTCTCTCTCTCTCTCTCTCTCTCTATTTACTCTGTCCTACAGTAAGCAGCAGTAGGCTCTCTTCACTACGCATGCCTATGAGACAGGCTGAATTATTCTCTAGCAAAGGTGGGAAATTTCATGTCACAGCAGGCCCTTCCAAAACTCATTTTTCCCCCCGCAGGTCACTGAGGCATTACTGTTGTCATCATTTCTGTTACACTCGTATCTGTGCGCAACACTATAAAAAGGCTATAAAAAAAAAAAGCTTTTCTTTACCGATTTGCAGCTTTGTGAACTGGACTTATGATCCAGGGCTTTTGTGCTTCACTGATGCTGTCAGGAGGCTGTTTGGTACTCCTCCCCATCCCCTGCTCAGCATATCACACTGCTTAATAATGCAGGAAGTGGAGATTGGGACTGTGAGTCTCATTTTCAGGCTCTTTACTGTCCCTCGAAGGGCAGCATCTGAGATGGCCTCACACTTCTTGTGTGTAGAATACAGAGCAGGATTTCTATTTGGCTGTGTGCTTACTTTTGCACTTTCTGCCTTTTCTCTGGATGGATGCCCATGGATACTGCATGCCATTTCTAGTGTGCAGTGCAAAATAAAGTGCTGTTATTAACAAAAATAGTTGGTTTCAGCAGTGTGAGATGCAGTTTATCATGGCTTTTGTGTGTGTGGTGTGTAGGTGAGTGCAGGCATCTGAACATTCTGTACTGCATAAATTCATAAATTGAAAAGATATGCAAATAGGTGATAACCCTGGCAGTGTGTGTGTGTGTGTGTGTCTGCCAAGTGAGTTTGGTTTTCGCTTGGAGTTTGCTGAATTCACAATTGGCTAGTGGAGTGTGTGACTCGGCCAAAGGGAGAGAGAGTGAGCATTTGGAGGATGGAGAGCAGTGAAAAAACACATCCATCTCTGTGGATTGAGGATTAGGGGTGTGTGGGTGTGTGGGTGTGTGTGTGCGCGTTGGTGACATTTGGCTCAAGTTGCCAGCTCAAGGTCGCAGAGCAGGAGGGGTGTCTCACACACACAAAGAAAATGGTATAGAAAAATACTTAATGAGGCATGATTTGAGTTTGAATAGCTGTTGGAGGTTTCCTATATTTGAATTTGTAGTTACATTTACAGCTTTTAATTTACAGAAGTGCTTACAGTGTCCATGAAAAATATCATAATGCTAGTACAAAAATTTCAGGATTGAATAGTCAAGCTAAAACCCTGGTGGAGAGGAGTTATTAGGAGTTAATAGGAGTTAGTACAGCAATGAGAACATGGTTTTTTTGTTTTTGCCTAGAAGAGCCATTTTTGCTCACTGACTGAGTCCCATTGTTGAAGGAGTCTAGCTAGCTGAAACTTAGCTAGCCTTACCTAGCAAGTAGTGAGCGATATATTGTTATATACTGTATGTACAGTATATGATATACAGTATGTGGGTCAAAACAGCAAAGAAAAAACCCAGCACATTACAAATGCAATATTCTCCCCTTGTCTGAATTGGTTTCCTCTGGGTTCTCTGGTTTCCTTCCACTTCCCAAAACAATGCATGTAGGTGAATAGTTCATGCTAAAATTGCCCCTAGGTGTGAATGTGTATGTGTGTGTGATGGACTAGCATCCCTTTCAGGGTGTATTTCTGCCTCACACCCAGGATTACCAGGATAGGCTCCGAATCCACCCGACCAGAATAAAGCAGTTACTGAAGATGAATGCAGGAATGAGGTTCTTAAGGATATGCTGCAGAGATTAATTTTAATTTTATGCTGACTTTAGAATTTTTAATGGTGTAACAGTTGATGGTGTAGTTGTAAGGCAGAATATTATTCTGAATGACAAATGGGCACTTTCTAACCTTATTTCTCCTTTTATGCATTTTGCATAGATAATTTGCATAATTTGCATGTTCTTTTTCCTGTAAATATATTTATGAGGCAACAGAGAGGTAGCAGTTGATTTGTGTCATATACTTATGCAGTTAATAAATGTCTGTAAAATCTTTGAGCTGTATATATTTTCTCTGTAAGCAACAGTACGATTCGCTACGAGAGTGCACATGTCAGATGCCTTTGATACTTTGGGCTATGATAATTAGAAAATCTAAGACAGCACGGAAGCCTTTTTTGTTTTTCTAGCTGCAGTTAGACGTGTGCATCGAGTCTCTCTTCCTTTCATCTGGAGGTGTAATTGGCTTGAGCTGGAACTGCATTAGTCATTTGTGTCACTATTTGGGTCGATTATAACTGGCCCGCCTATGCAGTAATGACCCAGTAATGATACACACGTGCGCTCATATACACAGAGTCATATTTCAGTTTGTGTCACACTAATGGCACAAGTCCCTGCTGCTTGACTGTGGCCTGTTGGTTTTAGCGCGCTCTCTTTTAGCTGGCTGCTGCGTTCGTCCACACAGTTTTCACCAGGGATTACAGCAGCACTCTCACACTGTTTGCCCTTCAGATGGAGGTGTGTTTAGCATCCATAAACACAGTCAGGACTGTGTGTGTGTGTGTGTGTGTGTGTGTGTGTGTGTGTGTGTGTGTGTGTGTGTGTGTGTGTGTGTCTTTGCTCTGTGTGTCCATGGGGCTTCTTAGACGCAGGAGCTCCATCTTTCTTCATTAGTGTTGGCTGTTGGAGGAGGCGAGCCCAAATTGAGCTGGGCCTAAATCTGGGCCATTGCTCACACACACACACACACACACACACACACATGCACACACGCACGCACTCACTGAAACTGCAGCCTGGCTCAGAACAATGACAGAACTCCCACAGCATCTGGTCTTTTCTGTGGGAAGTTGCTTCTTATCAAATGGTATAGAACAGTGTCAGTGCTTGTGTGTGCTACCTGACATCTCATTGGTCATAAGAACACACTGGCTAATAGGAATGTTTACATGATCTTTCTCCCCTACGTTTTCCTCCTTTTAATGGCATACCGCTTTGGTGTGGTGAGCCTGAGCCTGAGCTCAGGTTACTGTCTGTGTGCAATTTTTCATGTTTCCTCCATTTCGGCTCGGGTTTCCTCCAGGTTCTCTGTTTCCCTCAAACTCAAAAACATGATGGTAAATGTGGATTTTGGATTGGCTACTCCATATTTCCAATAGTTTTGAATGTGTGTGTGTGTGCGCGCGCGCGCACGGTGCAGTGCGATGAACAAGCTTCCCATCTAGGGTGTATTCCTGCCTCGCTCCCAGTATTCCCAGGATAAGTTCCAGATCCACTGCAACCTTGAACAGGATAAAGCGATGAATGGCTGAAAGCCTGCATTTTCTTGTATCACTATTCTCTCTTAATAAGTTACTGCCCTCTCTCTCTTTCTCTTTTTCTCTCTCTCTCTCTCTCTCTCTCTCTCTCTCTCTCTCTCAGGTGAGCATCTGTCTGGAGTGTAACAGCAGTAAGCTCCGTGGACTCAAGCGGAAGTGGATCCGCTGCTCGGCCCAGGCTACCGTACTTCATCTTAAAAAATTCATCGCCAAGAAGCTCAACTTGACATCTTTCAATGAGGTCAGTCCAGACGGAACATTACATGCTACGGATTTGCTTCTCTCTCTGTCTCTCTGTCTCTCTCTCTCTCTCTCTCTCTCTCTCTCTCTCTCTCTCTCTCTCTCTCTGTAATCACCAATCAGCTGCCTTTCTTGAATCAGTGCATTCCTAACTGGTGTTAGAAGATATTTTATTTATGCTGAACAGACCTGATAGACACGTCTAAGATCCTACAGGAATCTGTGAAAGGGGTACCCCTCAGATGAGGCACTGTAGAATGGACAGCAGCAAAAGTTCATTTCCTTCCCTAATCAGCAACAACCTGCTCTTCAGAGCAGCATTTATTTATTTATTATTATTTTTTTTAAACAGCAGGGGTTCTGGGTTTTAAGTTGGAGCTGAATTCTGCAGTTTAGTTTTACTGCTACCGTGGCAGTGAATTGTATATCTCTTGGGATCTGTCTCCTCTCTCTGTCACTCCCTCTTATTGAGTCACAGTGCAGCATATCAGAGCTCGTTCACACTGCCACGCTTCCCCTTCAAGCTTTTCCCCCACTGTATTTTCAGTGCAGCAGAAGCTCTTGTAATATCATTTGCTTTCCATCAAGCATTGCGCCGCCTGTCAGGAACTTTGCGGCATGATTTTAACAGCCAACTTTGGAACATGGCTAATCATTATCTCTCTTCACCCGTTTTCCTCGTTGAAAAAGTCTGTGGGTGGGCTTCTGCCACCCGGCTCCGTCTGAGTCTCGCTTGCCACAATATAGCTGTCAGATGTCTTTTGTTCTCTACTGAGCATGTAGTCACTGGTGCTGACAATCATAATGAACGCCCAAAATAGCACAAGCTGGTGCTGCAATTTTCCAACCACACAAAGGACCAAAGAAAGTTAATGAAACAATAGCGAATAAAGGCCATGAAGCTTTGTCCTTTCATGACTGCTGTGATGTTTTCAGCTGTTCTGTTGAGCGAAACGATAGCTTGATAGTCGTGTCTACCCCTATAATGGTGGAAAGCAGAGCATCCTTCTGGTTACTGGCTCCACCAGCAGGGGGTGCTGTGGTTATACCGCACCTCGATGTTTCCTGGCGTGGGTCATGCACACTCATACCTGTAACACACACACACACACACACACACACACACACTGGATGGCCACAGTTGCACTGTGTTACACTGGAATGGAAATGTTTCGTCTCCAGTGTATTCCCATGTTGGTGTATACGCAAATACACAAAACCTTGTACAAGCTTTTGTTTAAACACCAGATTAAAATACAACAGAGGATTCCCTGTGACACATGCTTTTTACTCAATCTGTTTCCCCAAATCCTCTCAGACTACTTGTGGATTTCTTATTTCACATGAGGTCCCACATTTTTTTTTTCCTGCTAGTGTACTAACATTAGATGATGATCAGTCTGAGATTTTTTTTTTTTTTTCCTTTTTCATTCTGAAACTCTCGTGTCCTCCTTTTGAAATCCAGTATTAATGCAGTAGTAATGCAGACGTTCCTCAGAGTGGCTTGCTTTTCAGGTTATATTTGTAGCTTGTATAATATAATCCAGCATGAGGCTCGTTCGTAGTCGGCTTCATTCAGAGCTCTTGGGTGCTTGTTGCGCTCTGCTTTGCTTACTGGGCAGCTTTCGTGTGTGTGTTCTGTTTGCAGCTGGACATTTTATGCAACGAAGAAATCCTAGGCAAGGACCATACGCTCAAATTTGTGGTGGTGACAAGATGGAGATTCAAGGTAAATATTTTTAGAGCACATTTAATCATTCAGCATGTTCATGAGTGCAGGAGTGTTGGTGGCTTATCATCATTCATACTTTTTTATACCACAGCGCTGCCGAATTCTCAAATCTGATTAGTCAGATGGTTTAAAGGATTCGTTTTCTATACCAGTATCTCTGACAGTAATGCTAACTCTAATTCAACTCTCAGGTTTAATGTACTCCTTCTAACAGCGTATCGTTTCTGTAGTAACAGCTGATTATAACAGCTGGGCACTCCCAATACTAAAATAATAAAAAGTGTTGTTATTTAAGTAAGACTAATGTACTATCATTGATGTGATGACATCATTTTTGAAAGGAATAAGGGTTAGTAAGTGTTCCACCAGGGTAGAGTCTTTAGGAAAGATGATTCTGGTTTCTTAGTAACATGACAAGCTATGTTTTTTTTTCATAATAACTTCAAGATAGAGAAACAAAGAGAGGCCTACGAGGGAATGACTTTTTTTATACAAATGATAAAAGGAACAAACTTGTTTCTTGGACGTTCCACAACATTAAATGTAACTACTGGCACCAGAAGTGGCACCAATCCGATACCCAGGATCAATATCAGTCCCACACCAGCAAATAATGGTGGATCGAGTATCAGAGGGGAAAAAAAGAATGAATTTGATCCAATCCTGTAACAAGTCAAAGAAATTGGATTTTTTGTATTTTTTTTATTGTAAATGTTTACATATAAAGAAGCTCGACTGTATTTTTTTGGGTTATGTTGTTATTATTTGTCATTCTGCTTTATTATTTTTGCAATGTGAGTGAGTTTTTTTTTTTTTTTGTGAAAGCTGACGTTTTATGCAAGTCATGTTTTTAGCCATTTCTTTAAGTGCTTCAATTTAAAAATCATTTTAAAGCTTAGTAGTCTTTAAAGAAAGAAATAACGCATGGGTATTTATATTGGCTGATACTCATAGTTTAGGAATCGGTATCAGTAAAGAAATAGTGGTATTGTGCTATCTCTAGTACCTATAAATGTATAAACCTTATGACCTGTTCTTTAATAAATAAAAAAGAATTGGCAAACTGCTGTGGTATAAGAGGAATAAAACACTTCAGGATGTGTTGTTACTGGAAATGAAGGAACCTCATGCTTGTTGATTAATTTCCTATAAAAGGACCTATAAAAGGACATATAAAAGGACATATGATATGATTATGGTATGAGCTTTTTGGGTTAATTATCTGTTGGATAGTTGGCATTAAAAGTACCTGACATTTCATATTTGGAATAATCTTCTTATTCAGGGTAATATATACATTCCTCCTGCAATCCTCTGCCATAAGCACTAAGCTCACTGTAAACACCCACACTGAGCAAATATTCCCCTTCCTTTCCCGTCTATCCTTTCATATACTGTAGCTGTAATCAGAGGTGTAACCTTTAAAGAGCAATGTCAGAAAAGAAGCTGAAGAATGCCATCGCATGCTGCCCCTGTTGACCTTCCACTCACTTCAATCATACCTCTGTGTTTGTGTGTGTGTGTGTGTGTGTGTGTGTGTTTTCCAGAAATCACCCCTCCTCCTGCATTACAGACCCAAGATGGATTTGCTGTAGTTGGACAGGACGGTTGTTTTGGCCCAGGACTGCGCAGCGCACTATTTATGCAGAGACTATCAACGTCATACACACCAAACACACACCAGTCCCACGAGTCAGTCCCGACACGAGCCAGCAAACAACCAATACCAACTGACTTAATGCTACTCTGGTGATTCAGCCAAGCCAAACAGCTGCAGGCATTCCTTCTACTCATCATCCGCTATGTCCTCGATATGTGAAAAAAAAAAAACAAAAAAAAAAAAACAAGAGAAAGCATATATTTATACTTTTGTACAGAAGAGAGACACGGACCCAAGACGCTACCGGTGCTCTGTTTACACACCAACAACAAACCAAGGGGTGAAGTTTTTATATCGCGACCATGGCTCACACCTCAGACAGGTGAAGAGCCGCCACTCAGTGTGTGCACTCCTGAGTGGGGGTCCCGTCACACTGCTCACTGTGGAGAAACTTCTTCACTGCCCACTCCCTCGTTCAGGTCTCAACAGTCTCGGGAGCACAGAAAATACAACTATATGACAAAAGACATTGTTCCTAATACGTTTGAGTTGTGAAGCGTCTCGGAGCATTTTCTTTTTCCTTTATTGCGTCACCGAACGTGGAATTGTGAATAGACAAAATTTTGTGTAGTAATTTATGTTCAATTTACAAGTATTGTACATAGAAATTGTTACAATGCAAGAGAGATAAAAAGCTGATAGATGAAATGTAAGGATGAGTGAGTGTGTGAATGCAAGACAGAGATTGACTGATAGACTGTTCTGAAGTGTGGATTTTAAAGGAATGATTAGAGGAAACCAAATGTACACCAGTTTTCCACCTAAATACAGATGAGATACAGTGCTTTGCATAAGTATTCACCCCCTGAACATTTCCACATTTGGTAGTGTAACAACCTGGAAATGAAACATAGTTAATTAGGATTATATGTCTTTAATCTGCACAAAATAACCCATAAGATTGAAGTGTGAGGGAAAAATGTATATAGTTTCCAAAATTCTTTACAAATAAAAAAAAACTTAAAGGTTGTGATTCGCATAAGTATTCATTCACCATTTCTGTGATGAGTTCTGCTGCCATCAGATGTCCCATCATTAGTTGTGTGCAATCTGAATATTAATACACCTGTTTCTGAAAGGCCCCAGAGAATGTTAAAGAGCATACCGAAACACTCAGCATCATGAGCTCCCAGGAGCTATCAAAACAATATTCTGGAAAATATCAATTGGTTTAGTTATGAAAAAAATCCCAGACTTTGAACATCCCACAGAGCACCATAATTGTAAATTTGTAAATAATTTTGCAAAGTATGCTGATTTTTCCCTTATGGAAATGGTATTATGGATTATTATTTTGTGTAATTTCATGACGTATAATCCCAGTCAAGTCCATTTCCGTTCCAGGTTGTAATGCTACAAAATGTGGAAATGGTCGGGGGGGGTGAATACTTATGCAAGGCATTGCATGTTCAGTTTTTTTTTTTTTTGCTTTGATGCCAAACACATTCTAGTTTTTGGATTATATTTGAGGTGCAAAACTGGTGTAACTGTTTTTCTTCCCCCTCAAACATTCTTTTAAACAGTCAGATGTGTGAATATATAGGGACATAAAGAATATTTGCATAGTGAGATTCCTTATCAGAATGTGTCCTTTATCAGAGGGACGTCACCTTATCTCACTAAACACACAAACTTGTTTTCCCCTTCTGTAATTAAAGGGGGTGTTTAGTGTCTGTGTGTGATAATGGCAGTGATATAAATTGGAAAGCGGTTTTGAAATGACAAAGTGCTTTTAAACCATTCTCCCAAGTTATTCATTAGCCATCGCAGAGTTATTAATGTCGTCTAATGATGGATCGTTAACTTAAGGCATATTAGTCATGCAGAATATCACACACACTTCAAATGAACAAACTGCCTGCATTGAAAAGAAAGAAACAGGAGCTTGTATTAGGAAGCAAGCATTTACTGTTTTACGTGTGTTAAATACACTATGCGATACATTTCTATAGGGTTTGTGTCTGGACATGGACGTGGATATGATGCAGCACAGAAACGTAATCTGTACCCTAGCATCCGTCCCCGAGGTTCCCCCATACCACACCCACTCTTAGAACCATATATGCAATACATAGGCTTTATTATATGTTTAGCAGAAGCGATAAGCATTTAGGTTTCCACAGAAGCTTTAGTAGCCCACTCCTCTACAGAAAGAATGTAATCCATATGAGTATCCATCTGTACAGTTCACCTCTTGTGTTCTGCCACTTTTAGTGCCAAAGGCTCAAAAACACCCTTCAGGCTTCATGTTTATTCTGTATGGCAAGCTGTGTGGAAGGCAAAATGGAGAGATCATAAAGAAAAAAAAACGTATTTAATACTCGGAAAATGTCGTTTGTCACCATTCGTATTTTTTCAAATTAACAAATCTTTTTTTTTTTTTTTTTTTTTAAATAAAGCTGGAGCCCTCTTTTAAGACACATCGATTCATAATATTTCAGACTTAGCTACAGAAGTTCTTATAAGCGAGGTCTAAAGGGCTCTCTATGAGTACTATCAGTACCGTTTCCTCTCTTTCAGCTACTCAGTGAAGAAATAATAACAATCAAGTTTTGATATTGAGATTTGATATCTCATTTTTATTAAAAATGCCTCCTTTTTGGAATAAAAAAAAAAACAACTTGGTAGATGGGGGATGAAGTGGTAAATATGAGGTCTTCTCGCTGCTCATTCTGTGTGTCTACTTTCACACGGGTAAAATGCCAAAACCAGCTTGACCAAATCTCCTTTTATTTGGTTCTCAAAGTTATTACACATCTTGTTCTGTGTTAAAGACTACAGTCAATCAGATCTCTTGCCTGTAATGTGTTTTATCCTTTCACTCTGGATGAGCTTACTTTTACTGATGTCTTCTAATGTGAAATATTTCAGTATGTAATGAAGAAATGTTATGCTTTACTGTTTCTAAAGCACAGGTTCTGCTTATTGGTATCTTGTCCTTATTTTTTTTTTTAGGTCTTTTTGACCTAGTCCTGTCGATTGGTTCATGAGCAATTCACACGTTCCTACAGCTGTCTCATTTCTGTGTTAATTAATTGTATTAATTACTGGATGAAATCATGAAACCAGGCCAGCAATTCACAGTGAATAGTCCAAAATGGAACAAGCACATGCATTATTATTTCATGTACTCATTTTATTATGAGATGAGTACTGTTCAGTACTGATTAATGGAAAGTGGTCTGGGTGTGGTTCCTCTTACGTCTCAGTTTCTTCGTGGAGAAGGCTGGTGGTGCTGTCTTTCTTTCGAGCTGATAAATGGTGCTAATGTTTTATACACTTTGTTAAAAAAACGTATGCTTACTGTGGTGCGGATGAGCGGTGGATGGTGAAATGATTCTCGCTTTTTTTTTTTTTTTTTTTTTGGTGCTCTTGAATTTTGTACAAGCTCATTTCTCCAGGCTGTCTTGGGGGAAAAAAAAAAAAACAACAACCCTATGTTCTTTTTCTTTTGTTAGTAAAAGCAGAAATATCACGACTGCACCATCCCCTTCCACGCTCCTAAGAAAAACCGTTTCTGGCAAAGCTTCATTACTTCTAAGCTTTTCCTAAACACAGCTCCACCTGCCTCTTTTAGACCCTGTTGGGCCGAAGTGCAGAAATGTATAACTGTTAAGATTGTACAGGCACAAGACAGCTTTTTTTTTTTTTTTTTTTTTTTTTTTTTTTAAATGGCATCTGAAAGTGAAAATCTCACACCTGCAGTGCATCTGAGAGAGTGTTAGCTATTCAGGCCTGCATTGAGACATCAGTGCTACACTTGACAGACAGGCTGTAAGAAGATTATGTGAGTGCTCCTCAAATGCCCGGCACTTTCAGGGCTCTGTTTAGAGACCCGGGCAGTGCCACAACATCTCTTTATCTCTCTCAGTGCTGGTGTGTGTTGTCTTTTGTTTAGACACTTTCCTCGTCGGTGATCATACTGGATCTGTTTAGGTCATGATTTATTCAGATATTCCATTTAAATGAAACGTTCTTTTTTTTTTTTTTTTCTCGATAAAAAGCTCAACAGTTTCACTTTTTTTTTTTTTTTTTTTTGCTGTTTCTCATACCTCTGAATGTTCTCACCTTACATTAAGCTGATGATTAATCCCTCGACCTGCCTGTGCGTTTTAAAACAATTGAACAGAGAATAGGGGAAGGATGGATAATTCTGCATAGAGAGGCAATGTAAAGCCCTTCACCAGCAAGCCTCTCTGCTAGGACTGCATCCTGAACATATTACCATGGTTACGCTGATTGAAAGGTGCTAATGATTGGTCAGTGATTGTGGGTTGCCAGGTGTTTCAGTTGCATGCATGGATACACCCATCTGTCTTAACAAGGCACCGACCTCTAAACCTTCTAAACCTTCTAAACCTGGCATTCTTTAAAAACTTGTTCTGTTCTTTCTAATTGCATTAATGACAAATAATTTTCAGGACCAACCTTGACAGTGGCACCTTCCTATGAGCCATAAATACTGTCCAAACTTTGTTTATTTTTTAAATCGTATTTATTTATACTGTAAAAAATTGACTCTTTGCAGTAGCCTGTTTTTTGATACGTCATGAGATCGGGTGTCCTTTTGTGCATTCAATTATTTTTTATTTTTTATTTTTTTTCTTCATTTGAACACATACAGGGCTTAAAAAATGAACATGTCACATACAAACTGTCCTTTCTGTCTTTCTGCATGTAGTCTTACGCCTATAATTCCATTGAAATGATGTGTGTGTTATTGCTCTTTGGCTACAACACTCCTGTTGTAATCTGATCAGGTTCGACTGTGAGAGTGTCTCATCTTTGCTTGGATGCTTCATTGTGTTTATGAGGAGGAAAAATGTGCAATATACATCTCTCAGATGGTTCCTGGTTTCAGCTCTAGAAACTCCCATTTCTTCATTTCTGTTTCTGTCAGGTGCTCAGGTCACTGAATGATTCCTTTCAGTCCTCATCTCACACACATTCTACGGGTGCCTGTGAGGCTTAGATCACACTAATGTTTCATTCTCATCAACTTTGCTTGTTCTTTTGGGGGTTAAACTTTGGCACTTAATGTGGTGCCATGTTTTTTTTTTGTGTGTGTCTTCATTAACTGTATTATGATTATTTATTGCACATGTAATAGGGATGGTTTCCATGGCTACACTTAAAGGAGTCTGAGTTTAAAACTAGGCTGGAGTTTCTTACAATTTTATGGACGCTTTTTGTTGAAAAATTTAAAAGTGTGTATTTCATGAATAAATGCCTTAAAAGAACCATATTTTAGTCCAGTTTCAATGATTCTTTAAGGTATGTTCCTGCATCTGTGGGGGAAAGTACAAAAATCTACTATAACACTTCAGCTTTTGAAGGAGATGAAATCTGTGTATGCTTGCATATCTTTTTCTTAAACTGGATATTCAGAGGCACATAATAGCTGATCACTGAGATTTTGATTTCTGAGATTTTGATCACTGTTCTTTTTCCTGTTCACACGTAACACTGATTTGGTCTATAGGGTTGTTTTGCTTGGCAACTGGGAAATATGATCACTGTACATGAGCTAGGTAATGGCAGAGGCTACTGATTTAGCTAGCTAGATGAGCGAACTCATAAGTCTTTTATACAGAAAAACACTGTATGCAAGACAAAACCTTGGACAATATCAATATTTCTCTCTGTTGTCTTGGTATATTATTTAGAAAAGACCCTGCATGACTTAACTGCACTGTAGCTGCACTAAGCATTGGCTGCAGCTACATTCCAACTTTTTAACTTCCTAAATAGTGAATAGCAGAAGAGTGGATGGTTGAATGTAGCACAAGATCTTTTACAATGAATGCAGAACACGAGTCCTTATTAGAATTAAAATTAGAATGAATGCAGCACAAGTTTATATTAGAATTTGAATTAATGTTAGAATTACACTATATGACCAAAAGTTTGTGGACACATGACCAATCATACTCATATGTGCTTGTTGAACATCCCATTCCAGATTTAGTCCCCCTTTGCTGTTATAATAACCTCCACTCTTCTGCCAATAGATTTTGGATCGTGGCTGTGGAGATTTGTGCTCATTCAGCCACAAGAGCATTAGTGAGATCAGGCACTGATGTTGGGTGAGAAGGCTTGGGGCTCAGTCAGCAGTCCAGTTCATCCTAAAGGTGCTCAGTGGGGTTGACATCAGGGCTCGAGTTCTTCCACACCAGCCTTGGCAAACCATGTCTTCCTGGAGCTCACTTTGTGTGCAGGGGCATTGTCATGCTGGAACATGTTTGGGCTTCTTAGTTCCAATAAAGGGACGTCTTAATGCTACTGCATACAGCGACATTCTATACAATTGTGCTTCCAACTTCCAGCTTCCAACTTTTTGGGGAAGAACCACAAATGGGTTCACATACTTTTGGCTATATAGTGTAGTGTATTAGAATTAGAATGAATATAGCACAAGTTCTTGTTAGAATTTGAATTGTAATCAGAATTAAAAGTATACAAACTTTATAATTTTGCACTATTGTAATTTATTCAGTAGATATATATATATATATATATTTTTGTATAATTCTTCTGTAAAACTGAAGGAGATGGTAAACTAAAGATGATGGCTGGCATTCATCCTTGACCCTGAAATGCCTGAGCCAGTGTCAAACTCTCAATGTCTTTTGTCTCTAAAGGTTTATTTAACTGTTCTTACATTTAAAAAAATACAGTGGAATTCTTTACCAACAGGTAACAATGTATTAATATAATTGACATAATATAATGGAAAGTTAATGATTTTTTAAAAAAAACCTCTGATTTTACAATGTGCTTTACTGATTTTACAATGTGCTTTACTTTACAATTTTGTCTTGGCTTGGATAGAGATGGATTTGCATTAATGTCAAATTTCAGAAATGCCACGTTGGTCTTTACAGGTACAACTGCCTGTGTGAAAGCAGTTACAGTCTACAGCTGTAGGCCTACACACAGTATGAATGGGCCATTGAGGGATTTACCAAAGTGGAAATGAATTTGTGTGATCTAGAGGGAGGTAATGAGCCTAACATGCTCTTTTGCTTCCTCTCATTTCATTTTTTGACCATGCCACAATAGCATGGGTCTAATGAAGCAGGGAGAACAAATAGTGCACTTCATTCCTGCTGTGTTATTTGGTTGCTGGGCCAAATGGCCATGCCACTTCCTCCACTAAACAAACGTTGTGACATTGTTAGAAGGAGTGAATGTTGCAGCAGTGTTGCTATGATAAACGAATAAGCTGACATATGAATGCCACTGAAAAAACATGCAATAATTATGGCAGGTAGAGTCTAGGGCTGTTTGCTGTCCCTGAGACCACAGACACTGATGTTGAGGAACATTTCAGAGGACCAGATTGCTGTTCTGTTTGATGCTTAGGAGACATTTTTGTTTCACCTCCATACCTCCCACACATCAAGGGCTCTTTATTGTTCTTTTTGGTTGTGATGTTACACTGATTTGGTTGTAGTGGTGATTCCCTGGTGTTTTGATGCATTTAAACTGAAACTGTGAATTGGTGCTTTCAATATGGAAGAACAAACACCTGCCATTCAAGTTAAAATCACACATATAGTGTTACTAGGCCACTGGGAAATATGAACACTAAGCATAAGCTAGCTGAAGCTGATTAATATGTCTTATTCAGACAATACAAAAGACAATGGTGTCAGTGGAAGCAAGACAAACCTTTGCAGAATATCAATATTTCTCTAAGGCGTGTTGATAAATTCTTAAGAATATACACTGTATGTAAGTGTACAATGTAAGTACGCCACAAGAATATTAACACATGCTAGAAAATGAGATAATACTGGCAAGAGCAACACTGATGCGGCAGCACCTACAGCATTCTTTTAACATGTTAATCTTTGAGATGATGATGATGATGATGATGATTATCATCACAAGTTCACCTTCTCCCACTCGTAGTATTTTGCTATTTATTGCATGATTTGAATACATCTAGTGTTTGCAACACTTCTGAGTGCTAACACTTGCTCTAAACCCCAAGTTAAGTTGCAGCCCTCTTAGTTCTTCCTGCTTCCAGCTGTCAACTCCTTTAAAACCTACGTGCTTGGATTGCCTTATCCTTGACTTGTAAGTCACGGATAAACACCTCTGCCAAATAAATAAATGTAAGTATAAAATGGTGAACAGCATTTGGGAGTTGAACCGTCACATACATACGGTACATGCCCAGTTTGATGTCTTCTAGGCCAGGCTAAGGCATTTCCTTCGGGGAAGATCTGTAGCTTTCACTTGAGCTGAGATGTCAGTTCTAGAGATCAAAAGTTTTATCACTGCAGAAGCAGCAAAGCATGACTGCAGTGTCCACCAGAATGATGGTTCAGACAGTAGCTCATGTCTCATTGCATACAGTATGCTGTGTGTAAGTCTTTTAGGGGTGTTTTCTTGAAAGTTTTTTGGTGTATAATAGCACAAAAATATCCTGAGTAATGTTGTGTCATTTGTTCATCACCTTCCACATATTAAAGTTTAACTAAATAAATAAGAAATAAATAAGAATCTAGTATACCACCGATATTGCATAAATAGTCCTAATTGTAATTATCACACATTATCACGCCTCTGTTTATTCAAGCTCCACCCCACACGCATAACTCTCACGTAACTTCTGAATAGTGCTTAAATTGCGTTACTAGTTACATCTGATGTAACTTATCAATTACATTTACCAGTTACATTTGAGTTACTGGTTGACATCTGAGTTTAGTCTAGTTACACCTGAAGTCTGATATATCCTCACTGCACGTGCATAACCCAACTCTGAACACCACCCAAACAGGCTTTATTCTTTTTCACTGGTTCTGTTTGAGAAGGGGGAAATCCCAGTCATTTAGTACTGACTACTGCAATTTTGTGAATGCTGTTCAAATGAATATATGACAACAACTCAACTGAATTGCTCTGTGTTTATTATTGTTGTAATTACATCCGCCCCAAAGTGTAATGATAAAATAGTGTGTGATTGCATGAGTAATTATAAGATATGAGCCACAGGCTATCACATGCATACAGCCAAAGAGGAGCTTTCTAAGTGCATTTTCTGGAGAGTTTTCAGATTATGAGCTTTAGGCTAGCCATTAACCACAGTCCTATGCCTCATTTGTTTGCCATAAGCCACCTGCTCAATGACCATAAACCTCTTCTGGCTGTCATGAAGCTGTTTAGTAATAAATGCCTTGTGCCCTGCTGTCAAAGCTAGCACAACAGAACAATGCTTGCTCCACAGCTAATGCTAGCTCCACAGCTGGGTTGAAATAAGTGAGCTGCAACAGTCATTTGGTTAGCGGCAGATGCTGATTCGATATGCTTGATCTTAGTGGCTGTGCGGCTGAACTTTCTTTATCTCTATAACTCCAATCCATAGATAACTATGTCCACACACCAGTTCTGGGGAGTAGGTAGCTACAAGTTGCAACATCACTAGCTTAACTACATTTTTAGTAGTGGCAGTAGCTGAGCTATTTTTGAAATAATGTAGGGTTTTCAGTAACAAGCTCCTTTTTTTCACCAAGTACTGATACACTGCCTTTTCCCTTTCCATACAACCAGTTTAACATTATCTTTAAATCACACAATTCTCAGAGTTCCAACTAATAAACCTATCAGGAACCAAGTTAAATATTTCTATTTAGTATAGAATTTAGGTGTAGATGTGCCTTAGGTTGCACAGACCTGTCTGGAAAATTGTGCTACAGCATTTTGCTACAGGTACAGAAGATGCTTTCGACTCTAGTGAATGTCGTTGAAGCAGTTAATTAACAAAATTGGCAACTGTTTTGATTGAGCATGACAGCTGACTTCAGGTCTGAGTTAACCTAATAGCTAGCATCAGCTAATATGAAATATCAAGCAAGTGTTGCAGCTAATGTCCAAATGTAGCTATTTAATTCAACGTTTTATGGATTATTGTCCATTAACTATAGCTAGATATTTCCACACACAATCTGAAGCAAGAGTAGTGGAGTGAAGCATCTCTGTATGATGTATTAATGATTGTCATAATCATGTATTAATGATATAAATACTAAGAGGTGTTTATAAACCGAAAAGCAAAAATCACTGTTACGGCATACCCTGTACTAAAGATCTACATTTTCATTTACAGTTGACTTTTCTTGGTTTGACAAAGCAACTTCTGTGTCATTTTTCTTGAACTGTAGCTAGCTATTTTATCGGAATGCTAGTTTGGCTGTAGCTTAGATATTTTAAAACATGAGTAGCTTGTAGCTTGACAAGTTAGAATTGCAGTATAGCTTCCCTAACACTGCTACACACACATACACACTACCAGAGATACAATCATGTCTGTACGTGAATCTGTGCCAACACTCTTTTAGAAAAATGTATGCAGTTCACACTATTTAATGCCACATGATGAGGTGAAGGAGGGTTCTCTCCAGCAAAAAAATCTCTGGCAGGTGCAGTTTTGTAGTTGGTTGGCAGGTCCTATGAATAGCACATGAGTAAATGTGTCCTGAGATTTCTACTCTACTCTCTTGTGAAGAATTCATGAAGACAATGCTTTGAGATTCCCTCCTTTGTTCCCCCAAACCACACATGCTTACAGCACCGGCAGATTTCCGATGCAATCTACACCTCTGCAGTCCTCTGGTGGCGTGTGAGGTTAGTTGTGTTGGAGCATGTATCCCTGAAGTGCCCTTCAGAAACGCTGAAGGACAAAACAGTGCTTGCTTTTTACTTCCCTGTAGCTACTCTAGAAAATGAGTAAATGTCCCAAAAGTCTCCATACATAGGGGAAATGAACACTTTTTTTTTTTTTTTTTTTTAGCAAAATGTAACTTTATTTACAAAACCTCCTCTACATGATTGCCATATCTTTGTAAACTAACACACAGCCTTCTCTCCCAACTCTGGCTCCCAGTTTGGCAGCAGTATCGTGTGTGATGTGCTTGCCATGTTTCCTGTTAGAGTCCATCGCAACCTTGTGACAGCTTCCTGATCCAGCCATGAGAATGATTTCAATACGTTTTTATTTTGTCAACGGCATTCTTAAAGGCTATCTGAAAAATATATATATATATAATATAAAAAAGTATGAAAATTTTGGAAAACATTTTGCTAAAAGGTGTTAATTTCCCCTGTGTATGGAGACTTTTGGGACACCTTGTATTATGGATTTGGATTTTATTGGCAAAGTCTTTAATAAAGAGAACACCTAACTTGGAATTGGCAGACTTTCATTTAGTACCCAAACTAATTAAATTTCATAATAAAGCATTCAAGCATTCATCATTCTCTCTCAAACTCAACTTTTGAGAAGCAAAAATAGTGCCAGAGTTGAGTGGAACTCAGAAAGCTTATCAGCAGTGGCTAACTTTCCAGTGCTGTTAAACCCTGTATATTTACATTTGCATTAATATGCATATTTACTTGACACATTTAATTGCATTTACTCGACACACTTATCCAGAGTGGCCTACAGAACTGATTTTTCTACTTGGAAAACAAATCCTCATGCTAGTCCAGATAGACTTGGGTCCACAGATCCAACAAACTAAAGGAACTGGTACATACAGTACATAAGGAAGTAAGTAAAACTGTTTTAGAAGTGCTTAGTGAAGTGGATATTCAGTCTGCGTTTGAAAATATCCCGGTGTTTGGACAGCCAGGAGAAATTCCACCACCTAGACACTAATACATAGGAGCAGCTTGATTATCTTCCTTAGGTCTTGAAGCAAATGAGCTGAGTTGTACACAATTCAGATTTGTTCTGATACAGATCAGAACACTGCCAGGAAGACCAGCCAGTAGCGAGTTGCAGCATTCCTGAAATGACAAGGGACTGAACAAGCACCTGAGTGGCATTCTTTGAGAGTAATTGTCAAAAGCATGTGATATTGTACACTGAGTGATGGTTGCATCATGTAGCAAGAATGATATCTAATAATCCAACACCAAGGTTTTGCACCTTTTCAGAAGGAGGGAAATATAGCAGCTTAGTCTTGCTGGCATTCAGCCATTATGAGCTCTCTGCCAGAGAAGCAGAGAAACAGAGAAATTGTAACCTGGAGTTAGCTTGGAAGTGGGCCGAGACCACCTCACTCAGACAGTCTTGGAACGGCCGTTTTGGTCCACATGTGAGTTCTGTGTTCTCACTTGCCTAAGCCAAGGTGTAAAATACAATAGGATTTGATTCAAACAGACTAAATGCTGCATGTGTGAAAGGACCCAAGAAAATAGATATATGGTTGAAAAGAGAACAGGACCGAGCACTGAACCTTGAGGGACACCAGTTAGCTGATAAAAATGGACATCAGAATATTACAGTTTGCTGGACTGAAGGATGCAGATAAAAACAATAAGGACTTAAGGAAGTTTGCCTGATTGAGTGGCATGAAGCTTCTCAGTAACTACCACACCAACAGTGTCCAGTGCTGGTTTAAAGCCAGACTGGTTGGGATGCTGGAGCTAGTGTTGGTGAGAAACACAAACAACTATATCTGTTTACTATTAAGATATACTGTGCTTACACACACACAAAACCAGAAGGTGAATCAGATCTATGACAATCAGTGCCAACGCTCTTTCAAATCAATACATGCAGTTTAAAATCTTGCATGCCACATGATGTGTTTCCCAGCAAAACCACTTCCCAGCAAAATCACGTGTGGTGGTGCAGTTGTATAGGGGCAGTGCTCTAAGTCTGACCTTTAACTCAGAATATTGTGAAGACCTTAGGAGAGAAGTTGTCCTGAGGTTTCTCCTGTCCTTGTTGAGAATTCATAGGACAGTTTTTTTGAGATGGTTCTTCTGTGAACCTCCCTTCCCCCCAAAACCACACATGCTTACATCACTGATGGATATGCGATGCAATCTACATGTTTGCAGTGCTCGGGTGGTGTGAGGCTAGTCATGTTGGAGCATGCATCTCACAAGTGCCTTTTTCACATTTGCTTTAGATAGATTGGAAAATGCCATTAGTTCTAATATTGGTTCTGAATCTCTGTTGACCAAAACCTCATTCCATTTCATACCAAAGCAATCAAGCCATTGTCTCTCTTTTTTAATTTTCTGAGCAGTTTCTTTTCACAGACTGCTGTAAAAGAAAATACATCAGCATTAACACCGAGCTTCAATGTTTGCTGCCATTGATTCTTCCATCTTAATGACTCTTTATTGATTGGTGTGTTTGTGACCCCCATCCTGTGACCTGTACATTCTGTCTGTGGTTTTAAAGCAGTTTATCCCAGTGGTGTATCACACCACTTCTCTCTCTTTCTCTTTTTCTCTATCACCTCTAATGTCTCTCACTCACTCTGCCATTCTCATTCTTCCTGAAATCAAAGAAGATGAAGACACTCTGAGGCAATTTATCTGACATACCAGTCCTCAACTATTGGTTGTGCCTGTGGCCTGGAGAATGAAAACCCATGAGGTTTCACTTTCTCTTTTGTTTGTGTGACTAAGAACATATCATTTTTCATCTTCTCTCTTGGGAAATTCTGCCGTTTTGCTATTGGACAGAAACTCAAGAGTGCATCCTGTGAGCTGAATGCCAGAAAGCTGACAGAAGTCTGTGAGGTACCTTCAAGACTGCAATACTGAAGGGTCTTTGTGGTTGGGGGTGACCAAACACTTGAAAAGATCACGTCTTTAGACTTTCCCCTTTTTCACTGAAACCCCTTGGGTGCTTTGGGTAATGACTGAACATACCCCAGCTGGTGTGCCTCTCAAAACAGACATATGGGTGCAATTGCAGGTTTACTAGTTTTATTAAAACCAGGCAGCAGACAAACCAAAGACTGGGCAATAGTCAGGCGAAAGGTAAGGTGATCAGCAAACAGGCATAAACTAGACAAGGCTAAATCAATAGATGTGAAGTAGACTATGGTCAAATATTAATCAAGACAGATATGGGTGGCTTGGACTCAAACAGACACAATGCTGGAAAGAGACACTGCAAAGTAACACTGAGAGTCTGGGTTATTTAAAGGGAGTAATGTAACTGCAAATAGTGGAGTGTTATTAGTAATCAGTAGTAAAAATTTAAGGAGGGATAGGTGCTTGACAGGATCATAGTCTGCAACTTTGGGTATGACAGCCACAGTAGTGTATGCATACAAAAGAGCAGTTCCTTCAGACAGTTTCACCATTCAGAGTAAAACTCTGGAGATTGAAAATGGACCCAGTCCTATAACTAGGATGCTTTCTTTGCTTTCCAAATGCTCTTTATATCTTAGTCATGTGCACCTGCAAAACACCTCCTTTCTAATATTAAGCCTTTCCAAGGGACCAAAGAATATTAAAAACAAGCAGAACACACCCTCCCAAAGCCTCCCAAAAAACTGTCAGACAATGTTTTCCAAAAAAAAAAGGCTGTTATGATTTACAGAACTAAAAAACATTGCATTGCAATGTCATTTCTCCCCACCAGCCAAATTACTGACATGAAAATATTTATATTCATATTTATATGTCGTATTTAGAGTAAGCTGAAGGCAGAAGAAACATTACACTTCAGAGGACTACTGTCATAAGCAGGACACCTACAATAGTTTTACAATTGAATTGCAAAATCCAATTATATAGTTTAAAAACCTGTTTATCAAATATACAAGTGGAATATAGCGCTTCTGAGTTTAGAAAGACCTTCCTTGGAGCAGCTTATAAATGGGGTAATAAGTAGCTGCATGCGTAAATACAATACAAAGGAAAGATTCAGTGTAAACATCCTCAGGGTTTTTTTTTTTTTTCAGTGTCCTGTTTTCTTTGCATTACAGCAGCAGAGCTCGTTCGCCTGTGGTATATCCAATTCAGATTCTGATCAGATAGCTTCTTGGAAGGGAACTGAAAAGGACTAATATCTATCTGAAGGAAAGTCATGTTAGAGGTAGTGTTGATAGCAAAAAGCAATAGTATTTCGGCTCCCTTACAGTAATCACAGGCTTGCTGCTATCTTGATTTTGTGGTAAGGACTAACTGAATACAGATGTGCTAACTGTATTACCTTGGTTGATTTTTGTTCAAATGTGGATGAGCGAATATCAACTTCCACTCCCAGCTCCCTTTTTAAGCTCAATAGATTCTGGCACAGATGCTTCTCACTGACTGTTTCTTACCTTGTGTATCTTTCAAATGGTAGAATCAATGTAGCACTGATTCAAAATAACGATTTCTCTCCCGTTTGTGAAAGAATTCCTGACAGGCAATACATCTCCATTAAATACTGTCCTCTATTTTTTTCACAGATTTCTAAAGCAGTGATTCTGTGAAGGCTTTTTGGAATAAATGGCCCATTTTCAGTTTGTGTAGCATGCCAAAGATAGTATAGAAGAATAGCTCATCCGCTATAATCTCTGAAACCCTCTTATACTTCTCAAGCTAAAGGCACAATATAAGTGGTGATGAGCCTTTTGGACTGCTTGTGTTCTTGCTTCCTCTCTCTCATTGTCTCTCACCCTACCTCTCATCTGGATGTATGAATTTCTCTTTGATGCACTGCAGCTGTGCTCCTCTTAAGACCGCACGAGTCAACAGAACATGAAGAGACTGTTTGAACCACATAGCAATCTATCTGCATTGTGGCCCACACTGGAAGCCGACTCTCTCTGCTTTTCATTTGTAGCATGCTATCCGTAATCTGATTGATAGAGGAAGCACCTAGATGCAGCCTTTCTTGCCGACATTGTACTGCTCGGATGGGCAGAAGATGGATTATGATGGCAGACTGAAAGCAGACTCTTAGGCGTGGCGGCTAAGTGCTGACTCCACAGTACCTCCTTATTCTCATTCTCACATGTGCTCTCTAAGCTATGTACTGGGGTGTCCTTATCTCTGATTCACACAAAAGACACCAAGAATAAAACGCAAGATATTGGACCAATGAGATTAGAAGCATCCTGCATGGAGGCTATTGTAATCCTGAATTTATCATAAATACCTACTACTGAGTCCAGAAAGAAACAAGAGAAAAAAGTGACATAGCAGGTGGGTGGAAGGGATGGGTGATGGCAGAGGGAGGCTTCCGATTTACCATATTATTTCTTTTAATTTGTGGCAACAGAAGAGAAGATGTCTCATAATCACGCACGCACACCTCAGGGTTGCTGTTGACACACACTATCACGCAGTGGAGAAGTGCAAAAAATGTGCATGCTTTTGAAATCCTCCAGAACTAGGAGCCACCCTCATGCCGGAAGATCTAGGGTCCCTGAACAGCATCTAAATCACAGCACTTTCCAAAAATAAGCATGATGCCCTGATTTGCATAGCATGCCGATGTTACCAGTTGCCCCAGGATCTCAGCGCTCCCATACACTCATTCGATGTCACCTCACACTGCACGCTGCTGATGGAGGGGTACATGGAACTATAATTATGGTATCACTGTCCCTTTGGGGAATGTGAAAATCTGGGCCACATTCTGGAGTTCATTAGAAAGAGACACGTTATAGTCTGATAAAGCATCTTCATGCATTCTTGTTAGAATGCGCTTTAAAGGTCCAGTCAACTGCTAAAGCTGTGCCAAGCTCTGCTAAGATTAGCTGTTTCCTCCTTGGGAATAGATATAGAATAGATAATATTCATGTTATATTTTAGTGGGATCATTGCTGTAAAGCTGAGAAAGATTTGAAACCAATAACTAATAGAGGAATCAGAGAGAAATAATTAAACAGAGAAAACAACAGATTATAGGCAGATGTTATAACAATAGTTGGGTCAAAGACAAAACATGTTTTGTGTCCAAAGCCTGTTCATTTCACAGATTATTATTAATACATAAGGAATGAAACTCAACAGGACATGCTATTATAGGACAATGATCAAGACTGGGATGATAATTAACTGAAGTTTTTTTATTTTCTAATAACAGCACATTCTGAAGTGTTTTGTTCCTCTTATGCCACAGCAATTTACAATTTTTAATTTATTAATGAACATCATAGTTTTTAACTGTTTACAGTTACATTAAATGTTATGAAAGGCCTGTGAGACAAGTTCTCAAATTTGTGCTATAACTTAAGCGATAACAGCCTCTCTTTTCTGGTAAGACAAAAAAATGCAGCTTGTCATGTTACCGGGATCCCAGAAAGTCCTGAAGACACAGAAAATTCACTGACCATTATAAAGCTCTGACACTAGAGGCTCCTTCCATAAATGTTCAATAAACTTCTTTACTGAAAGGCTCACCATATGAGCAATTATAGCTTCTGTTTTTTTTAACCTGTTTACTTTAGATTGCGTTAAGCATCTGCCTTCCAATGTTACTTCTCTGTTGTCTCATGAAGGTGTTTACAGGAAAAAAATGATATATTACCCATGACCCGTTTACATGTCCGCACGTACATTTCCTGCTCTCGTGAATGCATACTTTTTGCGATCAGTTTTACTGAAGTTACTGAATTATATGTTTTAAGATGAATAACCGATGAAGATTGATGAGGGTTTAAAAACATTAGTAAAGGTCTAACATATAAAATAATCATTGAAAATGACAGCTGACATTAAAATACTAACTTGTTTCATGAAAAAAAAAAATCATAATAATAGCACTTTTTCTGTGGCATATTTCAAAGGTGCATTAGGTAAGATTAGATTTTTTTCCCCCCAAGATCAGGTCTCTAACGGTTAGGTGGATTCGATATATGAATGATTCCCGCCCATATTCATGAAGCTCTGCCTCCAGGATCATAGGTGGCCCGTATAGTGTCTATACTGACTGATAGAAGGCGCATCGATACACAAACAAGCATTCCGAAACGGAGATGGGTTTTCTCAGCATTTACATTTACATTTATGGGATTTGGCAGACGCCCTTATACAGAACGACTTACAATACTGCTTTGAAGTCTATCAAAAATACATTCTGACACTGGCTCACTAGGTCACAAACTAGGAAAACCATCAGCCCAAAACTCTGTGGAGGGTTTTTTTTTTTTTTTTGGTGTGTGTGCATGCTAAGTGCTAACTTAAGTACTCTTTGAAGAGGTAAGGCCTTAGACATCATTTGAAGACTGCCAGTGATTCAGCTGTTCAGACATCTTGTGCCCTGAGAGATGGTGGGACCAGTCGAGCAGTGCTAGAGGACCGGAGGGAGCGTGGAGCCACGCGAGGTGTGATAAGAGCTTTGAGATAAGTGGGTGCTGGTCCGTTTTTGGCTTTGTAGGTGATCATCAGTGTTTTAAATTTGATGCGGGCAGCTACAGGAAGCCAGTGGAGGGAGCATAGCAAAGGGGTGGTGTGGGTGAAATTAGGAAGGTTGAAAACCAATCGTGCAGCTGCATTTTGGATCAGTTGCAGAGGACAAATGGCGCTCAGAGGCAGACCTGCCAGGAGTGAGTTGCAGTACTCCAGTCTTGAAATGACAAGGGACTGAACAAGCACCTGTGTAGCCTGTGTGGAAAGAAATGGACGAATTCTTCTGATGTTATAAAGGAGAAATCGACATGAGTGTGTCAGATTAGCAATGTAGGAGGAAAAGGACAGTTGATTGTCCATGGTTACCCCAAGGTTGCGTGCAGTAACTGAAGGCGAGATCAGAGAATTGCAAGGGAGCAACTAGGGAGATTGCAAGATCCTGAGACAGGGATGAATCACCTAGGATGAACAGCAGGTCAGTTTTGGTGGGATTAACTTTCAGCTGATGAGCTGTCATCCATGATGAAATGTCTGCCAGACATGCTGATATCCGAGCAGAAACATGAGTGTCTGAGGGAGGGAATGAGAGGATGATTTGAGTGTCATCTGCATAGCAGTGGTATGAAAATGTGAGGATATGACCGCACCAAGAGATCGGGTATAAAGGGAGAACAGGAGAGGACCAAGTACTGAGCCTTGTGGAACACGAGTGGAGAGTCTGCAGGGAGCAGATGTGGATCCCCTCCATGTTACCTGATATGACCGATCTTCCAGGTAGGAAGCAAACCATTGCCATGCTGCACCACAAATTCCTAGGCTCATGAGGGTGGACAAGAGAGTCTTGTGGTTCACTTAATAGACTTTTGCTAAGGCCAAGGCTTAACCCATCGTTTTTTTTTTAAAAGCATGTTCTACATATTTTCTATGTTATTTGTACAATTAAGGAATTTGAAAAAATTGACTATTGCACCTTTAGAGAATATTATATTATTGTTTTGTCCCCCATTTTGTCTTTGTTTTGACCCTTGTACAGGTAGCTTTTCTGGTTCAGGATGGCGTATTTATTCCTATTGTTCCCTATTGTGCTGTCTTGTATAAAGATTAATCATAATAATGCTCAATGAGGTTGCTGATTTCTCAACAGCTTGGAATGGCAATGGGCCTCTTGATCCAATCTACCACACTACATAGTTCACACTAATTAAGAGGGCCTCTATATTGTCCAGTTTATGAGTTCTATTATGTAATAAAACAATTCATTGATGCAGATGGAGCTCAGTTTAACACAGGTTAATTTCAAAAGTGCAGTTGAGAAGCTGAAGACTCATTTGTTGGATTATTTTAACACATTATTTGCACTACCAAGCAAAGTTTGGACTCACTTGCTTATAGAAGGGGTTTCTTCATTTTTTTACTATCTTCTACAATTTTAGAATAATATTTAAGACGTTAACAATACGAAATATCTCATATAGAATTGCACAGTGACCAGGAAAAGTGTTAAACCAATGTAAATTATTTTATTTAAATCAGTGGTGTCAAACTCATTTTAGGGAACGGGCCACATTACACTCCCATTGTCAAGTGGACCTGACCAAAAAAATCTGTTTACTTACCAATACCACATCAACTCCTCCTTTTAAACGATCTGAAAGGTACATTCTGAATGCACAAAAGATTGAAAATACAGTATATCCCCTGCAAAACAGATGAACAGAATGTAATTCATTACCTAAGAAATACCATATTTGCACAGCGGCTTGCATGAGTATTCAACCTGGAACTCCTCCCTGGAACTGGTATTATGTGTCATGAATCTACAAAAATTAGCCCAAAATATTGAAGTAGGGATATAGTTTTTCAAAATTACTTGCAAATATAAAATGTAAAATTTGTGATTGCATAAGTATTATTAGTTCTTTTAGAAAGTGACATGGTTACACATGGTCAAATGTTCAGCATGCTTATTAAATGACATTTATTATCCCATTTTACCCCCTAGTAGAATAACAGAGACTAGCTCTTTTTTTTCTGAATCTTTCAATTAAATTACGATCCACAAGACGATTTTAATTTAGACCCATATTTATTCATTAGAACCTTTATTGGGCTTGCCCTGGCCTGCGGGTTGTATGTTTGAAACCCCTGATTTAAATTCTTCACAATATTCCTGTTGAAGCTTTGTACACTCTTGGCATCTTTTCAGCCAGGTTCACGAGGGAGGTTCACCCAGAAGGCTTTTCTTAAACTTCCATAACAGGCCAAACCATTGATTGATTGCTTCTTATTGAAATCTAGTAAAAAGTACCTATTAAAATACATTTTCATTCAGAAATTAATTTATACATGGCCATTAATGGCAATATTTACATATACATTTACCTTTAGAAAAAGAATTTAAAAAATAGATGATCAATCTAGTGTGCCCAGATTTTTGATTGGTAGTGTACAACCAGTGTACTGTATCTCTAGATATTGACATATCCACTAATTGTGCTGAACATGACAGCATCTTGTATAGTACCTGTCTGGCTGTGTCAGTGTAAGTGAGGCCACAGCAACCTGTTGTGGTTGTGTCTCTTCCTTTCTCTGTTCTGCCCTTCTTTGAGGATACCTTTACTGAGAAACCTACAGACATCTGCATTTGCATTTTTATTTATACCCACAGAGATGGATCCTATAGTGCTTTGCTGAAGCTTTGCTCCTTTAATCTCTTGGCTTAGCAGCAGAAATAAAAGCATATCCTTTAAAATAAAATATTCTGTGAGTATCACTGTAATCGGCTTCACCTCTGTTAGATCACTGTGTACACCGCTGATTTTCTCACATTGCGCACTAGAAAATGCCTTCAAGAAAAGACAGCCAAAGCTCTATGCAGATTATAAGAGTGATGCTTTTATTGGGGTAAAAAAAAAAAAATAAGGAACTGGGGTGCAGTGTAGTTATGCAGCACTTGGTGTTATTGGTTGTTTACAAGGAATTAGCTAGAACAGTGTGATGCATATACATTTTTAGCACACACAGTACAACTAGGTTCTCATGTGGGAAAGAATTTGAACATAAGGATCTACAAAATGTTCAGACACTACGAGTCATGTCCACAGCTTTCAGGCAGCCTTATGTCCATTGCATAAGAGCGATCAGTCGAGAGGTCATCAGTCATTTTCGACATTTTGTTTCTTCTAAAAAAGCGCACTATGACTGATTTGCTGAAGTTATTCCCTTTTTGAGGGGAGATGCTAAATTCTTAATGAACATCTCCTTGGAACAATTACAGGGGAGAGAGTAATGCCATCCCTCCCACCCAGCAGAGAGGACAGGCAATTTTGCTGTCTAGGACTTGAAGGATTGAAGGTTGTGAGGGAATCTGTAGAATAAAGCAACTTATTCAACTATTGTGCATGTAAAGGTTTTTTTTTTTTTTTTAGATTTGCATGGGTAGGTTCACCAGGGACATTAACAGACTGTAATGTGTAAAGATCTATTACTTACACAGTATCAGGACTTGAAGCAAACTATAGAGAATCAGGAAGAAGGGTATAATATGCAGATATATATTTACTGAAAGCTAAAAAAAACTCAGATGGTTATGGGTGAAAAAACTAATCAACTAATGGTAGATTAAAAAAAACATAGAAACATTTTTGAAGGGCATACCAGTAGGTAGCTTTTGACGTCAGAGAGGTCTACTGTAAGCTTTTTCCAAATGAGGCAGATGGTTCATGACCTGATAGTTTTTTTTTTGCTAGTCTTTTAAATAGTCATTTTGCTGTAACTGTAATGCATTTCTAATTTTATAAAATTATAATTAAATGACAAATCTATAATCCATCAAGACCCCCCCCCTTCTTCCCATATAGATTCCTTATATATTTTCTTTTGAAAAGAGGCCAGTTTCATATCTCCATAATAGTAACAAGTTAATTTTGGATGACTGTAGAATGATAGTGCAGCCAATCTCTGCTTAGCACCTGAGTTCCCTGCTTGGCCAGTGCAATTTCACACTCCCACACACATACGCTATGCTTTCTGTGAACAGAAGAACCACATCCCCCAATTATTGGCTGCAGCATCCAACTGATCTAGAATGAGTCTTTATAATAAGGCTGGGGATTTCTCAAAATCCAACATCTATCTGCACATTCCCATTTCTCTGCCTGCTGACGTCTCTGTCTTTGTTGTATTTTTATTTTCCCATCTCCTTCCCTGCTTTCACACTAACCTGTTCCTCTCTCTTGTTCCCAGTACAGGCAGGCACAGGATCACAAGGGAGTCTGAAAGTGTCAAACCCTGTAAGTGTGACAAATTTGCTCAAGAAAATAACTGTTTGCTTGAATGTTTTATTTTGGTTTCTGCTGGAGATTTTATTGCTTATTTCTCAGCCACACTGAGTTGGTCTTACTTACTCATTTAATAATAATAATGTCATAATGTCATTACTTTATTCACATCACCTCAAACATTGCATGCACTGTACATATACAATGTTTACGGGGATGGAAATTGCTTGAATCATTATACTTCACTTCTATACTTAAGTATTATTTTGGTATATTTATGCTTTACTTGCGAATTATTGAATTATTGAATACTTGTACCCTTACTTAATTACATTTCCAAGAAAAAAAACCCCTCACTTTTTAATTCTTACATTTTTATTTAGTCCTTCAATGTACTTCTAGCTATTGGTAAATTTTGTTTAGCCCGTCTAGCCCATTGATACAAGCCTCCCCTGCTGAAAGTACATTAGAAAATGCACAAAATATTCAATGTGGTACAGATGTTCTCAGCAAGGCAGATTGATCAGATTCATATGTGCCTGTAGAGAGCACTGTATCTTATTTTTCCTTTCACATAAATTACATCTTTGACTGCACCCAATCTTCAATCACTGATTTTGATTAAAAGAGCTGACATGTTAATGAAACATATCTGCCAGTTACCCGATACATAAAATCGTGCAGTGTGTCAAACTATCATAGATCATATCACAGATAACTCCGGCATCTGGAAATATTACACTAAGTGTCATTAAAGAAAACAGGCAAATATACAATTCTTTACTAATATCAACCTGCAGAGGGAAGTACCAGCACCTGTGGCATATGGACCTAGCATGTATCTCTCTTTCTCTATATCTTCCTATTTTATTCCACTACCCACTTTTGAGACCTCCAGGCATTCACATTGCCAGATGGCACACTCATCTGTGCTACCTCCTCAGCTAAATATTAATGTGCTTGTCTCCATTCAATTTTTTTTTGTCGTCACTAATACCTCCTCAGGTTTCCATCAGTTGGCGCCCGCTGGATCAAACAGAATACGTGCATGCTGATGTGCTAGTAGATGAAGGTGGTTTTAAAGAAAGCGAGGTTTATTTTGGGCCTTTTCCTCTCCTCTCCCCATTAAACTTACAAAGAGTCCAACTGTTTCAGACCCAATTAAAATAATGAAAATAATGAAAACAGGTTTGTGAGAATGTTGGCGTAATGTATTTTATCTTGATCTTCTATATTTCAGAATAATTATGACCAATTAGGGCCTCTCAATAATAAGTACACACATTGACGGCTGGATGTGTTATTATATTGGAGGGCTTGACAGTGCAACTATTAGGGCTGAGAAAAATCATTTTTTCATGAGGTCTCATCAATGGCATAATAAGAAGAATGGCTGTAATTCCTAAAGGGTTAATGCAACATTTTTACACTGCAAACACACACACACACACACACACACACACACACACACATATATATATATATATATATATATATATATATAATTAAAAAACACTAAACTTACAGTTCTGTTGTCTGTCCTTTTGTGTACTTTTATTTTTGTACTGTGATTATACAATGTTTAGCCTTTCTACTTTTAGTGTCTCATCCAAAGGCATTCTGGGGAAAAAAGGATGATGAAGTAAATAATTTCATGTGTGCCTTCTCAATCACAATCACAGAGAGAATAAGTTGACGTTTCAATTGATGTAATCACCTGCCACTGACAGGCTGCATGAATCTACAGTCTGGGCTAGAAAGAAATAAGCCCTTGTCTCACTTCTTCATACCATTCTGTGTATTTTTCTTCCATCTACTGGTGGTGCTGTTACATTCAGTTTTACAAAAATCCAAAATACTCCATTTTAAGACATTTGTTAACAGTAAATAATCTGCTCACTCTTTTATACCAGCCACCCCTGTCTACATAGTATGTCAAGGCCAGGTATGCAGTTGTCCTTGTTCCTGTATAGTCTCTACAATTCATTTAGGGGCTGGTAACTATGAAGCCACAGTAACAGGCTTTTAAGGACCAATGTGCACTGGAATTTCCCTTCATTAAAGGAACTAATGAGGAATACATTATGACAAAAAATAAAGCTCATTTGCAATGACATTCTCTCTGCGCTGCCAGTCCCCTGCAGTGTTAAAAATAAAATCCTAATGAATAGGACAGGAGCTACTGTGCTACGATGATAAGTCATGGCTTTTATTTGCCCACATTTTTCATTAGTCAAGACGAATCTGTTGCTTGCCTGTCACTGAGGTTCCTGTGCTATTGTGAGTCATGTCATAGCCCACATTATTATTCAGCAATTATGAAATAGCCCTAAATTGTGTGGAAACATAATTAGTTGAAGAAAATGGGGTTACGGTGCGGCTTTAAGCACCCTTCACTACACCTGTGCTCATTTGGGACGTACTGTTCATTTATTCATCATCTTCAGTAACTCTTTATCTTGGGCAGGGCTGTAATGGTTCCTGAACCTATCCTGGGAACACTGGATTTGAGGTGGGGACACATCCTGAATGGGACACCAGTCCAACGCAGGACACCGTGCACACACACATTCACACACATTTTCACACCTAGGCATGTTTTGGGAGGTGGCAAGAAATGGGAGTACCCAGAGGAAACCCATGTGGACACTGAAAGAACATGGACACTCTACAGAGACAGTAACCTTGGAGCTATGAGAGAGCAACACTATTGACTGTGCCACTGTGTCAACCTGTGCCAATTCTTATGATGTGCAGTTCATTGCGGCGTGGCTGTGGCTCAGGTGGTAGAGAGGGTTGTCCATTAATAGCAGGGTTGGTGGTTTGATCCCTGGCTGAAGTGAGGCACTGAATCCCGAGTTGCTCTTGATGGCAGGATAGTGCCTTGCATGGCAGCTCTCCTGTCATTGGTGTGTAAGGTGTTTGCTGAACCGCTAAGGTTAAAAGGTGCTATTATAAGTGCAGACCATTTTTTACAGCCTATCCTTTATCTATTTATTCCTATCTAATATTTGTGGAATTAATACAATTTGAAATACTCTAGGTGCATGTTAGTGTATTTTTGGGTTCACCTTATCCGCATCAAGACTCATTAGAATATGTCACCCTGGAATATACAAAGTTAAATATGCAAAGATATTCAAGCTGAGTTCTCATCTGCAGAAAGTACGTCATGGCCCATGTAATCAGTAAGAGTGAAGCACCTTGGGAACCTCACTGACAAAAACAGCCTAAAACCCAGCTGGTTTCTACAGCATGAGCTCTTTAAGCAGCATGCAAGATGCATGTGCTTTATTTGATTTGTTTTTATTTTTAAAGATGTTTAGGAATATGCAAATGTGTCATTTGCTTATCCCACAGAGCTTCATTTTAAAAGATGTTTAGAGATATGCAAATGTACCATTGCTAATTTTGTTAGAAGAGTTTGGGTTGGCTTTACTTGCTGCTGTCATTTATATCAAAGATAGATCTGTTGATTAAATGTGAGAATTTCATTACATTAACATGAATACATGTAGATACATTTAGATACATCCAGATTTCAGTGTCAAATTTATTTGATTTTATCTGTTGCTGTTCTCTTTTAGTAGGAAACATAAGAAATCGAATAACTAAGCAATCCAAATACCAGGCTATCTTCAGACCATTCTGTTGATTTCATCTGAAGGCATCGGGTTTTGTTGAAATCATTTGCAGAAATTGTTCCAGCAATTAATTCAACTCTTCAAACAGCTCTACGAGCTACAACTTAATGCCTGCACACTCTATTGAACTGGTAAATCTATAAGCTTTTACAGTAATTTGAGTTTAATTTAAGGTATATTAGGAGAAAACTAAGACATAGATAGAAAAAGCCTGACCAAACATTTTCTTTTAAAATAATAAATGTATTGAACAACATATTCTGGATGCACTCAACTGTTTATGTTGTACTTAACTCATATTGCAGGTTTGTTTGATCCAAAACCAATTTTGAAGGAAATGATGATGTATGATTTTTAAATCATCTTGCTTTAGCAAGTATGACGAACACACTGTACATAGAAAGGTTCTATGCCATCTACACACAAGTTTTATCTCAATATTGTGTAGGTCTGGCTGAGAAAACAGCTTGCTGAATGCTCTGAAGTGTGTAGATGGCATAGAAATTACATGGTTTGTGTATGAATAGAGCATGGTAGTTAAAGGCACCAAGCTCTATAAAAACCATAGCCTATAGTAAAGTCATGTAAAGCAGGTGGCCATTTGAACATATGAGGTTTACTGGTTTATTTTATTTGATTTCTGTAATTAGGTGCATCCTGTAATTGAGAAGGCGTGTCTTTTATAAAATAATTTTGTGTACTGTGTCTATTATTAATAACATGAGGCTGTATTCAGAGTTTGCAATTTAACTCCAAAAGTTACATCATTATTTACACAGGGAAGGTTACGCCTATTCAGAGATGGGTTATGCGGCTCTCAAGTCAATTTTCTGAACTCAACTCCCATGTTGTCACAAAACAGCCAGTTTCTGAAGGACTTAACAGCTGTTGTGTGGAAGTTGACTAAACTTGTCATGGTGGTTGTTTACCCATAAATCCTACTGGATAAGCTTTAAAAGATCTGTGCAAAACTTTAGTTAAGTGATTTTTAATGAAATTTCGACTATGAGGACATACGCAGCCAAATAATTGTTAGCGTGATGAACATCATCAGCATAATACTATTTCTTATTTAGGCTTGCTAATGATATCTGGTTGGAAAAATCAGTCCAATGAATAAATCACACCTGACCAAAGTTGACATGTTCATAATGCTTAATTCACTCTTTCACACACTAGTGTCTTCTGTTTCTGATGGCCATGGTTCACAGTAGAAATCCTCACCTCACTCCTAATGATCTGTGTTATGGCCTAAAGAACAGATTAAGCCCCTCTTCCACCACTGTGATCAATGACAATGTTACCGGTCAGCATACTTATTCCTCTTGTCCCCATGACAACTGCTAATTAATCTCATGGAAGTGGGATTATATGTATTAGTGTGAGAAGAATATTTAGAGCCATAAAGGCCTTTGTCATGGACAGATTACATAACCTTCCCAACGAATAGATTTGACCCTGGTTGACAATTCCACACAGTAAACATGAAGTGACAGTCTGCTTAGCAATGCACTGCTGAACATAGCATAGCCATTATTACTTGAGATTGCTTTATTTAATGAGGCTTGCACCCTCTGAACCCTGTGGTTACAGAACATTGAAGCAAAGCAACCCAATGGTTTGTGCATCCGTGTGTGTACTGTAGGTTATATTTAGATGAACAGTTTGTTAAATGCAAATCCACATAGACTCAGGTGACAAATGAAAGAAAAAAAAAATAACATAAAGTGTCTTAGTAAAGTGTTGGGCCACCACAAGCCACCAGTTTCAATGTGCTGTAGCATATATTATACAACTCTTTGGAACTGTACTGGAGGGATGAACAGCAAAATATCTTCCAAAATATATTCCCTCAATGATGGTGATGGAGAATGCTGTCTGGTGACTGTGAAGGCCATAGCATAGGATTTGCATAATTTCCATCTTCCTCAAACCAATCAGTGAACTCCTGTACCCTGTGGATGGGGTTGAGTTCGCCCTGGAATAGACCATTCCCATCAGGATGGAAATGTTTCATCACAGGATAAAGGTGATCACTCAGAATAACTTTGTATTGATTTGCAGTGACTTCCCTCTAAGAAGACAAGTGGAGCCAGAGCATACCAGCAAAATGCCTCCCACAGTGTAACATAGCCATCTCTTCTTTCTTTAATTTGTCACCCTTCTCTGTTTGCACCGCCTATGGCAGAAATCTAAGTAGTTATACTGATTGCATTACAAAAATACGTGTCTGATTAAGTTCTCCAGAAAAGTGGCAGAAGAAAGTATACAGAGAAAGTATAAGGCTGAGGTTCTAAGATCCCTACTGTGGTGCTTTTTCATGATCCCTACTGTGGTGCTTTTTCATGATCCCTACTGTGGTGCTTTTTCATGAATAGAATATTTATTGACTTCTGTGGAAACACTGCAAATGTAGAATTAATTGCAAACATACGTGGAATAAACTGAAGGAATGATATGCACTGGAAACAATGTATGATAGCCTGCACAGTGGTGAACAATCAATTTTAGCAAGCCTTAAATATCTCATGAAATTTTCTTGCATCTCTGAAAAAATGCATGCAGATAAAATTCACATCGTAGTCTATAGAAAGCCCCGTTAAACTAAGCCCACAGTGTATCCACATTAGGCAACACTGTTTTCATTATGATATAGTGTTGTTTTCATATTGTGTTATGCTCCCACCTAGGAGTCACACAGAATATATTGTAAGGGCTGCTGTCACATTAGTCATGTACCTGCAACATTTGACAGTATGAGTTTTTCTCAGTGATTTAATTCATTGTATAAAGAAAAAAATGAGCCTATTCAATCCAACCAACTCTCTGTATCATGTGCCTATAACCATTTTTGGTCTCTCTCTCTCTCTTTTTTTCTAAACCCAGTTGCATGTTCAATGCATGTTCAAAACACCACCACCACCCCCATTTGGAAGGTCAATATGACTTTCCATTTCTTTCTTCTTTTTTTTCTTTCCATTTTTTCATCTTCCCAACATCCTTCAAAAACTATGGTGGGGCAACAACCACCTACCTACCCACATTTTTTATTTAAAAAATTGTTCCTTAAGTGTTCTTTGGTTGGTTAGCAGTTTTAGCTTTCTATTAGGAATCTACTTGGAATGTTTTCTGCAAGGGGAAAACACTTTGTTGTAGGGCTCTGCATAAACCTTTAAGGGTTCTCCAGAGGGACAAACTAAAGAGCTCTTTAGGGTAATAGATAACAGAGTGCATTCTCACCAGCTACCATCTCCAAAGTAAACGCAAGACCCAACCCTGCCTCAGCAGCAGCCTGGAGGTCAGACAGACAAAGACAAACAGATAGACATACAAGACAGAAAGACATGTTCATGTTCCCAAAAAAGTGAGTATGTGGCCTTTTTCAGGTTTAGAAAAGAAAAATGATTATTATGAATGGGCCCCAAGGTGGATACAAAGTTGAAGGGTTCACAGAATGGGAGGATGGGAAAAACAGCTAGTGCGGATGAATGGCATGAGTGAAACATCAATCTGTGCAGGAAGATCCAAGTCAGGAGTCATTTTTAACTCTTGTATCCCAGTAATAATATGAAAAATACAGGAGGTGCAAGCCTTAGGTAAGATTCTGTTATCAATGCAAGGTAAATGACAACCAAAAAAAAAAAAAAGAGTTATGGCATTACAACAGATTAAACATTAGAACAGTTAACAGTTAAACATCCAATAAATCCTTTTTTCCTAAGTCTGTTTTCACACCTAGATAATTTGCTAAAGTCTGTACCAGAGTTAGATTTTTTTGTGACATTGACTCATTGATTTCATTTGGTTTGGTTAGTTTCACACTGTACAGATTTTCAAGTGCACCAAATAATTGTTACACTTGGCTGTTCTTTGATTGGTCAGGGATTTGTCAGGGAAAAAAGAAAAAAGTAAAAATATTACAGTCTACTCTGAAAGTACGAATGGCAAAGGGGCAAATGTGAAAATGGAACTTTACTGCAGCAATATTAGAGCTTACTCCCTTTCACATTATTTTTGGTGTGGACCATGTAGCACCAGTAACAAACTGAACCTGGGTTCATTTAGATGAGGACTGAGAACCCAAATTTTTGGTGGACCAGGATTCAATTGTTTGATGGGCACTTGAGTGTGGGTGAAGTGTACACATAAGTTCAACTGATCTGCACCAAGGAAGGTAGATGTGAAACTGCCCTAAGAGTGCACCACTGTGGGAAATCAACCTCTGTGTTCAAGGATTCAAAAATTTCACTGTCATTGTGTTTCACACAATGAAATTCAGTTTGTGACATCTCAAGCTGATGCCTAAAAAATTACAAAATTACAAAAAGACAATAAATACACATTCAACATCAAAAACTACAACAAAAGTGCAAAGTATAACTCAACATTCAGGATAGATATAAGACAAATATTGCAAACCTATGGTCAAATATTGTTGTGGATTATTGAAAAAAAGGTCTCTGGTCTATTACACTATGTATGCATATCTTTATTAAAAACAACAAATCTACATAAGACTATGAAAAAAATTATTCCATTCAATCTGAATCAAAAGCCATCTAGAGAGATTACTGAGTAAGAATATTTCCAGAGAGACAGAGGAATCAGAGGTACAGAACATATTTTGGAATTATTGGATATTATAGAATGAGTAAAAATCCTTGATAAAGTCATTCTGATCTTCTGGTATAATGTTTGCAAGAGGAACTTTAAGCCATGTAGCAAAAAATATAGCTAGTATTTTGTTTTTATTGCATAATAAATGTATTGGCCAGTAAGAGCCACCGTGCGTGGGGTGTGATAATTACTTGGGTGATGGTGGGAGGCAGTTTTGTTGCTGAATCTTTTATAAAACCCAACTCTGAAGCCATCTGGACCCAAAGTTTTACCACTTTTCAATGATTTTTTTTTGCATGTGTGATCTCCTGCAGTTAAATTGGGTGTACAGTCATTTGGCCAGGCCTGGACTTATGATGGTGAATTGTCTATTTAAAAAAAATATTCATAGAATTATCTCTCATTAGCAGAAACTGGCAAACACTTTACCAAGATTAGAAACTAAACTGAACAAGTTAGCTGAGAAGCAACTCAAAACTAAAGTTAATGACCAAGCAGACAACTACCTTTCTATGTATTTTCATAAGTAAGCCCATGAAAATGAAGGAGTAAAAGCTATTTGTTATTGGTAGAGTGTAGAAACAATTCACATTGTAATTCTTAAAGTTCCTTATAAATCTGAGGTCTGATGTTAGGTCATTTCATTTTTGCATGTGTGGTTTCCCTTGTATGAAGCATAGCAGTGCATTTTGGTACGCCGGAAAGCCTTGACTAACTGAGTTTCACATGAAGTCTGAATTATTAAACTACATAATGTGACTTTGAGCTTCTATCACAGATTTTTTTTTAATCAAAAACTGTGCTGGATTCAAGACCCCAATAACTAAAGACTAAGGGGCTTTCTGATATTCGAATCATATTAAAAACTGTTATGGAATTATTATGCATTTATCTTAATCTTTTATCCTGATCCAAGATCTCCATGGGTAAGGAGTATTGGGAGAAGAATGAATATGAGGATAAAAAAAACCTTAAATGGATGGTTTGAAAAGGGTCCAGTGATGATGAAAAATCACACATTCGATTCTATGATTCTAGTATTGTTTTTAGCTTAATTCTTGAATTTTTGCAAACAGAATTTTGAGAATGAAGATTGATTAATTCATATCATCTTGAAGCTTGGTCATTTGGTCTGTAGTTTCCTGTAGAAAGAATTGCAGCTGCTTAAGATGCCTAACATGCTTCACTGGGCCATGCAGGAAGTTGATGTTTCTCCATTTAACAAAGTGACCATGACCTTTTACTGACATTATGGCTAAAGGAAAAAAAGCTGAGTTCTTGCCAATAACCTTTATTTTTTCTGACAACTGTAACATTTTGGCTTCAGACATTTGTTTTGTTCTTTTTCATAATTAAATGAACTTTTTGTAGTAACCAAGATGGTGCTTGACATTCTTGAGAAGCCATATACGTTTGTATAGCTCTCTCCAATAGATTGATTATGCCAGTTTTATTGTACTTCAATTACTAATTACATTTCATGACTATATAGAAAAGACTGAAGAGGCTTGCAAAGATTGAAGGACTTTACTAGAGTACATTTCATTGAGAAAGGACATTTTAGGACATAGATGATTCTTGAAGCTAATAATCTGAAAGCAGGTCCATATGCATCACATACAGTATAATAATATGTTTGATACAGAATATATTTACGTGTCTATGTGAGAGTATACGAGTTTCACCTCAGCAGATTTTTTTTTCTGGCCAGACACAGGGTGTGAAAGACCTAAAACACCTCATTCTATTAGGTTTGTCTACTGGCACTACACCAGAGGCTGACTAACACTTACACTGCCCAATTAAACCAAAGCCAGTAGCTCTCTCCACAGAGCAGCCTCGCAGCTCAGCGTGGCATTGGCATCTGATTGAGACTTGAAGAGTGAAAGGATTGGCCCTCAAGCTATGCCATTCATCTACACACACACACACACACACACACATTCTCTCTCCCCAATTGCATACTGGATTTTTTTTAGGTTTTGCATTAGCTTTTGTTAATAAGACATGGTTAAAATGGGTTTCTCATAAGGCAGGTATAAAACCAATAGGACAGCTAGACTAATGCAAACTTCACCAAGGTATAAAACGTTCTTGTTAGTTACAATGAGTAAACCTTCACTATTCTCACTAGAAATCCAAAGCTTGACAAGATCCATGCATCTTAAAACAGAGACTGTTGGAGTTGGGTGGGGTGGGGTGGGGTGGGGTGGAATGGGAGACCTAATCAGGGGTTAAACTGGCTCCACTTATTTAATGGGTGCCAACAATGTTAATTTTATGTGTTGTTTTATGAAGTTCTCAAAGGTTATCATAGAAATTAGATTTAAAAAGTCTTCTATACATCTATATTAAATCATCATTATTATCTCTACTATACTATGCTATGATTTACATTCAAATTATAGTACCAGAGCTCAGCTCACATAAACAAAAAGTCTAATTTAACCCCTGGGAATAACACAAGTGTTAATTAGCGGCCCATAATCTCTAGCCTGAGTCCTGCTGCAGGAGTCCAGCTAATAGATCAACTAATTTTACTTGTTAAAGTCTTCACAATTATTGTGTCATTTGTAATTACCTACAGTTATTATTTTAATGCCATATAAGTACCCCAGCAACACTTTATTTGGATCAGTCAAAGTAGACACTCAGCAAACAGTCAACCATCTTGAGACCATCAACAATCTGTCATATGTCTGTCATCATGCAGCCTATCAACTAATTCTAAACAATAAGTTAATTTTTAGTTGGTAATCTATTCGCATTCTATAGACTACCAACTTGGCCCTTTTATGTTCACTTTATTTGAACAGTCTAGTTTATAGCTCATAATGTTTAGTAGATAACCAGGTCATTCTTAATCCTAATATGAATTCAAATCAGGATATGTTATTTAATTTATATTTTAAATGTCATTTGATAACTTGCTGAGAATCACTTAGATGATCTGTAGATGATTTGTAGAGTCTATACACTTGGCTATCCAATTAAAGTTGTTATTATTCTAATACTAATGGCTAGCGCCTCTAGAAAAGGACTACTGTAGGGTCCAAGGATGCTTCTGGTGAGTTACAAGACACATGGAGGGAGCCGAAAGCCTTAGAGAGCCACTGTTTGGCAACATTTTTCTCATGGCTGCTTCTCCACTACTAGTCTTTTTTATATTGTGCCCCATGTGACGTGTGCTAGAGGTATTAGTGAGTGAGCTTGGAATGATCTTGGGGGGTTGCAACCCTATATCAACCCATGGGACTCTGCCTGTTAATGATTAACATTTCAGATGATGTTAAGAAAATTCTTATTCATTAAGAAATCAGTGGCATGAGACTCCAGTGTTCAAGCATTAAAGGACATATGCAAAAATCATATGCATATGAGGACTATGTTGCCAAGTACATGTATGCATCTGATACTCTGACTGTATACTCCAAGGAACAAAATTCCACTATCTGGTGTTCTTCCTTATGTCACCTCTGGAAGTTTTCTTTGCCACTATTGCCTACATACAGGACCATATATTGATTTTCATTTCCTTTATCCACAAAGTTCAAACCAACTGTGGACCATCTTTTAAAACAAATACATTAAAAGTCCTGTAGATTTCTGGGAAAGATGGGATGAAGATTAAGGGAAAAAAAAAGAACTGCTCGTGATCCAAAGCACATCACCTCACCTGCAAAAAATGGAAACATGTACAATATGTGTACTATGGAACTGACTCACTTGTCTGTATTCTTATGCATGTACCACAATATATTCCAGAACAGTCACATTTATTACCTTCTTAAAGTTCCCGCATATTGTTCAAGTAAAACATATTACTCAGAAACAATTATAAATTATTCAGTACCTAGATTCAGGCAAATGATGGAAAACAGTACATGATGCTTCATATTGTGTCAGAAGAAAAAGAAAACATATTACTAAAAGATCTATTGAGTGTTTTTCTAGGGCAAAAAATAGAATGTTCTTGACAGGACAAATCACATAGTCTGAATCACCCAGGGAGCTCGCTGAAGATTTCACTGTTGCTTACAAAAGTTCATACTAAAAGTGCAGAGTCACTGTACAACGGTCTGTGCTATAACAAACATTATTAACGCTAAAAAAAGTCAGAATCTGCTCACAGAAAATAGGAAGCTAACGTCTTGTAAAACAAAGAACATCCTGTTCTTAGATGTATGTGATTACTGTTATTGTCCCAGTGTGCTTCCTTTAAGGATTTATATTTTCTTCTCTGAGTTTTTACTCTCATTTATTTATTTGTTAATTTCCTTTTTCATTCATTCTATCAGTTCTCAAGAATCCAATCAAAGTAGCAATCAGAACTTCATATCTATCTTTGAGGTAAACATCTTTGTGAAATCCTAAATGTTACTTACTGAAAAAACATCTCTTTTAGAAACATCCAGATGCAAAATAGCCTGTTTTCTTGACAAGAACTGGCCTTATCTTTTTTCCTTAGTGATTTGGCAGGCAGACACAAAGATTGCTGATTATGGAGGTGTTTCATTCCTGATTGAAAGCTTTATTCGCAAGGTCACACTCTTTATATTGAAAAGAGAACCATTTCTTATCCCCTTGAGGTGAATTATGCTATTTTGTCAGGCGTGCACAAGTAGCTAAAATAGCCTTAAAATAGCCAAATCACAACATTTGTTTTTGTAATGTGTTTAACATGCAGACATTCTTATTTTTTTACTGAATTCAAAATATAGTAGAAAGATTATCGTTTCACTATTACGTGGGGAGTAAATCCATTTTCTATTAATCCAAATTGCATTTATCTTTTGTTCAAACTGTATAAGCTCCTCCAAACTGTATGACAATATATATATGTATAAACTTCCAGCACTTTAATACAGCACTTTAGTGTGTCTTCTGAAAACTTTCACAGTAGAGAAGGTCTACAGAGTGTTCTTTTATAATTGCAGTCCTCTTTAACATTTCAGTGTGTTAGAAGTAATAATTACTGCTGTGAAGCTTGTGTTTTTCCCTCAGCAATCATTATTACCTGCAAATGCAAGTATGAAAGGTGCGTTTGGTACATAAGTAATTATATCTAAAGTATGGAGAGTGCTCTTAAAATAGCCTAGTGTGTATTTTGTCTTGACGTGAGCTTGTGCCCATACAATCCACTGCAGATGATTTTAATGAGCTGTTGTCATTGCGTCCCAGTGGACCAACGGAGGAAAATATCACCTGACAGGAAGCATCTGGTGGGGAAAGTTTACATGGGGTCAGAAGTGCAGCAGGTTTCAAACCTGTAGGTGTTATACATGCGGCTACAAAGTCCAACTTTTTCTATTTCTGTGAAGGTGTCCTTGTATAAACCATATAGATACAGTCAGATTAAGAACATAAGATGTATTATCACTTCATCAAAGTTACTGGCAATGCATGTCTGATCTAGATGGTCGAAACTCTCCTTTCTGTCCTGCTATGAGCATTAAAATGGAGATAACAAAGGTGCATACTGATTCTTTATCATCATATAAATGCAGATAAATAAATAGCTGTGAAATCTGTTAAATCTCTTAATTGGGGAAGGCATGGACCCCTATTTCTATTCCACATGCTCAGCCTGAAAGCTGAGACTGTCAGGGGTGTTTGTGCTTATTACAGGAGATTGCTTTCTTGGAAAGAGTCGTCTAGACATCTTAGCCCTGGGGAGGCCGCATCTGTACCCTAGTTGTACTTTGTTTATGTTTAAATCTTCAGATATTACAACCGCAATAAATAATCAAATTTTTCTTGAGATGAGTAGTATGGAACTATTCAGCTGAGCCTCACTCCAGTGTGTGGAGTGGAGCTATTAAATATAGATGAGATGATTAATGTGTGCGCTCATTATTTTACATGCAAGGGCTTCATTAATTAACCTCCACCCCCACGGCTGTATGTGAGTGGGTGGGTTACAGATGGCACTGGAACCCTCGTAATCCAACTCTTAATGTGGAGCTTCATGGCAGTGGGACTCACTCAAAGAGTTCCACTTTGATTACAAACTGCCAGTTTGCATAAAAAAAAAAAAAGTGGGCATGAAAATATGGCTGATATGAGACCGACACAAATGCAAATGCACTCCCTTTCTTTGTCCAAGTTGCGGGCGATGTGTGAAATTATAATGCACTTTATGATTCAGCTGCAGCTGTAGCGAGAGGTTTTTTTTTTTTCGAGACAGAGTGAGAATTGTGTCTAAAGGTCCAGATGGCTGGCTCTCATTTTCCTACACAGAGCAGAAAGTTTAGCTACATGTTAGCTCAAGGATGTTTATTACTTTTATTGCTCTTTATTACTGAAATGAATGTACCAACTACTCATATTCTTATCTCGACTGCTACAACAGTAAGACAAATCTGATCTCAGATCAACCAGAGCATTGTTTACCATTTACATTTACAGCATGTAGCAGATACACTTATCCAGAGGGACTTACAAAAGTGCTTTGTAGCCAGCATCAGAAACATATCCTCATGCTAGTACAAATAGATCAGGGTGCTGAGAATTTTCATGAAGTTAAAACATTGTTAGAGATTTAGTGCAGCAACAAAAATATTCAAGTCCACTTTTTTCCCATGTGAAGGCAGCATTAATCAAAATCTAAAAAAAAAAGGTGTTATATAAAAAAGGTTGATATAAAAGTGTACTATAGCACAAGCCAATGAAAACCCTGAAGATGGAGTCTTCCCTTCATGTGCTGCTTATATGAATAGCTTGCCAAATGAAACCAGATTGCCCGTATTTTAAGCTTGCTGCGCTTGCATTTTTATGCAGTTTTGTTTAGTAAGTGCTGCACCTGACTTCATATTTTTCCTTATGATAAATATGTTACCAGCATGAATAGACCAGGAGGATGATAAATCTGCTTTAAAACTATTTTTGATAAAGGATGCTCTAGAAAAACAAAGCAAGTATGTCTCTGATCTCCAGAACCACCTAAAATATATCTTAATATTAAATTACGACAGAGATTTTGATCACCTGTTCACTTTGTTACAGGGGCGGTTGTAAGGATTAACTATGAGAGTATTTCACTTAGTTCACAACACTACTTCCCCAGTCAGGAAAATGCAGTAGACAATCAAGACAAACAGACTTTCTTAGGAGATTAAAAACTATCTCTGGTCAATAACCTATAAGCACCTTTAACCTAGACGCAGTTTCTTCTGAAACATCCTTGTCTGTCTCACCATAATAATAATCATCATCTGGTATGGCAGCTGCATCAGCAGCCTTTCACGGGGTGGTAAAATTGGCCGAGTGCATCATTTTGTCACTACTCTTACTAGACTCCAATATCAAAATCTTGTGAGAGGCACATGTGCAGTATCATCAAAAACCTCATAAACACCAGCAGAGGCCTCTTCATACTGCTGCCATTTGGCCACCTAGCAATCAAAATCTCAATTTTTCTCCCTCCTAAATCCATAATGAACTACCTCATCCTCCCCAGACATTCACTTTACAAGACAGATGCAGCTGTCTTCATTTTTTAACGTGAACTACAAGCTATTTGCACAGACTAATGTGTATTGTATGCTAACATTTAATCCCAATTTGCAGTGTTTAATGTCTTAATAAAAAGGCTTTATTTTAGGTTGAACACATATGTTCAGTGGATATAAGAAAATAAATTAGAGGATGACTTCATTTTATGCTTAGGTATCCTGATAAGTGTTAGTTTATCCTGATCAATTAGCTTCACAATCTCAGAATTAGGGCTGTAACCAAATTTCGCGAGACTCTGCAAGACTTAGCCTTACTTCAGTTTCATGTGTGTATCATGTGATATGTGATAATAATCATAATCATTTTCTCTTTTAGAAAAGGAGAAACCTACACTGATTAACTATATTTAAGAGCAACACAAAACTTTAGTCTCTAGTCCAGTCTCAGATAGATCTGAAAGCCACAATAATCTGCTTTCAGTGTTTCTCATGAATAGCACTGATGGATCTGCTCTGTCATCCTCTCAACCTTCAGGATGAGAGGCTCAAATTAGACCCACATTTGTTCTGTTCTTTAGAGAAGGAGAATGTTAAGCATGCATTTATGTATGACGGTTTGATCCAGTTTCTGAAGTGTTCATAACCATGGTCCTCTCTACAAAATAATATTTGAGTGTGTGATCAGGACCAGGGTGTTATTCAAGTGTGGATGACTGTAGGCAATATCAGATGATTGTTCACCTGTACTAGATAGATAGATAGATAGATACATAGCCTGAAATGTACATCGCAGGTGGTAACTCTAGTGATTTTACTGTGTTTAAGATCAGTAGAGGGGCTAATTGTCAGCTAGCTTTCTTTAAAATGTGCACATTAACTAGTGGGTGTCCATGCTATGAAGCTATTCCCTCTGGCAATCCTGGTCCCTGATGGCTGCTCTCTCTGGTCCAGTTGCTTATGTGTAACAATATGCAGCTTCCCTTGAAGGCTTGGCATCATAGAGCTGAAACAGATTATTGTATGTACTGTGAAAGTGAAGCATATGCCGTGTAATTCACAGGAAATTAGGTTATCAGATACAGTGCCCTACAGCTTTTCTATAAAATCTATAAAAATAGAGTTAGCTTGTTTACTGTTAGGAGAACTTCACCTCAAGCTGTTTAATTTATTAGACTGCCTGGGACTATACTCCCGGGTTGTGAAACGATGTCCTCAATAAATATGTAGTGTTGTGTGTTTAAGGTGTACTGTAGCTTTTAGAGCAGGTCATTATCCCAAATGCTGTAGAAACTGATTCAGTTCAACTGAGCATAATTCAATTACTGACTATTATTTTTCATAATTTTTCATTAATTATGCAAAGCTTTGTAATATGACATTAAGTTAACATTTTAGTAGTCTTCATTATATCACATGGCGTCAGAATTTAGTTACTGTGCTAGAAAAAGTGGTTTGTTACTTTACAAATATATGCCTTTGCAACAGCATTTATATGCAGTACATATGATGATAAGAATAAAGCACATTTTCTACAATATTATTGGGAGATTGGTGTGATTGGGGTGCCATTTAGATCTTGTAACTCTTTTTAAAACTCTTTTTAAAAAATAATACAAAATGTCTTAAGCCAACTCAGGCAAGAGTTTCATTTTTACAAGGGTTTTTTGCTGCCAATGGCTGCATTTTAAGATTTTTATCATAGAATTACCAAATACACAAACTGTGGATAAGTAGCATACATGCTAATGACATGAAGACTTTTAGGACTTTGATGACATCCTATTAATAATGTATTAATATTAATAATTTACTTTCAATAGATAATGTGGGTGGCATGGGTGTACTTTCAAATTGACCTCGTCAGTTAATATCACAATATCATTGGTAATAAAGGGTGAAAATGATTGAATTTTATTTTCTTCTTCCCATGATCTTCTGGAAATTCAGATGGCGCAACTTCCTTTGGAACATGTGACTTGGTAGCAGGGTAACAGGGTTGAGTGAATATTGTTGGATTAAAATATGCATTTTTCATAACCTGTAATGGATGAGTCATGGAAAAGGATGTTTCAAGCATGAGATGCTAGATGGATTCACACATTAATGCACAAATAATACATTTTTCAAAGTATTTTAATGATTGTATTTCAAAGTAAAGTGTAGTTACAGTTTGCTGGAGCCAGTGTCTTTGGGCTACAGCTGATTTTCTTGGGACTGAAAAAAGGTACTATGGGAGTTGGTCTGAACAGGATTCAGTAGAAAAAGAAGAAGTGAAGCTGGTTGGAAACATTCCCCAGCAGTGTCGACAAGCAGAAACATAATTAGAGACAAAAAGGCTAATGATAATGGGCTGCGACACTTGTTAATGGATTCTCATTAGGACTATTTCTGTTCGTGTCTGCAGCTGAGGAAAAAATAATGATAATGTTGCCTTTAGGCCAATCTCTTTGGTCAAAATCAAACAGTCTTGGTTGGTTTTGATGTTTTCCACTTCTACTGAAATTCTGAAATAACATGATCCCTTTGATCTGAGCTGTATGGCCTGAGTTGATGTCATTCCATTCATTTGTTATGAGTCCCTTTTGTTCTAAGGGCTAATGTGCATGTGTGTTGCATTCTGCTGTGCTATATTTGAAAAGTGTTGAGCAAATGTGCTAAGAATTTACTCAGTGGAGTAAAAGAATGATGGGCTCAGAGTTATGTGGTGGTGATGCTGGGTAGAATATTCCTAAGTAATACAGTGAGAAAATGGCAGATTAGATTTTTGTCACAAAGAGGTGAATGGATCAGTGGATTGTTGGAAAATGGAAGAAATCAGGTTGCAGATTATAGAGGCATGAAAACCAATAACCTGTCCTGTGCTCTTGTTCTGTATGTATAACTGTCCTTGTGTTGGGAAGACTGCAGAAAATGGAAGACTGCTGGGCATACAGTATGAGGAGTGTAGGTGAGCTTTGCTGATTTGGATTCAGCACCTGTTCTCTTCAAGCCTGTCATGCTGGGCAGTGGAATTAAATGTTTGTTTCCCTGGTGGGAAAACTACACAGAGCTACAGGCTGGGCTTGTCCATGGCTGTGCCTGTAGGGAAGGTTTGCATTGACTGTGGGGTGCCAGTGCACACCTGAGGATGTCTGTGCTCTAAGAATGGGAATGAGGATTCTACTGAAAACCTTTTGTTGCTCTGCTTGGAATGAAGTATTTGTTACTCCAAGAAAAGAAAAGCCTGAGCAACATACAGAGCACACACAAAAGTCTGCACAAAGTATAACAAAAGGCATAGAAATATTGGTGACACTTTTCTTAAAGACAGTGTTACATGATGCCTGCATATGCCTTTCATGACAACTGACAAAACAAAGCTTGTTCCAACTATCATAATGACTGCTCTTCCCCATATTGAGCCACATTTAACCAATATCGCATGAGCAAGAGTGCAGCTACTGCATATCTGCTATTCAGTATAACAGCATCATTACAAGTGCTCCATAAGATAGACTCGTGACCTCCATAAGATAGGACAATTTTCTGTTGCACCAATCAGGAGGCCATCAATTTCTTACTTATAAAATTGTTTTATACAACAATTTTATAAGTACGAAATTGATGGCCTCCTGATTGGTGCAACAGAAAAGCGTCCCATCTTATGGAGGTCACGAGTTCGGCTCGTGACGATGCCACAGCCATAGTGCCACCGTCTGACATTGCATGAGCAGCAGTTCAAAAAGTTATGGGTAGCTGGATTCATGTGCCTTAGAGGAAGCACATGAAAGCCTTCGCTGTCCCTGGTTAGTAGTTGTCAGGTGATAAGGAGGGGAATTATCTAAGACTAAATGAAGGGAGAAAATTCTTCTTCTTTTGGCTGCTTCTGTTAGGGGTCACAGCAGTGGATCATTGGTCCACATATTTGATTTTTACACCAGATGCCCTTCCTGACACAACCCTCCCCAATTTTATCCCAGCTTGGGATTGGCACTGGGAGTGGCTGGGGTTGGTTCCCTGGCCGGGAATTGAACCTAGGCTGCAGTGGTGAGAGCACCATGGCCTAACCACTAGTCCTCCAGGGATCCAAATTAAGGGAGAAAATTAGGGGAAAATAATGTGAAAAAAAAGAAGAAATTAATATCAAACACCTGACATTTCGGACACAATACGGCAAAATATTTTTTTATTTTTGTTCTACGAATGGAAAGAGATCCTGAACAAGCCATACTTGCCTAGCTCACTCACAATGAGTTGTACATTCCTGTTAAAGGTGCATCCAATGAAATTAGCTTCCCTCTTTCCTTTATAACTTCCTTTTCCTTTATAACTCAGAAGTTATATTCATGAATAATGTATTGTCTGCCATATTCACTGATGATATTGCAAACTCTACTGTAGTAACGGTTTAGGTGGGGCTGTTGCTAGAATTGGAATTTTACACTGCAAACACAGATTAGCGGGTTGACACAAACAGTGAAACGTTCCAGTGCAGTTATAGTAAATATAAGCACTCTTGGAATACAACTAGTGGACCGGAATTAACTGTTGTATATTCAGAATTACGTTATGTACACTTAGTGAGGAGTTAATACCAAAATTGTGCACACTGGTATTCAGACCTCAGATGCAACTACAGACTTGCTGACTACTTGGACAATAGCCAAAAACAGAGCCATCTCAGTTGCATGTGATTCTGACATTGGACTTAAACCCAATTTTCTTGCATGACTTTGGCTCGAGCAAGGAGCAGTAGTAAGTCCAGTGCCATACACTCAGAAATATTGCTCATTTTTGAGGACCTAATTGTATATGGCTAAAATTATGAACTACACTTACTTGGTCAACTTATTCTTTAAATTATTTTCTTTACAGAGCATGGTGAATTAACAAAAACATGGGCATTATTTTATTAGTTTGACAAATCAAAATAGTGAATTAAAAGCATAATTTAACAGTCTGCATCGCATTATGTTTTCATGACTTCAATTTAGTACCTTATTTCATTCATTCATCTTAGTAACTGCTTTGTCCTGGTCAGGTTGGATCTGGAGTCTACCCTGGGAGCCCTGGATGCAAGGTGGAACGCCAGCCCATTACAGGGCATCATGCACACACACACACACACACACACACACACACACACACACACACACACACACACACACACACACACACACACACACACACATATTTAGGGGCAAATTAGAGAAACCAGCACAAGAGTATTGGAATGTGAAAATTAAACAAGGGTAAAAACTCACACAGAAAAACATACAAACTCACTTTAATTTAAGGTCATACAAAATATAAAATATATATCTCCCTGTCTTTATCGCATTATATAATTGCAATAGGTTTCATATAAATCTTAGAAGTAGTAAAATTTAATTCACTCCAGGTGCTATATTAACTCTTTACAACAGCTGCCACCTGTTGGAATAAGCCTTTATAAATATTCATGTAGGTCTTTATCTATATAATCAAGGGTTTATGTAGGAATTATGCCTACATTATATGCCGTTCAAAATCATAGACTTTATCTAGGTCACGTAAGAGTTTCATTTTAATAACTCTGATTTGGCACAAAAGCCACATAAAATAGCTCTAAGCTGCAATGTATGAAATTTAATATTATGTGTTTTGGGATTTGGGGCTCTAACAAACGCAACATTAGATCAGGATGACGACTGAAAGGTGTATGGAGCAATGCGCCATTCCTGTTGCAAAGTAGCACATAAATCCCTTAATCCATCCTCCAATCACAAAATTTTCCGTAAACAGTGAGGCAAATTAGTTTTCATTGGTCCCCCATCTGTTTTCTCAACTGTTTATGCTCAAGCACAGCTTATTTCTCTCACTACAGCACTGAAATCAAATCACAAACAGGTCAGTCAAATTACATGCAGCTGATTTAGCTTGTGATTTCGAAATAGTAATAATTTCTGAGCTGGTTTGGAAAAGCAACAGGTTACAGAACACGTTGCATTGCATGGATCGACTCGTAAAAAAACTTCTTCCTTCATTAGGCATGACGTTAGCTAGTTGATTTACCAGTGTAAGCTAACCTTACCTGGCTGGCTACTGTAGTATAAATTCAGTGCTCTGCCACATGAGTCAACTGATGAATATTAATGATTGGTAGGTGATCTCAGTCAAAACAATCCGTGAGCTTTCCATTTCACTGCAGGTTATATACTGTATATAATTGTGTATGTGACAAATAAAATCTTGAACTCTTGAACTCTACATATATGTATTAAAAATATATAGGCATGATTTTTGTGAGTAAAAATGACTTGAAATGTGTTTTACACACTCTTTAAAAGATAATAGGACCTGTAATTAAAATTCTGTCCTCTTTTCCAGGAGGGTTTGATTATTTTTCTGCTCTGACACACTCACTAAATCTGGTAATTAACTGGTGAGGTGAACCAGTATTATTCAACAGTGACACTTTAATCACAGAAATACAGTACGTTTGTCTTGGCACAAAACTGAAAAACATTTTCACAGAGTTTGTTTGATTAACCCACAATCATGCTGCTGGTTTACTTTGATTTTCACACCTTCCTTGTTTTTGTTTGGTGTACGGTGGTGGTCCAGGACCTTCCTAATTATCACCACACACAGCATGGGTTCCCCATTCACGCTGGCTGACATTTTGATTCAGGAGCAGGAAAGGGAAAGCAATCAGCAACCAGCCTGGAGCATCCAGCAGTGATCGCCATCCATTTGTGACATGTTTATGTCGCTTCCCCACACTACCATCATGATGCAGGGGCCGCTGTTCTGTCAGAAGTGAGCCTTTTCCTTTGCATGCTTCACTGGGTTCTGAAGCATGCTTAAGGACACAGACACACAGCAGGCCACTGCTCCTTGTGTGTGCCTAGCCTTTAAAAATGTCTGCAAAACAGCAAATTAAACAGAGAGCAAGTTAGAATAAGTAAGAATAAGCAATGTTGTTCACACATTTGCAACGAATCTCCACTGCCACTAAGCAGAAGATTAAACTTGATTAAATTTGGCTTTGTTAGAGAATGGATGCCTGCTATAATAACTCCCCTGGGACGACTTAACAAATATTTCTTATTTTTTCTAGCAAGAGTGTAAAATTAGCGTGCAACACCTTTTGTCTCACTTTGACTGTAAAAGCCTTTTAAAGTGAATGGCTATAAAAGCTTGAGGTAATGCAGATGTCATTATTGCCGTGATAGTGAAGTTTATGCAGTTTGCAGTTGTGTAAGAAACAGAAACTGATATGCTTAGTGATTATGGTTAATAATAATTTGCTGGTTGACGTTGTATTTTCATTATTCCCATGGTTATGTGCCATGTTGCCATCACAGTGGGACATTGCTAGCGCAGTTACAATGCTCTTTAATGCCATTTCCTCCTAAAAACAGAAGAGCAAGAGCTTCTGTTCTCACGTTAGACTCAAAGTTCCAGAATGTAATGCTGATGTACAGCTCAGCTAATCTCATTTGTTTGAGCAGAGTGTACAGATGAGGAGGTGTGACAGCTGGACAGTCTAAAGGACTAAAGCACTGCTGCATCACTCTCTTTAGGTAGGTTAAATCCCACCTGCGCCACTATCAGCAGGTAGAATGGCATTATGGGTAATGTAGGAAACCAAAGTAAAAAAAATCAGTGAAATGATTTTAAACTAGAAAAGTGAATTCATAGTTTCATTGCAAAGTGTATTTTTGATTCCATTGAAGATGATGTGTTAATTATAAACATTAATATGCATATGCAAGTGGGTCAGAGTGGATTTTTCATTGAAGTCCTCATTAAAATTAACAGTGGCTGCTTTTAGTGTATATTTTTATGCCCCCTGAACAAACACATTTTTTCGCGTTTGAAGAATGCACTGGAGAACGAGTGGTGAATTATCAAAGGTTATTAGGTCCGTCCTTCATTTATGGAAGGTGATAAGCTTTATGCCACACTCTGATTCTGGAGATTGCCTTAAAAGTAACTTGCATCCCATTAGATACAGTGTCTCATACAAGCCTGAGTGACGATGCTGACAGCAGGAAAGCAGAATGCTGTTTCTGTGTTGTTCAATATCACAGGCTGGTTGAGAGAAAGATGCATCAGCTGATATTACTATTCTGTCTAAGTGAAGCAAGGATGAATTCATAGCGCTCTTCGTCTCTAGCTCAGCAGATATGACATGAATGACATGAAATATAACAGGTCCTGGTGTCCTTCAACTATAATAATAAGTGAATATAGCATATTTTAATATAGTTATATATGTTTAGCTCTTATATACACAATTTCACACAATATATTAAACAATGAATTGGTAAATCTGATAAAAAATAAGGTTTTACATGTGCTTTTCTATTACGTTGCATGTCCTCCAGCCTGCCTAACCACTTAAACTACTAAAAATAAATACATTTTTATTATTATTATTATGTTTTATGTGTTCTGAGTCATACCTGTTTAGAACACATTATTTGTTCATTCTGAATAATGTGTCTGTATTTAGTTACAGCCCTAGTTTAACATGGTGTAGTATCTGGGACTAAAGGGGTCTTCTGTATTTCCCATGAAGTACTGCATCAGAATGACAGTTTTGTCACTGAGCAACAATGAGTAAGTTGGCTTTCTTAATTAAATAAACAGCAATGTTAGCTATGCTATCAGTAATATGTATTTAGCCCTCTGGTTTGCTCTGTCAGGCTTAGCTGAGTGATTTATGTACAGAACAATCTCATACAAAATGCTAATTAGCTCATTAACTAGCAAGCTATCTGTTAGAGCTAATCAGGCTGCAATAATCAGTTTTGTCCAGTGCACCTGACTATACCAAGCCTGTTAGTTTGTGTTTGCTCTCATGGTTTGACCCTGCCTAGTTCCTTAGTTTATCCTTTTTGCTGATTGCCTGCCTTACTCCTGTTTCTGTGACCTTGAATCTGCCTAGCGTTTTGGATTTGTTCGAACGGCTCTCATTAAAAAGAACACTGACTCCAACTCCGTCTCAGCATCTCTTTCATGACACTATCATAACATCATGATATGTAGTTATGAGAGTGATTATTGTAAGTCTGGACCTAATGCCAGGTTTGTCACCTAATAATGGTTTTTGGTGCTTTTTTGTTCAGAGATCATTGAACAAAAACACTACGCACAGCACGGTTTTGTATTTTTTAGCTCAATTCCTTATTTGATATGTAAAGCCAAAAATGATATAGATTTTTAAAGATGCTAGAGACAAGGCCTGAGGGTGTTAAGCTTCCCTGTAATATAAAATACAATTCTTGCGTCATGTTGGTTCATCTTTCAACATACTAAATGAGTGGACTGGCCCTAGTGTAACATCTTTACTTTTCTTTGTATTTCATCATCAACTACACAATGGCTTTCTGGAGCAGTTAGAGATCACGCTTGATTTTCTTTATTTTCTCTTTAGTTCTGAGTCTGCAATAGCAAGAAGAGTACTTTTGTTCTTCTGGTAATTGACCAAAGACTTGAACTAATCGCCTCAGAAAAGAGTTGCTCATGGTGTGCAGTGTCATACTGGGATTTCATATTGCTAACGGTTTGTTGTAACTCAGTTTCAATTCCTCTCCAGACATATGGCACACACACAGGACGCCTGCTTCACAAGGGCCACACTGAGCCACATGCTCTCTGTGTCATTAATCCAAATACAGTGCTACAGCCTTAATCTTTAAATTAAGCTCTTATCTTTTAGTCTGTCTGAGAGGTGTTTTCTGATAACAGTAAATCTTACTGAATAATAAACTATTTGAAGAAAGAATGTTATATTCGAGCCTGGTTTGTGAGTCATAAGAAATTTAACAAACAAATTGTAAATACTTCTTTGCTGACTCCACCCCAAGCCCATAGGTAAAATCTGTAAACGAATCAGCACTGAAATAGTATAAATAGACACCCAAAGTGTCTATAGCCGTTGACAAATTGGTGGAACTGCATTTTAAAATGTACTTTTATTCATTGATTCATTTTCCTTGGCCGACAAGGGCATCAAACACATGTTTTGTCCAAGTTGGCTGGACCTTGCATAAATATTCACCCTCTTGTACCCCTTGAGAATTTCATCTCAACCCATTTTGCGTCATTCTCCATCATTCCCAGACTAAAACACTGGAAAATAATCTTATAGAACACTGGTTTTAAATATTAATAAATAATAGCGTATACTAAATTAATAAAGGTTACTGTATTAATTTCACCCTTTTGGGCCCCAGGCCATAGCCCCAGGCCATAGCCACCCAGAGCACATACTAGTACTACAGTGGGATACAGTGGGACTCAAAATGGGTTGAGATGAAATTATTGGTGTTTATTATTAGTGCGTCTTACTACATTCGATAAGGAGGATCAGTGTAAATTATGAAAGTAATCCAGTGCCATCCAGTGATGTGAAGTGAAGTGACTTGTGGCCAAGTACGGTGACCCATACTCAGAATTTGTGCTCTGCATTTAACCCATCCAAGTGCGCGCACACACAGTAGTGAACACACACCCAGAGCAGTGGGCAGCCATTTTAGCTGCGGCGCCCAGGGAGCAGTTGGGGGATCGGTGCCTTGCTCAAGGCGTGGTATTGAGTCGTGGTATTGAGGGTGGCAGAGAGCGCTGGTCATTCACTCCCCCCACCTACAATCCCTGCCAGACCCGAGAATCGAACCCACAACCTTCGGGTTACAAGTCTGACTCTCAGACCATTAGGCCACGACTGCCCCCCGATGTTTATGTATGTAGCTGCATATGACAAATTATATAAACAATTTGAAATTATACATGTTTAATTCATATTCTTTCTTACAGAGCCTGTTTGATTTAGTTTACCACTACGTGTTAAGGTTAGCTCTTCATTAGTTCGTGATTAGTACATTGCCTAAACTCATCATTAGTTCATGTTTAAGTACATTTTAATTCAGGTATTAGTGCATGATTATTCATGTACGGTTATTGTAAATGTTATTGAAAAAAATCACTAGATGCACATGTGGCCTAAAAGAGATCAAACTCATGAGCAATACATGCACCGTTCACAAAAAATGACAGCAAAACGGAACACAAAAAATGAGGGAAAAAGGACGGATAGCTGGGTTGACAGATTGAGTGTGCTGTCTTTGAGTTGACAATGGGACTTACCATTCAAAGGTTCATAAATAGTCTTGAAAAGGTGCGGTGTAAAACAAATGAGCTGGAGAATGGATTTGGTTGTGGGGCACAATTTGAGAAAAACTAAAGCAATCACAATAATCTATAAACTGAAAGAACCCTGCAAGACAGCAATATTGCATGAAATACAGCTTGCCAACAACATCTCCAAATGATGTACTGTTTTACTGGAGATTTATAAAGCACTGGTGATAGAAAACTATTTGCTGTCTTGTGAGGCTTGCAAATAGAGACCAATATACCAAGAAAATGATTCAGCATATACCTGGATATTTTGAAGCCAAACTTTAAAGATGCTTTCTCCACTCTGATTTCAATGAAGTTGAAAGCATGTAAATGGGCCATCCATCACATGCTCTCTTTCTGACAGGGACTTCAAAGTAGTGGTCATTTGTCTCCTCTTTGTCATCTCTCTCCTGATGATACAGGCTCCTTCGTGATATACCTCCTTTGTGGCCTTGATAGCCTGTGACAGCTTTAAAGTTTGCTGATGCACTGTTTCTGTATGCATGGCATGAAGGATTGCAGTGATCGATGGCACATTAGTATTCTGTTCACCTCTGCCTGCCGTGTGTTGGTGAGTTAGGGTTCAGAGATACTGTGTATATCCCTGCACACACATAACCGGCTTTTCTAAGAGTTTATAGTATTTCTAGTTGTATTTTCTTTAGAGATAATAACCTTACATTAATCCTGTGCATACGGAAGATCTGACATATTACTCCAGTATTGGCAGCACTTCGCTGGCTTCCTGTTCAATACAGAGTACATTTTAATGTACTTAAATTCGTTTTTGAAAGCTATAACTGGACTAGCACCTACCTATACTGTATGTCAGAATGTTTAACTGAATATGCTCCTGTCTAAAATCATCAAACACAGATTGAGTTTATGTTCCAGGAAGAAAAGCGAAAGAAGTAGTGAAGCTGCTTTTAGTGCATCTCCCTCCCACAAGACATACAGTGAGCATTTCCAGTTTAAAGCATAACTTTAAATTTGAGGTTTTCTCTAGATTTATATTTGTTGTGTCATTTAACTTTTTTTTTTAAAATTTATTATTATTGTAATTGTTTTAAGAGTACAATTCTCTACAACTCTCTTATGCTATTATAATTTTTTTTTTTACAATTATTTATTTTTAGAATTTCTTTTACATTTTACATTATTTTCTCTATTTTCTGCTTCTTCTTTTTCTGTTGCCTTTTCTTTTTAAAGCACTTTTGAGCTGCATCTCAATATATAAAAGGTGCAATATAAATCCAGTATTATTATTGCTGCATTAGATTTATGGTACAGACTGGACATCTGTATGCAATTTAACAGCTGTAGAGTAAAACATGGCCCATTTATAATTTAATGCCATGTTTGTCGAAGACAGCTTTTTTTTTTTTTAAAAATGCTATAAGTTACATGTTTTCTAACTCATTCCTGGATGCTTGGTTTCACTGCCATGAGGTTGAATTCAGCAGCTACAGCTTTTTCTCGGGACTGTGTTTTTTTCCCCTCTTTTTTCCCCCCTGTGTACTGGTGCATCAGTTCTTGCCACCTGAAAATGATCTGTAATATTCTCAGCCTACAGACAATCGATATTAAACTGACTGGTGTGTTTTGTGAAGGTTCATATTCCTCGCTGCCCTTTTTCTTTCTCCTACATGAAATGTCCATAAGTTATTTGGAAACAAATAAAACAGAGAATGCTTGCCTTCCTGAGAAAATGTGTGTGTGTGTGTGTGTGTGTGTGTGTGTGTGTGTGTGTGTGTGTGTGTGTTTGTGTGTGTGTCCCAGTGGAGTTTGTGAAAGGTCAAGTTAACAGCAAGTGCTAGAGAAGGGTCTGTCAGTGTTGAGTCGAAATGTCCTTTCACATCCAGTTCTAGTACCCGGTCAGCAGACATGAGGGAGAACACCATGATCTCACTTAATAGATGTTATCATGCATGTAATATCAAGTTTTGAACATCCTCACACAAGAGATTGTGATTAATTAGTATTTATTTAAAAGACACAATGTTCTCTCTTTCACCTTCTAATTATCATACCAGGAGGGAATCTCACCTCCAAC
>CM040983.1:10552810-10581131 GCA_022985145.1 Pangasius djambal
ATGCTGCGAATCTCCCATTCTACCACATCCCAAAGGTGCTCTATTGGATTCAGATCTGGTGACTAGGGAGGCCACTGATGTGCACTGGAACAGTTTGAGACAACTTTGCCTTCTGACATAGTGCATGCTAGAAGTAGCCATTAGAACATGGCTAAAATAATGGCCATTAAGGGATACACATGGTCAGTAAATATACTCAGATTCATTCAAACAATGCTCAGCTGGTATTAAGGGGCCCAAAGTGTGCCAAGAAATCATTCCCCACACCATTACACCACCTCCACCAGTTGACACAAGGCAGATTTGGTCCATGGATTCATGCTGTTGGCACCAAATTCTGACCCTACTATTCACGTCACAGCAGAAATCAAGATTAATCAGACCAGGCGATGTTTTTCCAGTCTTCAACTGTCCAGTTTGGGTGAGCCTGTGCCCACTGCATCCTCAGCTTTCTGTTCTTGGCTGACAGGAATGGAACCGGGTGAGGTCTTTTGCTGTTGTGCATTCTGAGATGCTTTTCTGCTCACCATGGTGGTAAAGAGTAGTTATTTGAGTTACAGTCACCTTCCTGTCAGTGTGAACCAGTCTGGCCATTCTCCTCTGACTTCTCTTATCAACAAGGGGTTGCCACCCACAGAGCTGGCACTCAGTGAATGTTTTGTTTTTCACACCATTCTGTGTAAACTCTAGAGACTGTTGTGTGTGAAAATACTCAAACATAAGTTGTGATTGCATATGTTTTTATCCCATTGCTGTGAAATGTTTTTTTTTTTTGCTATTGCCGGGATTTGAGCTTTTCCACATTTTGTAATGCTTCCAAATATGGAAATGCTCAAGTCCAAGGAATAGCCAAAAAAAAAAATAAAATAAATAAATTTAAACCCTAAAATAATATAAAAGAACATGCTAAATGTAAAATGAATACAGAAAATATTTAGAATAACTCTGAGTTAATGGATATTCTTAGTTCTTAGTGTTGCTTCAATTATATTTGTACTACCAAGCAGTGAAATCTGTATAAAAGGTTTCTACATTTACTAATTTAAACCAAATATACTTAATAAATAATATAAAATAAGTTAAATCGAGAACTCCTACTTTGGGCTACTTTAGTTCTATGTATTGGGTGTTCATTTAGAAAACCCATGACTATCCAAAGATCCTTGAAGAACCTTTTTCTCTAAGAGTGTGCATCAAAAATTAGACTCTTTTGTGATTTTAATCACATTATGCTTGTCATACCATTTACAAATCCAACAAATCCAAGGCTAAGACCAAAAAATGTTCCAACAAACCTCTCACCATTTAATTGTGACATTTGAATGTAGCTCTACGTGACAGAACAAAGAAAGAAAAAAAACACATATTGCGAATAAAGAGGCCTAAAATCTGGCTTTGATTCAAACCTAGATGCTAACAGTTCCATGGGCCTTAAACTGCTGTAGCTCTTGAGACTGGTTTTCCATCAAACCTATGGAATATATAATAACATTGAATTACACTCCATCAAGTGAAATGCAGTTTGACTGCATGAGAAATTACATGTTTTGTCATTTAATTATACTGAGATCTAATGCAAAGAAGGTATTGGATAAGGTATCATTTTAGTATCAAATTTAATGTGATATTGAATATTCCTGTAGAGTCTACATCCTACTGATCCATGTCTGTAAACCAATTACACGAAAGCAAAATGAAACAGTTTAGCTCTTTAATCTGGTCATAAACATCTACATCACTTAGGTACACTCAGTGTTTCATTGAAATAATAACACTATTTTGTTAGTTAAAGTACATTCACTCAGATCCTGTTGCCACGCACACGCACACACACACACACACACACACACACACACACACACACACACACACACACAGAGAGAGAGCCAGCATGAATAATTTAAATAAGGAACACTTTGATGTTTCATCAGCAGTGAGCCGATGATTCCCTCATCACATATTCCAGAAGTCACATTTTTTCCCCATCCAGCTATGGTCTTCGCCTTGACTGACCTTCTTCCTTTCCTCTTTGTGTGTCTGAGTCCCAGCGTACCCCAAAACTCTGACCTCTTATGTACATGTTATGACACCACGTGCCCTGTGTAATGATGCCAGCTTAGGAGGGGTTTGTGTTTAATTAGCTGTGACCCCTGAAACCTGCCTAGAACTGCTGCACAGGATTAAAGTCCAAAGGAGCTTATTATGCTTAAACAGGTCAAAGTAACACAGTAATTCTTAAAAAAGAAAGTTGGAAAGTAACCACTTTCATGTAGTCACCTTAACCAGCAATAACCACTTCTTAAAAAGAACAAGAAAGATCTATTATCAATAGTTCAGAACTGGGGCTTTGCAAAGCAGGAGTGAAAGTGTGAGCTGATTATAAACCACAGGTCTTTTATTTATCCCTTGATTTACAGCTGAGTACAAAAGGGTGCATACCTTTACTTGAAAACGACTAACATTTAATGCAGGTTTCTTTCAGATGTTCCTTCCTTATCACACATTGATAATGATTAATTATGATCAATGATATTTCTTAATGCATTCTCTTGTTTGATTTAGATCTTTGCAATTGTTTTGTGTTTTTGTGTCATCCATTCTTTCATTTCTGAAATATAGTATTGACTGTCAGTCATGGTATCCCTTAAACATGTCAATATCTTTTTATAACGTTCTCCAGCTCTGTGAAAGGTCAATATTTTCTGTTTTGGTTGTGGTGAAAGCTGTTTTCTGGATCTTATTGACTCTTAACTGCTCACCTTTAAGGCTTAAACTACTGCATATGCTGACTATGTTAAGTTATTAGACAGTTTAACGGGTTGCGTTCAAATAAATGAATTAAAGCATGGTATGGGGAGAGTTTTGGTTCTCCCTGTGTCCATGTTGGTTTCCGTCGGACACTCTGGTTTCCTCCCACATCCCAAAGACTTGCATTTCTCATTTTTACACTGTTCTGTGGGTATCATCATTATATTAAAACAAATAGAAATCCTGATTGGAAGCAGTTGATTAGATGTTATAATTTTGTAATGGATCTTTAAAAGTTTTGTATATAATCATTTTCCATCCTTTTCAGTGTCAACAGAAATATTTTTGAGACATTAAATAAATATATAACTGAAGTCGGTGTTTTTAATGGAAGTAATACATTCACATGTAATTTTTTTTTTGTTATATAGCCCACCCCTGCAAGGAGATGGTAACTTATGGTCTAAACTGTAAATGTACTATTTAAAAAGATCTCTGCTAACTGCTTAAAGCCAAACGTTGATCAAGACCCTGAAGCATTAGTTGAAGCTATAATTCATACCAGTGTGTACATCCTATTTCACATCATGTTTCAGTTGCCTACATGCTGGATTTTGTCTCTTTTTAAAAAAAAAAAAAATTCATGTTGTGTATGATCAAATATATTCATAAAATTGTTGCACACATTTCATAGGTGGTATTAGATATAGGTATTAAATAGTTTAATAGTTTTGCAAGTATTAGATACATTTCATTGTATAGTTTATTCTTTATATGGAAAATTTTGTAGAAAATTTTCAAGGATTTTCAAAAGTCAAGGATAATGCTATTAGCTGAATGTTTTTGGGGTTTAGTGCAGAGTAGGCCTTGATAATTTTTCATAATGAAACAGAATATTAATCATTGTGAATCTGAAGAGAAGTTCAAACTTCAGGAGAGGAGGATATTGCTGGGTGGAGTGACTAAGGAATGAGAGCAGTAAAGTAGCAGATGCAAGATATATGGTGAGACCACAGTCTCAGGTAAACAGACAAACACACACCCACACACATCAGAGCTGATATCATATATATATGTATGGATACTCTGCAGCGTCTCTTGAGCTCAGAACTTGGTAGAACATCAATATGAAATGGGTAGTGACGGTTTCAACAAGGATGTTTGTTATAAGAATGTAATAACAGGATTATGTATATTTTCTCTAGCCTTTAAATAATTTGTGTTTCTTATTACTGCTTATTATTGTTTATACGATTTTTATATAACATATAACAATGCCATGACACCATAAGGACAGAGTTATCCAGACTTTCTCTGACCCTAAATGGGAATGAAAGTGGTTTTGATGTTTGACGTGACATAATTTCATATGACTCTGATACAACAGAAGCACACTGAGCTACAAAGTCATGGTGTTATAATATACACTATAATATACACTATATGGCCAAAGGAAAAGTGGACACCTGACCATCCGACCCATAAGTGGGTCTTCCCATGAAGACATGGTTTTCCAAGGTTGGAGTGGAAGAACTCTAGTGGCCTGCACAGAGCCCTGACCTCAACCCCACTGAACACCTTTGGGGTGAACTGAAAGGTCGACTGCACCCCAGGCCTCCTCACCAACATCAGTGCCTGACCTCACTAATGCTCTTGTGGCTGAATGAACACAAGTCCCCACAGCCCCCACAGCCCCCACAGCCACAGCCATGCTCAATAAGCACATATGGTTGTGATGGTCAGGTGTCCACATACCTTTGTCCATAGTGTAGGTAAATAATAAAAAAAACAACTTTTGTCAACAAATGCAATTTCATTTATGGTAAAATGAAGGTGTTATGTCACCTTAATTTCAAAAATTGATGAAAGCGGTCTTTATGACGGCTGATGCCTTTTAGAATAAGTCTTTATAAATTGTTATGAATGTTTATATCAGGTTTTATGTAGCCTTGTGAACACTGCCCTTAAGTAAAATGTTATCAAATCTCTTTTTACTGTTTTTTTTATAAAAATGAAAAGCTGTACAACAGAACAAAAGGATTATCATGTTCAGTAATAAGTTCATATGCTTCCTGAAATTTTCTATACACAAAAATAGTAAAGCTGAGTACACACACAAACACACCCACCTTTTTCACTCTCACAGACATGCATCTACATAGGAACTTGTGCTCTACAAACTCTGAAAGGCTATAAATGAAACTGTGCAGGTGTTTTCCTTAATCTTAGTTTTCATTTTCCCATGTGTACAAGAGGCCAGAAGAGACAGAATGAGTTCATTTGCTGTGGCAAAGACTGAAAATAAAGAACTGTTCATTCCAGTTTATTAAAGAGTGTGTGATGATGTATAGCCGGATGCAATTAAAAGTTCTGAAACATGACCCATTGTATATACGCATGATAGGTTTTGAGGTTTTTAGGACAATAGAAGTAGAAAACATACAGGATGCAAGTTATGGGGGCACATCTGACCCCCTCAGCCCCTTAATTAAGATGTTAAACCCTTAATGAAAGTAAAGACCCCCCCCCCCCCCTCACCTGAGTTCTGATTAGACAATTCCTGATTACTTTCTGGTCCCAGGAGTAATAAGCCCTTCACATGTATCATGCCATTGCGAAGTCTTGCCATACATTAGGATCTGAGTAAGTTCCAAGTTTTGCATACTGGTACTGATTCTCTTATGTTTCAAGGCTTTCCTTGATTCTTGACTAGTCTTTGGATTCTGCCGTTTGTTTTGATATTGTACCTACTGTGCTTTGGCCTTTGTGTATGTTAACGACTCTGACTTTGGATTGTGTTTTGATATTGTCAATAAACCTCCTGCACATGGAGCCTCAGCAATCCCCTCATTCATGTATGTTACACATTCATTCATTCATTCAGGTCAGGGTTGTGGTGGATCTGGTGTCTATCCCACGGACGCTGGTCATCAGGGGAACAAATTCTGGATAGGATCCTTGTCCATCACAGGGCATGGTTCATAAAAATTACAGGTACTAAATTGTTTTAGTTGTACATAATAATAAATGCCATGTCAGAAAGACACAAATGCATAAATTATACACTCTCAAGCACCCCTACTATGGGCCATACCAAACTTATTACTCATTCATTCACTGTGAACAGAAATGCTCACAAATTAGTCAAAACCTTTTTGTAAATTAGCTAGCTAGCTTAGGCTTGTAATTTACAATTAAACTGAAGCAAGTTATATTATAGTCACCTTGGGGGGGTCGGGGATGACAGCTCTATTTCAATACTGTGCTTGTTACACTTTTTTTAGTAACACCACATCATTTATTTAACTCCAAACATGAGCGACAGAATTGCTGCTTCAGCAAAGGACTGCTCAAAGCATAAGTAGCAGAACCTGCAGTCCCAGCAAGAGACTAATTTCAGTTTACCACATGCCACTTAGCACTCATATTTACATTTATTTATTTACACGCTTTTACCCAAAGCGACACATAAGTGAGGCAGAATCCAATCGATGCACAAAGCTGTTAAAGAATGTGAGTGTAATATCAGTGCTCAAGGCTTTTCCATCAGTTGAAAAAAAAATGTTTATAAGTGTGTGATCTAGCATCTAGCAGTCCGTCTAGCATGAAATGTGCAATGAAACCAAATTACAACAATGATATTTGCCAATTATAATGTAACTTTCTTTCCATTTTTTAGCCAGCGAAAATTCAGATAAACATTTATATCGAATCTTTTAGCTATAGTAGGTGCTATAGTGTTAATTCTGTCTATGAAAACTAGGATGAAAATGTTCAATTACCTTTTTCCATGATTAAAAAAATAATAATAAAAAATTCACCCTTGACCCAAAGTCTATGAAGAATGTTATGATGTTTTCCCTCAACAAAATAAAATTAGACAAAAAATGTCAAAACAGTAGATCTTTGTGCACTCAGTTGTGTACAAACAACTTGAGGCAATTATAGAACTCTCTAAATCATACTGCCCAGGATCACTTCTCTCTTTTCGGTCTAAAATTCTTGAATGTGCTACATACAATTGTCTCTCTTTCTTATCCAGAAGAGCCTCCAGGATTCTATCCAGTTTGGTGTCAAAGTTGCACACTCAGCAGAAACTTTTATCTGTTACCGAGAAGCTTCATGCAGCTAGATCATCCAAACGATCATCAGTCCTCCTTGATATCACAGCAGCCTTTGACACAAGACGCTTTTGTCCATCCTCACAAGTCTTGGAATTAATGGCCTAGCATGCCGGTGGATCACCTCTTACCTGAAGGAATGGTCTTATCACGTGACAGGGAGGGGATCCACATCTGCTCCATGTAGATTCTCCAGTGAACCACAAGGCTCAGTGCTGGGCCCTATTCTGTTCTTCCTCTGTATCTGCTCTCTCAGTGAGGTCATATCCTCAAATAGTTTTCATACCACTGCTTTGCTGACGACACTAACTCATCCTCTGCTTTCCTCTCTATTTCTGCATGGATCTCAGCGTATCTGGCAGACATATCGTCGGGGATGGCAGCTAATCACCCGAAACTAAATCCCAGCAAGACTGAGCTGCTGTATATCCCTAGAGATGCAACCCCACATCAAGATCTTTTAATCTTCCTGGAGAACTCTTGGATCACACCATCTGGCAACTCACGCAACCTTGGGGTAGTCCTGGACAACTCTCACTCTGCATGTCATCTGATCCCTGCAACTGATCCATAAAGCACCTGCAAGACTTGTTTTAAATCTCCACAAGTTCTCCCACATCACTCTATTTCTGTTTTCCCTGCACTGGCTTCCTGTAGCTGCCGGCATCAGATTCAAAACAATGATGCTTGCATACAAAACCAAAAATGGACCAGCCCCTACCTATCTGAAGGCACTTATCAGGGCCAGACTAAACAATAATCAGACAACTAAATATAATCACTAGAATGTATTTTTAAATCAAAATTGCCTACCAAAATTGACACTGGTGTGCTAATGAATGAAATGGTTAATGAGTGAAATAATTTTTATGGCATATGCCTTTATTCAGAGTGACTTACCATTGCCTCATTAATACCACTGAGCACCTGAGGGTTAAGGGACTTGCTCAAGGGCGGTGGCAGCTTGGCCGTGCTGGGATTTGAACTCATGATCTTCTGAGCAGAAGTGTTTTTGATACAGTATAGTCGAAATGAAAAAGCTTACTTTTTTCATACCTATTGTTACTGTAGAACCATTTCTCATGTAGCATTTTAATCAGATCACTAATTTTATGAGGCATTTCCTTTCATATTTTCAGTCTGACTAAACCATAATAAGAGTGGGAAGAGGAATATTAAGATGTTCATGGTGTGCTGTAATTCCTACTTTAATTCCCACCAGTCTTTTTTGTGCAGTATTTTAAACAGGTTGCCTAATATGTCTTCACATGCTTAATGAAAGTCTCCTTGCCACAAGACTGAACCACATTAACATACTGATGATATGTTTAATTCCATGTGTACAGAATAAATGCTTTTTGGTTCATACAGTATATGATCTTAAGTGTGCAATTTCCCAGCTGCGCTAGTATGTTGCAGTGATGCTAATGAGCGCATGGAAAAACATGCATGCTCTAAAGCAGGTCGACATTTTGTGGGTGCGTTACACAGGGCAGGTCAAACTGCTGCATTGCAGCAAGAGATTTCCAGGTCAGCCATTTTGACTTCATCTACTGCACTAAGACAATCGAGCAGGTTAGCGCTAATGTGTTTCAATATTCTTCTCATGATTTTCTGTGACCCAGAAATCAGTGCATAACTCACACAGTTTTCATGAAGCTAAATGCAGAGATATAGAAAAAGCAATGGGAAATGACAACATTGTGGGAGCAGTGGAAAGCATGTGTTGGTGGCAATGACCAGCAAAAATGAAAAATGGGAACAAATATGTAGAAAATAGGAACATCTTCTCTCAAAGGCCCATCGCATTTTAGGTAAAGAGGGAGCTCTGAATTGTTGTCGTTCTTCTTCTTTCAGCTGCTCCCATTAGGGGATCATTGGTCTGCATAGTTGATTTGGCACAGTTTTACACCAGATGCCCTTCCTGACACAAACCCCAATTTTCTGGGCTTGGGACCGGCACTGGGAGTGCACTCTCATGTGCAATCCCAGCGGCTGGAGTTGGTTACCTGGCCAGGAATCAAAACCGAGCGGTGGTGGTGAGAGCGCCGAGGTCTAACCACTAGTCCTCCAGGTACCCAAACAGGGAGCTCGGAATAAACAAGTTAAATAAAAGAGTCAAACTTTGACCAACAGCCTGAAGCATTAGTCTGAACTATGAGTCATACCACTGTGTATGCCCTATTACTACAATACACCTGATTCAGTATAATTAATCAATTTTGTGTTTTGTGTATCTGTAAAATCAAGTGTATGTCTGGTCAGGTATAAGTGTATAAATAATAATTTAACAAGAATAAGCTGCAGTTATGCAATAACTGCTACTACTACTACTAAACAAACAAACAAACAAACAAACAAACAAATAAATAAATACAGATAGATAGATAGATAGATAGATAGATAGATAGATAGATAGATAGATAGATAGATTCATTCAATCAATCAATCAATCAATCAATCAATCAATCCACTCTGGAGCTGTGGGGCAGCAACACTACCCAATGCAAAAACAACAACAACAACAACAACAACAACATGAGGCCACTCAAAATGATGACATACTTAGTGTATGTAATGGAATAGACTGCATTCTTCCATCACAACGGCAATTTGGGACAATTGTTTAAGAACAAGGGCAGCCTGCTGGTGCAGAGGGTAATGTTTCACAGCACAGCTCCAGGGTCCCTCGCTCGATTCTAAAATACTGTCTGAGAGAAGCCCAACATTATATGGATTATGATAGTTATTATAATATTAGGTTGTTAGAATGTGAGAGAACTGAGGAGCAATTCACTTCAGACATCTCCATCTCAGGATCCAGCAAATAAGTGTTTTCTTGTATTTGCTTTTTTGTGAAACCTACACTAAAGTGGCCAATAATCTCATGAAATCCTCTATAGTTTATGCTTATTATCACACTGTCTAACTGCTGCTTTCGGTTTGCATATGTAACCATACTTATGACCTTTTTTTTTTTTTTTTTTTTAATTCATATTATGGTTTTTTTTGTTGTTGTTTTTTTGTAATATTGTAATATTGCAACTTTCTTTCTTGAAATATTACTTTATTCTCAAAGCCTTATATTGTATATTATGGAAACCCTTTATTTGGATAGTCCACTTTTGAGGCTCCAGTTATGAACCATGAAAAGTTATTCATGGTTCTTGATGTTTAGGAAATATTATACAGACATTTAATGCAAATGTGCAATGTATTATTTAGATATTTGACATGTTGAAATAGAGATAAATGTCTGTTTATATATAGTTAAGAATCAGCTGATAGGGAGGTTGATGACACTCTGTTGGTGGTTTGTCGACTGTTTGTGGAATGGCTAAACTTTATGTGAATGATTTGAATGTGATGGAAATCATTTACACATATTTCATGTGATTTATGTGCATCTGTTGTATTCACTGTATGGGCTGGACTCTTTCATACAGCCAAAGCTGATTTTTAACTTACACTCATACCGATGCGACAGTTTCATGAATCAGGCACAAAACACTTCATATAGTATTTCATTCCCAGTGCTTGAATCTCTTCTCATGTCTACGCAACTTTGATTAATAAAGGCCAGGAGATGCTGGTAAGTCTTCCTGTAACCATTTAATGTACAATCACTTTTACAGGCCAATACAGACTCAAGGTGATCTGTGGCTCTGCTGTGTCAGACAGGGACTTTGATGGATGACTGGTATTCCTTGGGCTAAGTTATAAGGCTTTTGAATGAATGTCAAAGTTGACAGCTCTGTCACATGAAGGCTCTCTCAAGTGCAAACAGTCAGAGGATGCTGTCAGAGCAAAAACTACAGCTCACCCAAAAGGGAACTCCTACTAATAGTGGCACCATATCCCCCTGCTTTAAATCAAACTGCTCTGTTCTGTTTGTTTAGGTCATTAGCCATTTTACCCAACTGGAAACGGCACAGAATTTTTTTCCCAGTTGGATTTGATGTTTTAGATCAGCCCCTACGCTATGGGTAACATTACAGACTTTTAAACTGTGAAAATATAATAAAACCTCTTTCTGTTGGGGAGTAAAACTTTTTAACTGTTTGTTTTTTCAGGATTAAGTTTTTTTTAATGAAGTATCATGAGACTCAAAAATTCTCTAAAAGCTATAAAAAATCTATTTAATCTATTTTAATTGATCCTTTGTGACTCTGACTGACAAGAGGAAACTATAATGTATTGTATTAGCTCAAAAACATACACTTTTTGTGTGACGGGGAGTGATGCCATCTCACAGCTTCAGGGTCCCGGGTTCATTCCTGAGCCTGGTTTACTGACTATGTAAAGTTTCACATGTTCTCCCTGTGTTTGTGTGGGTTTCCTTCAGGTTCTTAGGTTTCCTCTCAGCTTCCAAAAACGTGCTGTTAAGCAAATTGCCCCTAGGTGTGAATGGTGTCCCATCCAAGGTGTGTACTCCCACATCACACCCAGTGTTCCCGGGATAGGCTCCAGATCCACCACGAATCTGATCAGGATGAAGTTTTTACTGAAGATGAGTGAATAAACCTACACTCTAAAAAAATTTCCATCATCAAGCAATCACTGGTTTGTTCCTCTGGAGAATGATTTAAACTGCCACAGAAGGGTTTCAGAAATGAATCCAAGTAGAACCAATTTAGCAAGATAACCAACCATTATCTATCCGAGTAACTCTCAAGGAACTCCTTTTTCTAAGAATGTACCTCAGTTTAATGATGTTCTCCAACCCATTTAATTGTATACTGGACACTTTATTTTGGCCTTCATGCCCTGACTGCACTCTGCCTTAACCTGTAATGTGAACCTAGATTGACTTCCTGGCAGATGCAGGAGTAGGTAAGAGAGAATAATTCTTTCCTATTACTCTTAAATCCCTGAGCTCGAGCATGGAGGCAGCTTCCAGTGAGCCAAGGTGCCATCCATCACAATTTCTGTTTTACCTCAATAACTCCTGTTTGACCCAGTGTTCCTCCCACCTGTGGACAGTTTGATGATGCATGTCCAGGCCAAAAAGCTCCTCATTCCTCTGTGTATGCAAAGAAATATGCATCCTTGCCATCAAAGTAACCCTGTGGCTTTATCATAAATCTATTGGTTTGTTATTCTGTATGGCAGAATTCAGCCATTCAATCTAAAGAATATAAAAGTCAGAGGCAAAGTGCTACATGAAAAGGCAACAAAAAAGTGGAATTGTGTCTCTTTTGATTTCAATCATGTGGCAAAGTTCAGACGGTCCAGATGTTCTGGGAGTGGGAGGTTATTATGCTGGACTTCTGCTAAGTTAAGTCGATGCTATTTCTCTGGTTTATATTTGCTCCTGAGTTATATGCTGTTATATGTGTGGCAGCCTGGGAAAACCCTACACATTTTAGAATATATAGAGTTCTGAAAACTACAGGTTGTCCTGAACTGAAATATATTTGTCTTTTCTATGTAACTTAATCACAAGTAAACTTCTAGCATTTTAAAATCTCATTACCCCCAAAAGTGAAAACTAGAAAATTGTATTCCACTGAAAGACACCTGGCCTACCTTGACATTTATAACCTGATCTACTTATGGAAAAACAACATTACTGCCCAATTTTTAAAGAATTATAAGTTTAAAATGGGAAAAGAGTTGTTATGATTATCAGCATCATGCACATCAGTCTCTGTCTCATCACCTGAGGTAAAAGTAACTCACAGCATTTAAACCTGAGCCTTGTTGTCATCTCTTCACTGGACTGGTCTCAGTTCATACTTACATCAGTGGAGGCATAACCTGACTGATTATTTCAGTCAGTTCTGTTCTGTTAAATGTCTTTTTATTTGGCCATTTAAACATGTTGTCCATAGTCATCTGTACAGAGTGTGTAAGTGCTCTTCTCTGCTTTGATGATGATGATGATGATGATGTGATGACGCAGGAGCATCACAGAAATTTTGAGAGTCCGTATTTGATTACAAACTGAATTTATTAACCTTATTTGGCTATGGTGTGTAACTAAATATGATCAAATCTTCAGAAAGGCATACTTAGCTAGCAAGGTTTTAGACATTTTTAAGCAGACTGACTGCATTTACCAATGCGTTTGTTAAACTAGCTCTTTAAACAACATGATTTTTGCAGGCTGACACCATTACAAGGTTAGAAAGTAGCCTAAATAAAACCATTTCCATATCACTTGGTAAAATATATTTATGTTTTCTTAAAATAGAGGTGTCAAAATATATTACTGATGACTCAATTGGGGTCAAAACCTCATTTTTTCTGTTTTCCAAAATACAGCCACAGCGACATTGAACGTCTCAAAGTAGTGCCAGTGGCTGATGAACTACACTTCCCATCAGGCCCAGCATGTCACATGTCACTAATCACTCTCACCTGTGTCCCGTTATACCTTGTTAGCACCACTATTTAATTTCTAGCTTTTCACCCTCTCACCATCAAAACCATTTGTTGTTTTTGGTTATCGTGTGTGACACAGTATCACTTATAGTCTGTATGTTTGTAATCATGTGAATGTGATAGTCTGTGTTGTACACTCCTGGGTGAAAAAAAACAAACAAGGGTCCAAGCCCAAAATGGCAAATATTTAATGGTCTTAACAACAAATCATTGGTCAGAAAATTAAGAATTAAACAAATGCACTCCTGAGACCCTGTGCCACCATTTGCTTGTTTACTTTTGCTGCAGTGAACTGTGGGGGAAAAGCTAGAAACAGGGAAATTCCCTTATATAGTCTTCTTGTACGCAAAGGTAAAATCATGAAAATGTTTGATGTAAAATTCAAACTAACAAGTCTGGGTGTACAAAATTTTCCAAAAATATCTTCAGAGATGTTTTTTTTTTCCCCCTGAAATGATTAGTCATTATCTGGTTATCTGCCTCACCTGATGCAGCCCATCAAGGGCCTGATAACATAAATGGAACCAGGATTGATAGAGCAGGGAGAAATCTACAGCACTGTTTAATTCTTGCTAATTTCCTGACCAATGATTCGTTGTTAAGACCATTGAAAGATTAATATTTTGCCATTTTAGGCTTGGCCCCTTTTTTTTTTGCCCAGGAGTGTAGTCCTCCTTGTCTGTAGGCCGTGTTAGTTTGATGCCGATTTCAGCACTGACATGACAGAATGATGTTCCCAGATTACCGTGTGTATTTTAAACTGCCTTAGTCAGTGACATTATCATATTCTTGTTATATCATACCATAAGGATGGTAAGTCATTAAGAAAATGTCATTGCCTCTTAATGAAACTGGTAATGGCACAAAGTAATGATAATACATGCATTTTAAAATATGTAATAATGTCTTTATGATGTTGCATATCCAGTCAGCTGACCTGTATGATTGATGTTTTAATACAGCTACCTCAGCGGCTGTTCTTAGGATGCACAAAATAAGGCTATTACTTCAGTGGGGTGAGATTGTCTATTCTTGTGGGTTTGCTGTCCTCATAATAAAATATATTCCTGAGAACAGTCTCTTTTATGTGTGCGCACACATCCTTTCACTTGCTCTGCCTGACCTATGGGAAAACCAAGAACAACATGCTTTATATTGCTGTACTCCCCAGCTCAAGAATGAAATGGGAGACTCAGAAGTAAAAACAAAAAAAAAAAAACACTAGACACTTTTAGACCCAGGAAATAATTTGAAAGTACTTTTGTGCATCTCTTGGAAGCATAGCTGTTGTCTTGATGCTAAGCAATGAGGTTAGGGCTGGGGTAAAGATGCTCTTTCATTTCTAACTCACTTTAATCTCCTCAAACACTTCCAACTATTCAAAGGGTTTAGGGAATCAAATCACATTTTTATCCAAGGAAAGCGCTGTGTTTTGAATTAGACTAAAAGTCTCAAGATGAAAGATACCCGAGTTGCACTTGAAGGAAACTTTATAAGTAGAAGTGAAATGGGGAATGCATACAGGGACTTGAGAAATACACACAGCATTGTTTCTTATAGCAGTTAGCAGGCATGCTAAGGGCCATGCTCTGGGCAGCCATGGCACAGCACTAGCACTTACTGCGAGGTCACACTGGAGCGCTAAGTGCACAGTCAGGGGGATTGGCTGAGGCACACAGGGCTTGATGAAGATGTAGCACTGTGTCCTCGGCTGCCATATGGAAGTTAAATGATGACTATTTCACAATATCTCTGCTTGGCCACTCTGTTTCAGGTGACCCAAACTGATTCCTCATTCCGCCAAAGCCTGTGTGGCTTCCAGAGAGGGAAATGAATCAACAAAAGTGGCAGGATTGCTGGTTGTTAGTGTCACCATCATTTCCAAGGGAGCCACTAGCCTACTTAAAAATGAATGGGCTCTATTCACATCTATTCCACATCTCATTTTTTTTTCTGAGATTAAGGGCACATTGAATTTTAAAGCGCATGTTGAGATTGAGGAAAGCCATAACTATTGAGCTTTTCTTTCTTTTCTTTTTCTTTTTTTTTACGATTAATAGCCATGTTTTATTAATTTCCTTTTAACTCTGTGTTGTCCTTGATCTGATTGTTTGGCAAAAAAAAAAAAAAAAAAAGTAAGGCAAAGGATTATTGTTACACTGTCAGGAGACAATTAGTTTTGATCTTTTGGTTCTATTTCACATCTATCTGGTAAGCAAATTACTTTTCAGGCAACCCTTCACACCATCTCTTCCATGAATTTCAATTACCCTTCTCAGAATGCGGACACACATCCCCAGAGTCTAGAACAAATAAGTTCAATATTTTATTCCAGTCCTAGCACAGGGAGACACAAGTGTTAGAAGCAGGAATGATTCATTTATCTTGTATAGGCGTTAAGCAAGCGTAAAGTTTTGTGATAATCAGCCTGAACTAGGTGAAAGATCACATGTTCTTTTTTCCTGTTTTTTTGGAGATCAAGAACAAACTGCAGCTAGAATTCTGCTCAGTAAATGTTCAGTTACATCTTTTCTCTGTTTATGCCTGTTAGCCATTTACTGATAGATAATGATTTAATTTAGAACAGTGCTAATTTAGGTATACGTTTAGTCTTTTGACAAAAATACATAAACTCCCTGGCCACTTTAATAGGAACACCTGTACCCCTGTTCACTCATGCAATCAACAAATCAGCCTGATTCCACTCCTCTCAACTAAGAACGGGAATGTCACCTGGTCTTTTTTCAATCGTCACCTGTGCAGTTTTGGTGTCCTCTGAAAGCTTAGATTACTGTTCTGGGCAGACAGGAGTGGAACCTGATGTGGTCTTCTGCTATTTGTCTCAATTTTCAGTATGTTTTCAATGTGCATTCTGAGATGCTTATCTGTTCATCACGGTTGCAAAGAGTGGTTATTCTAAAAGAGTAAGTTACTATAGCCTTCTGACCTTTCTCATCAACAAGGGGATTCCGCCCACAGTGCTAGCACTCAGTGAATGTTTTGTGTTTTTCACACCATTCTGTGGAAACAATAGAGACTGTTGTGTGTGAAATTCCCAGGAGATCAGCAGTTTCTCGAATACTCAAACCAGCCTGTCTGGCACCAACATCTATGCTATGGTCAAAGTCACTGAGATCACATTTTTTTTCATCTATTCTGATGTTTGATGTGAAAACAGAAGCTCTTGGCCTGCATTTGCATGTTGTTATGGATCATGCTGCTGCCACATGATTGGCTGTTTGAATTGCAGGACTGGGCAGGTGTACAGATGGTCCTAATAGTGGTTAGTTAGTGTATAGTACAATGACAAATGTGAATAAAGCATGAAAATACACCGTAAAGAACTATATACAGTAGGTTTACTCATATTTTACTCATTCAGTTGTTAGCTTTAGTCTCGATTTAGTTAACAACAACCAATTTAATTTTAGTAACTCTAACAGTTTTAGTGTTTACTTCTCGAAATTTCCCTATCAATTCTTTTTATGGAATAATTCCCTTACTTTTATCCTTCTTAAATGTAATGCCATCCTTGAGCTGAGCCTCTTGCCACATGTACCTGATCATATATCACACAGCGTACCTTAATTAAGTGTCTTGTAGAATAACCTTTGCAGAGTAAGTGTGCAAAGATGAGGGGGAAAACTTTTACCTTTGGCCAAAAGGCTGATTGTAAGGAAAATTTTATTTAATATATTTTTAGTATAACGGTGAATTTATTGCTGGCCAAAGTTATTGTTTAGTCTGAAAAAGGGTTGCTGGTGAACATTTTTTTCTGGCTTTTCATCAACAAAATTAACATTGATGTAGCACGATAACTGATACTGATATACACATTTTAGTGTTTCCATGGAAAGGCTCTGTTTGTCCGAGTATTTCAGCTCATTTTCAGGTTCCAAATTGAATTTGTTCTGATTTTACTTGACTTCAAGTTATGGCTGGGACTGAAAACTGTATCTCATAAATACATGATCCTTATCAGTTAATTGCAAATATCCTGCTTCCATTCTTTTATTAAGCCCCAAGTTTTCTCGTTGCTATGCAATTTACATTGTAAGAATCGTCTGTTCAAAAGACAGGAATGGCTTTGAAACCCTTTGGGAATGATAATCTGCTATTTATTCTGTAATTTTCACAATCTTGTGTTTAAAATTTAGTGAGACATGAAAGACTTTATAAATCTGTTGGATGGAAGATGTTAGGTACTAAGCCAACAAGTGTTTTGCAACCTGACCACAGTATTTGATTTTAGTTTTTAACACAGCTGTGATCGGTGCTGCCAAGTCTGCACTTCAGGTCACTAATGATGTACCATCAGGGACTAATTTTAATTTTCTCTTCAATAAGGGAATGTTTATGACTGAAGGCTTATGTACTTACCAGAAAACATCTCAAGAATTATGTAGGCTTGCACTTATTCAGTGAATCATCACATACTAATTCAGTGAATCAATATTTCTCATGTGTTGATTCACTGAACTTACCCATTTATTAAAATAAAAGCTGTTGGTGGTTCATTTTCAACATATTGGATCTGAAGAGCCTTGAAAGCTTCAACCAGTGCTAAGAAGATGAAATGTATGAAAAGTTTAGGCTTCCTAAAATCCATCATCAGCACCACCAGGGCAACATAGACTCACATTTGCAAGTACGTTAGCTAATCAGATAAAATGTTGGATTCAAGTGAAATATTTCTTGCTCATTACAGTGCCTCTGAATCATGTATGATAAGACTTGGCAGCTGCATTCGAATCTAGCAAAAGAAACCTTTACATATCATTCTTTCCAAATACTGTGACAATGTGAGGGATCAATCAATCATACATTTTGACATAATCTTGGGAGTGCATCTCTATCAGCAGACATCGGAGTTGAATTATTACAGTGTGAAAATCTGCAGCAGTGTCATTCTGTCTCAGTCTTACACTAGGTGTATGAGGCATGTAAAGACAATGGCTTTATAATTAGGAGTGCATGAATGTGTTTCTCCCTTGACAAGGAAATCTCTGAGGAAAAATGATGTGCTTGTTACAGATGATTGTTTTGCTGCACCACTTATAACAAACAGCAAATCAAGAAAAAGAAAGACAATATAGACTATATAGAAAAGCTATAGTATCAATTCAACTCAATTTTATTTACATTGTGCTTTTAACAGTGGATATGGTCACAAATCAGCTTTACAGATATCTGGATTTAAATGTAAAATTTGCCCATGCTGACACATTTCCAGATGCTTGCAGTGTATACGTTTTTATTTTATTTTTTCAAAGTTGCTCAATTTCATACAGTTTTAACAATAGACCCTAAAGGTAAATTTAGACTAATCAGTTCTGATGACCTGTTTCCTTCCAACATGCCAAGAGTCAAATGTGTCAGCAATAAAGACTTCTTAATAAATATGGGATGCCACCATCTTGGCACTGAACTGGGGTGATTCCACAGCTGAGGTGCCATTTGTGTCCCATTAATATTACAATTACATATTGTATATGTATACATGTAAAGTAACATAGCTGTCCTTCATAACAACCTACTGTATGTACCTACTGTATGTGATGATTTCAGATAAATAACTTAAAGATTAATAAAACCTATCTAGAGCACTTAATAGGCAAAATTTCTTCCTGCCCAAGTCATCCTTAACACTTCTCCATTATACTTATCCATTAGTATGAAAAATGTCAATTTCAGTTGTGTTCACTCAGGAACATTCACTCGACTCTGTTAGCTGAACACATTCACACCTATCAAATGTTTGTAGTATTCCACAAATTTTGAATTGTTTGAATTTCCTGAAGATCATGATTTGAATTTCATATGTTAACACATTTTGAATGGTTAAATGCATACTTTCTTTGATTTGATGTTGAAAATGATAAATTTTTCTAAGTTAACTTCTGCCACCAGATTAATGCCACTAGATCCTATGATTGGCAGTGCATGAAAGCACAAATGGAAACCTGTCTTAGTTCCTTTCTTCCCATTGATACTGAATTATGCTAAGCAACCAAGGGCATCTTTATATTATTTGTATAAACTTGAGTAGTTAATTTTTACCTGTCTGTTTATTCAGCAGTTTTACAGTCTGTGTATAAACACAGCTGCCCAAATAGATGGTGATTACCTACATGTTAGCCTTCATAGCCTTCATCTTCTTGGAAGATTGACGACTATAGTACAACAGAGACTTAAAGCATTGGTAAAATTGTGCAGTTGACATAGAAACAGTGACGGTATTATTGTTATCTGCCATTGGGCTCTTGCGTATAGAAAGCAAAGTTCAATTTATTTTGCAAGGAAATATAGGAGAGTACATCCACATTTGTTGCTGTTGAAAGAAGTTGGAAGAACAGATTGTAGCCTAGGCTCAATAAACTTAACTTCACAATACTGAACTAGTAATCTCGCAAATCAGATGTCAAGCTATCATCAGAATGTCTGATCCTTTTTGTAACTCAAAGTCGCAGAGAACTGTTTATTTTCACAGGAACATGCCATTTTACATGGTAACAGCCCATTGATTTTGGAAGATGGCTAAAGATGCCAACGACCTACCTTATTTTCTTGCCAACTAATTTCAACCAATTTTTTAGTATCACCCAAAATTGAAATGGTGGGATGCTGTGGACTTGACAACTTTTTTTCAATCCAGTCACTATATTTTGTTTCAAAAGGTTGTTGGTGCTACAGTATTTAAAAAATGATTTCCCATGAAATGATGAAACCAGTGCAGGAAAGTGCAGATAACCGATAAGACTGATGTTGTGGCCAGTAAGTGTACAATATACTGTACATATCAGGCAGTCTATGAATAGAGTGTCTGAAGCTGAGACTAGTGAGTAAGAGAGCCTTCCAAAGGGAGGTCTCATTTCCATGCCAGAGATGAGGGAGTTCTCCACTTCACAAGGATCAAGTTGCTTTATTTTTGTTAATATGAGTGTATCACGGGATAGAAGCTGATCACAGACTAGCATTCCTTCCTATTGACATTTGATACTCATGGGCCATGGCCTTGCCACAGAAGAGTTAGCTGGCTTCCTGCCATCTCTTTGATTGACAGCCCGAGTTTCTGCTTGATAAGTGAACCCTGAAGATCACTGCAGTCCTTCTGTTACAGCCTGGGTGCAAAGCCGATGACCAAATTGAGAAAATAAAAAAAAGGTTAGCATGTTTTAGGAGACTCATATGAAGCACATATTGCATCTTCATAAAACATGACTTCAATAAAATGGCAAAATTACTTTTTTTTTTCACATGAGTAACCTTTAAAAACCCATCAGAAACCCAGATAGAAAGACCATATTCCAATGGGTAGCCCATAAAAATTCAGTTTGATTGTGAGATAACAAGAATGTACAATGAACTCCCATTAAAAATCCAGTACTCAATGTGTTCAAATTCACCAAGTTCACCTGTAAACCCATTGGAGTTTTTTATGGGAATCCCATGAAAATCTTCAAGTGGACTCCCATGGGAATGTTCCTTAAGAACATAATTAAACAACAGCTATCTCCCATTGAGCAGTATACATATTTCATAAACCAGTGGCTTAATGTGGGCAAAATGAATGTGTTCACAGTTTGGCTGGTGTAAATATGGTGTATGGCTTGTTGAAGCTGCTTAGATGGGTCATGACAGGGACTGAGTCATGGTGGCAGCAATGGCAGCTCCCCAGGGAATGAGAATATGGGTGCTATGGTGCGAAACGACCCCCTACCTCGCGTCATATCTTCCTGTCTTTGTAAAAACGTGGAGCAACATATTGAGCGTTGACCCAGAACCTTGTCAAATCTCCACACACACACACACACACACACACACACACACACACACACACACACATATATATATATATACAGTCAGGTCCGGAAGTATTTGGACAATGACAGAGTTTTTGTGATTTTGCCTTTATACACCATCACAATGGATTTGAAATAAAACAATCAAGATGTGATCGAAGTGTAGACTTTCAGCTTTATTTTAAGAGGTTCCACAAAAATATGGCATTTACCATTTAGGAATTACAGCCGTTTTCAACAAAGTACCTCCATTTTCAGGGACTCAAAGGTATTTGGACAAAGTTACATAATTGTAAATATAACCATAATTTTAATACTTGGATGAAAATCCTTTGCAGTCAATGACTGCCTGAAGTCTGGAGCCCATGTTCTCAAAACTCAAGTTTCCTCCCTGGAGATGCTTTGCCAGGCCTTCACTGCAGCCACCTTCAGTTGCTGCTTTGTTTGTGGGTCTTTCTGCCTTCAGTCTTGTCTTCAGTAAGTGAAAAGCAGCTCTATTGGGTTGAGATCAGGCGACTGACTTGGCCATTGAAGAATATTCCATTTCTTTGCCTTCAAAAAGTCTTGAGTTGCTTTCGCAGTATGTTTAGGGTCATTATCCACCTGCACTTTCTCTTTCCATCATTCTGGTGCAAGTTAATCTTGGTTTCATCAGTCCAAAGAATCTTATTCCAGATCATGGGAGGCTTTTTCAGATGTTTTCTGGCAAAGTCTAATCTGGCTTTTCTGTTCTTGAATGTTACCAGTGGTTTGCACCTTGTTGTAAACCCTCTGTATTTACATTCATGAAGGCATCTCTTGATTGTAGATTTTGACAATGATACGCCTACCTTCTCCAGAGTATTCTTGACTTCTGTTGATGTTGTGAAGGGATTTTTCTTCACCAAGGAAAGGATTCTGTGATCATCCACTTTAGTTGTCTTCCGTGGTCTTCCAGGCCTTTCGATGTTGTTGATTTGGCCACACCTAAGGTTTTTGCTATCTCTCTTATAGATACATGTTGTTTTTTCAGCCCAATGATGGCCTCCTTCACTTGCATTGAGATCTCCTTGGACTTCATATTGGTAGCTCCAGTCAAACAGCTGCCAAATGCCAACTAAATACCTGATATCAACTCCACACCTTTTATCTGCTTCATTTGTCTTGAAGTAATGAGGGAATTTACTGCACCTGCTCAATTGTCAGTCAATTGTCCAAATACGTTTAAGCCCCTGAAAATGGAGGTACTTTGCTTAAAATGGCTGTAATTCCTAAATGGTAAATGCCATATCTTTGTGGAGCCTCTTAAAATAAAGCCGAAAGTCTACACTTTGAGTACATCTTGATCGTTTTATTTCAAATCCATTGTGGTGGATTTATCATTGTGATGAGTTTTTGTCATTGTCCAAATACTTCTGGACCTAACTGTACACACACACACACACACACACACACACACACATATATATATATATATATATATATATATTTGTGCCATATTTCTTACTTGTCTCAGATCACATGAGATATAATAGCACATGGGACAATCACATGGTACCACAACAGGACACAGGGACACAGCTAACTATGAGCAAGTTTTACAACCTTAACTGCTGGCTCCTGCAGACTATTGATCTAAAACCCATTACAGCACTGTTTGCAAAAGCATTTCCTTGTTTACTACTCTAGACTCACTAGTAGTTTGGCAGGCTGAGAGACGTGGCATTGGGCTTGGGCTTTTATTGATATCCCGACTTGTGCTAAAGGAGAAATCATCTGTAATCTTGGCAGGATTGGATACAAAATATTTAGGACCTTCTCCAGCTTAAGCCATTACAAAAGCAACTGACCATAATGATCATTCATCCATTCATCTTTAGTAACCTCTTAATTCTGGTCAGGGTTGTGGTGGATCCAAACCCTTTCCTGAGAACACTGGGTGTGGAGTGGGAATAAACCCTGGATGGAACACCAGTACATTGACACACTTACTCATACCTTGGGGCAATACAGCATAGCAAATCCACCTACTGGCATGTTTATGGGAGGTGGAAGGAATGAACAGAACCCAGATCTCCAGATAGACAGTATCCCAAGTTTATAATTGAACAGAGGACCCTGCAACTATGAGGAAGCAATGCTACCTGTTATGTCACTGTACTGCCCTGAGCATAGTTATTAAATATTAAATACTTCCAGTAGTTTTACAGTACATTCATCCATCATTTTGGGCAGCAGTTCTAGGAGTTGTTCAACCCATGCTACCAGCAAACCATTGTTACTGCAACCTACACTTCAGCAAAGTGAGTGCACCGATGGACATTCCTATTCTCAACTCTTTCCACAATCCAGGATTTTCATGTTAGCAAGATCAATTTGAAAAAATAAACATGAAGACATTTTGAGGTGCACGTTTTCCACAGTACTTATATACTTGATTCATTGGTCAAGACTGTAATTCAATTGGGTAACATTCATTGTTAAGCTTTAAACACAGTAAAAAAAAGTACAATACTTTTCTTCCACATGTCCCCTGTATCTTTGTGTGATTGTCTGTAATCCCATGATTTTTAGACACCATCATTGTAGGCAATATCTGAAATGTAACATTATCAGGCATACTCATTTCATATAGCAAAATGTGTTGTTAGATCTTGTTGTGTGTCAATATTTCTTTCCAGAGATCCCAATTCTCTCAGCAGAAGGAAGACGGAGATGGGGAGTCCATTCATTGATCAAACATCATGGCATCCTTCTTCCTCTGCTGCCTTACTGAACACTGTGGAGGTGCTGGTGCATAAAATTAAAGAAAGCCAAATTGGTGCTGGTGTAAACTATTGATCAAATCAGATCTCTAGGCTGCTGTATTCTCTACGTTGCAGTGGTGGCTCAATGGTTAAGGCTCTGGGTTACTTATCAGAAGGTTGGGGGTTCACAACCCAGCACTTGCCACTGTTAGACCCTTGAGTAAGGCCCTTAACCCTATCTGCACCAGGGGTGACATATGGCTGGCAATGCAAAAAAAAGAATTTTACTGTGCTATAATGTATTTGTGACAAATAAAGCCTGCTTCCTCTTCTTCCATGAAAACATGGAACCTGAAATAGAAGAAATCTTTTCACTTTCACACACACAAATCTTTTCTCTTTCACACGCACGCACACACGCACACACACACACACAGAGTAGCATTAGCTGTGGTGTTTTTCTTCCTTTCTTTGTTTCTTTCTTTAATTTTACATGTAGTATAGTCCATATGCAATTATGGGCCCTCATTATCATTTTATATATGACTAAATGAAATTACCTTAAAATTAAAAATACATACATTATTTAGCCAAATGACTAATTCAAAATAAACATTAAATAACATCTATTACATTTGTTTCATTAGATCATAAGTGTGCAGTCTCTTTACTATTTAGCAATTTATTTGTTCAATTGACTCAGGCCACTTTTCCATTCAAATAAATTAACATTCAATTTAGAGTACCAAATACTTCTCAATTATTAGTAATGTAAAAACCATTTATAGAAACAGACACCAGATCTATCTGATAGCTCTGACTGTATAAAAAAAGCTCTGACACTAGTGGCTCTTTCTAAAATGCTAAATAAAGGTTTCTTTACAGAAAACTTTACCATATCAGCAATTACATAGAAAAGATAATGTATTAGAACAAATGCATTAATATAAACCTTGCAGGTATTGTCACAGCTGCTGTGATAGAAGCCTAAACAACAGCCAGAATTGAGCATTCAACAGCGCAGTAGTGCTGGAATAGGCTATGTACATCAGTTAGTAGCTATCCAGAAGAAAGGTAAGGCTCAGTAATTGGAAACGAATGTTATGTGATCAGCAATTTATCAATATCTATTATAAAAGAGCCAAAGTCAGCTATTAGTTATTTAGGGGAACTGGAAGACTCAGTAATTACTGCATAGTTAATAATGAACTACTCCAATCATCGTAATTGACCAGTTATTGTTGGTAGTTAATCATAGTAATGTAAGTGTAAATGAGGGACTGTTCATTAGGTCTTGCATAGTTATAGAAACAGTAAAGTGTTACCGTTTTACCTAAAGGGCTGCTTGCATTCAGTGCTATGACACATCTCCATTTTGAAATAGTGCAGCTCTTGCATTTCTAGCAGCATTGTTTACATTCAGTACAGTGAGACAGCAAATTGTCCTTCAGGCTTCTATATTCCACATCACAATGTGTGTCCACTGAAAGGTATTTGAGACAGAACATTTTCTGACATGCTGATAACATGGCCAACATGCATTAGCAATATTTATCTTTATAGTGTCTGCGTTACTTCTGTAAAAAAGGCAGACTGACCTGACTGATTCTCAAAGAAAATCACAATAATAATTTAATATATGTGTATAGAAACCAATATCCAGTCTCAGCTGAAGACTCTGTGTTGGCAACAGCACAACTAACTTTCTTACTACTGTGCAGACTAACATTAGATACAATGTTTGCTTGGGTGATTGTTTCTGTCAATAGCTATTTTCTTACCTTCGTAGTTGTGTATGCATGACAAAGCATAAGGTTTTCTCCAGCTTACTTGACGAGGCTTTGCAAGAATTCTTACGTCTCATGAATGTCACTGACGTTTATTTGTAACAGCTCTTGGAGCTACTGACTGTAAAATACCACCATTGCTATTGTAAAGAAAGAACAAGAATCGCAGGAGATGAAAGAAGAAGCCCATTACTTAAAAAAAAAAACAAACCAAACTGGAGAGTAGCAGCATCAATGCTTAAAAGGCCACAATTGTGCTGTGCACTTCTATATACTACTAAATACAATGCAATTACTCTGTCATACCAATTTTCTTTAGCATTTACAACAAGCTCAATGACCTTTATTAAATTTAGAAATGGCAGAGGTGAATTTTTCACTCGACCTTCATATGTCTTTGTAGCAATTGTAAAAAGCATCAGCTTCCTATCTCTCTTGGGGAATGGCTTTGTCTGCCTGAGTGGAATGAACAGCTGAAGGTCACGTTGATGGCTGACTGCCTCAAGGTTTGCAAGTCGCTTGGACTCTCTAGTTTTGTGCCTGCAGTGGAAAAAGCCCCTTTTTTGCACCTCTGTCCTATCTATTCCCTGTAGTGTGTGAGCGCTCTGGCTCAGGAACAGAGACAGATATGATATAGAGGGCAAAGGGAGACAGGAGAAAAGAATAAAATAGAAAGAAAGCAAAATAAGAGAGGTAAAATTGATTCACTCCAGTCTCTCATTCCTCACTAGTAATCTTGCTCAGCGAACCTGTACCTGAGCTGGAGGGATGGAAGGATGCCCTCATCGCTATCCTGACTAACAATGTACAAAGATGCACTCTTAGGAGCTGTACGTCAGATTGAGAGATATAGAGGAGTAATATGTCTATGGACGTTTTTACTTTGTATCTGCTTGTGTATGTCATTTCACATGCTCACATCTGACATCATATCTCACTGTCTTGCATTTGTAGTCTAAATGATGAATGGGAAGCTCAGCTCACAATTCGTTTTTTTGCTTTATAGAAGAGATGTCTGTCCCAAATTCATTTGTGTGCGAGTTCCCAATGCATTTGTCAGATCAATAAATGAGATATTTGCTGTAAATAAATTATAAATAGAAAGGTTCCCCATCAGTTCATGATTTATATCAGATGTGAATCTTTAGGAAGCCTTTTCATCACACGTGTCACATTTTGGTGCAGTGTTCAAGAAGGAAGCTGCCATGTCGATTTAGTCACTTGGCCATGTCACAATTCAATTACATTTCCTTGTTCTTCAGTCGCCTCCCATAAGCTTGCTTCGAGGGCTTCTCCATAGGGAATGGTTGAATTATGCACAGAGAAATAAATTCATTCTAAAGGTGAGCTCTGTCATTAATCTCGCTCTTTGCATTGTTCTGTTGTGATCCAAATGAATAATTAAATCTCCAATTCTGTTACTGCTATCTTAAATATCCTCTCAATAAGATCCCATCAAGGTATCAGATGCACTGGCAGTATGGTTCCTGCTTAATGGTTAAACAGTGAGATACTGCAGGATTGTGAGCTGCAGCGGTCTTTTCATCAAGTCTATAACTCTTTGAAGAGTCCCTCATGCCTCGTTTGACTGCTGGAGTTCTCTGCCTGCTCCGGTTTGGGCTTGTTTCTTTATTCTCCTCCACTCATGAACTTTTGCTAGCTCTGTGAAGTATGTGATTAGAAAAAGTGGGTGGCCCTTTCAGAAGTTTCAAAGCATCTTTCCCCCACACAGTTCACCTCAGTAGTCATCTGTGTAGTTCTGCCAGAAAAATCCACAGTGGTGGACGTTGCAGACTGAGTGTTTTGAGTGTGTGTGCATGTGTGTGCGCGCACAGTGGGATAACTAAAAAGTGTGCTATTAGATCGGGGTCACAGTTCAAACTGACTGCTTTAGCTTCTGTAGTCCTGGATCAAGTGAGTTCTCTCTTGCCTTGGAGAATGGTTTGTGGTATATTAAAAGATGATGCAGGTGGACGACTTTAATGTTCTGCCTGGCTTATGCCTTCATTCTGAGGTCTATCAGAAAAGAATTGACAGTGCAGAACCTTTTAGTGTTGTATTCCAGGGTTTGATATAGAGCGTATATGTTTTAGGGATTTTTTTTAGTGCACATTTGTGAGTAGTTTAACACTGCAGGTGATAATATAACACCAGTGTCTGCATTTTGTTAGACTGTGAATATGCCACATTGAGGAAAAGCAAACTGGATGTATATAAAGGTGATATATCTGAATGGTTTCACAGGAATATTCACGGCTGATAATTAACACCATCTTTAAGGAGCATCCCAGAATAAAATCAGTGTGTAATGTTATTTGACATACTATGTAGTATTCTGTAGCCCAGCATTGTATGTCTCGGTCTTAGCTTTCTGACAATTCATGATTTATATTATTGTTTTCACTAGCATGCTTTACACAACTATGTCATACAACCAGTGGGAATCATTATCCCCTTTCACACATACACTTTTTACACAGGAATGCAATTGCAGTTAATCAGGAAAGGCTTATATTTCTTTCCATTGTTACGCTGATGATACACAACTATATATGAAAACTGATGCTCACTCATCATCATCATCGTCATCAACTTTACCAACACTCACTGCCTGTCTGGAGGAGATAAGGGCATGGATGAATCATAACTTTCTCCAGTTGAACAGCTCAAAAACAGAAGCCATCCTCATTGGTTCCCCTCATCAGATCAGAACATCTACCATAACTTGCATTACATTCTCTGGCCAGGAC
>CM040983.1:10581231-10680136 GCA_022985145.1 Pangasius djambal
TGTGTGTGCCTTGAGGTGCATTTTAGCAAATATCTGTTGGTTTGGAAACTGTCACAATGCCATTTGGGTCACAGATTATTGGAAGGGGATCTGAGTGTTCAGCTCTTATGGTGTAATCAGAAACATACTGTTTGATCTTGGATGTCGAAATTTTAAAATGAGAATTTTGTTACATTCTGGACAGTAGCTTACCCTCATGGTTTGTATGGAGACAAACACAAGTTTTGCAAATGTTAAGACATGAAATAACACAAGAACTCAAAGTAAAATGATAATGCGTGATGATGTGGTACGTTAAATAATGGGGAAAAAAGACTAAAAAATAAAGAATTCCACGTTAAGACATTCCGTCACAAACAGGCCCACTCTTTGGTTTAAGAAAACATAGTTGTGGAGGAGATGGGCAGTGTGAATGGGCGGTGCTGGATGGAGCTTTTCGGGCAGTGTTCCCACATTATGTTAGTAATCATCTCACAGGACACAACATGTGATCAATTACAAGGACTGAAGCTGAAGGCAGTTTATACACATTTCACAAAAAAACACAGTAAGTGTTGTGCTCTAGACCTCAGTCTATTATGTTACACTAATTCCTTGTTAATGGGAGGATTTTCTATATTGCAATCATTTCAAACAATTAAGCATCTTAACAGCTCACTAGTTTGGTTAAAATGGACTCTAAATGGTTAGCACAGTAAGATCCTATATATTTGTTGCTTTCAGTAGTACATGGCAGGACAGATAGCTAATATTGGAGCCATAGCACAGTATTAGATGCATTTAGATTAGATATAATTTGTCTAATCAAAATGCATCTAAATGCAGCCATACTTCAATAGCTGCATATAAACAAAAAAATCTGGGAAATCAACCAAGGCCAGATGGAATGTTTGGAATATTCGGAATGTTTTAAGCACTCCAGTGGCAGCTGATAGCTAACTACATTTCTCTGAGCCTCGAAATGTCACGCACTACACATTTTCATCCAACAAAATTTGAACCGTATGCGACTGATGATTTCACCTGAATATATAATAGTACATAGTTGTGATTTACTGTAATACAAACATTATCAGTAGTATTTGAAACGTAAGCATGTTTCCATACATTATACATAGCCACCAAACTGTTGTTTTTTTTTTTTAAATTAAAAGAAAGCATCACAATACTTCCACATCGGTCGTCCCTGATATCTGATCTCTCATCATTGAAGAATGCAGACCCACTCTTTTCCTTCTAATCAATTACTACAAATACATCAGCACAAGAACACTGACTGACAACAACTTAAATAAAGGCGCAAAGAACCTTAAAAACACAGGCTGAGGCAACAACGAAGGAGCACGGCTCAGAAAAACAAACCCCGCGTTAAGCCCACGCTGAAACTCACACTGACAAATAAAATGAAATTCTCCACTCCCTACTTTCTTCTGCAAGATGCATTTTAGCTAGACGCATCTCAGGTCTTTAGTTTGACTGACACTAGTAAGACAACACAGCATCTGTACACTAACATTCTTGAATTGATTATTAAGCTTGAAATACACAATGATGAAGATTGTCTGTTATTGCTGATCTGGGACAAGATTCCCATAATTAACCAACGGACACAGGACATCTTCATTCAAAAACAAATATTGCACTGTTGTCACTGTCTGCTCACTTAAAGTGTACGCACAACTGAGTTGTGAGTAGAAACAAATATGTAAACACTAAATAACTAGATTCATTATTGTACAGAGATGACAATGAAGATTAAATATATGGATTTATAAGTGTATATATATATATATATATATATATATATATATATATATATATATATATATATATATATATATATATATATATATATATATATATATATATATATATATATAGAGCCCTATTGGTCCAATTGTAGCAGTATGCACTCAATGTTGCCCTTGCGTTTTACAGTAGGAGCTAAGCTAAGCTATTTTGATTCAATATAGCACCTAGCTCTATGCTTTCACTCATTGTGACTACATTAGTATGCCTGAATCCACATCAACACACTTAGAGAGTGGTACAATGAGTTTACACACAAGGGATGTACTGTATTTTACGTATATACGGTAGCATGTATGAGTCAACAAAATCAAAAACCAGAGTTATTGCCTTAAATATCAATGTATTTCATCTAAAAAGTCAAATGAAATGGTATACAGTTCATTCACAAAGTTTTCATGCTTAAAAAACGATGAATTTTTTCCCCCTTGCTTATTTCCATTTTCCAGGACTTCCAGTCATTTACAACAATTTAAAATAATTAAATGCAATGATAAATGGTATTATGGTGCTTTACATACAATTATACACTTCTACCACATGAATTTAACAATAATATCTTTAACAGAACAGCAAACTTTAATCAAAAATACGATATGGTTTGGAGGACTTTCTCCAAGTTAAAAGTATGGCTTTTACTCTTAGTAATTGTGTATATATTGATATATTCTGGTATTCATATATAGTCTTTTATAAGCTATTTACAAACAAAATATGTGGTGCTTGGGTAATTAATGTTGTCGTTCCATCGCCTGGACTCTGCCATTAAATGTGTCTTTAATTTGAAAAGCAACATATATTTGCAATTTTAGTGCACGATTTTAGGCATGATTTCTGGATCTAACACTCCAAATTAAAGACTACAGTCATGGCATGTTCACTGAGTCCAGTGAGTTTGGAACTAATGAGTGAAGAGTAGGGAGTAAGGGGGTGTAGGGGTGGATGTTATGACATTTATTACAGGTTTAATAACAACACATTCATTACTGTGTTACTTCTTATTGAACATGTCTACAAGAGGACCTGGGAGGAACTTCATGACTGTGTCCACAATACTTTCTTCTTCATCCTCGTCATCACCGCAGCCGGTGGGCACAGCTTTCTTCGGGCGAGTGAGACTGCCTTCAGATGCCTGCTCCATGGCAGCCTGAGCCTCAGCCTCTTTCTCCTCCTTCTTCTTTATACCATACTAAACATACAACAGACAACAGTTAGAACAATTAGAGCGGTCTAAATTCCTTCATGCTGTTGAAATGTAATATGGCTTACACCAGGGGTTCTCAATTCTTTTTTGCAGTCAGGGATCCCTTTTACTCTGAAAAATATAATATTTATTTTATAACATAATCCAACTATTCAATTATTAGGCTCATTATTTAAATGTATACAGAGCCATACTGTTTTTTTTATTCCTGAACTTTCCACCAACTGAACTCATTAGGTCCAAGTTGACATTATTTATAGGCTACTAGTTTTTAAGTTGTTGAGTTTTGGATTAAACCCATTTGATTAAAGTTACCAGTCAAACAGGCTAATATCTATAAGAACTCAATAATGCATTTAATAGCTTTGATGATGGTATGCTGTAATTTCTACGACTGTAAAAATCTCACAGACCCCCTGGCTTTGCTTTCCAGACCCCTGTTAGTCCCTGTACCCCCCTTTGAGAACCACTCACTTAAACAACTGACAAATAACTTGGCAACTGCATGTCCATAACTGTAAACGTATGACTTCATGCCTATAACTGTAAGCCCGTGACTCTAATCCTGTGACTCTAAGCCTGTGACTCTAAGCCCATGACCGAAGCCTGTGACTGTATGTCCATGACTGTAAGCTCATGATGTTGGCAGACTGCCACTTGGCAAAGTTGCCCAATTCCTCCACTGTTCTGACAATTAGCTTAGTGGCTCACAGAAATTCATTTAGACTACATGCATTTGTTCATTTAAAATATATGTTCTGATTAAAACACTGTGCCAAATACTGGCAAGGAAGGCCACTTCATTATACATGTGTTTTAGATGACAAATGGTCCGCTTGGTCTCCAAGAGTCAGTGGCTCAAAATTAAACCTAATTTATTTTGGCTTGCCTTACGTTTTAGTGTTGTTTCCTTTTTGGGATATTGTGGATATAGATTTTTCAAAAAGAATAATATGAGAACAGGAATAAAGCATTTGGATAATTTATTTTCTTTGCTTGTTTTGAGACATTTTAATATATAGATATATTCGATTTTGCTTACAAATATAAAACTGGACTATAAGGAAGCATATGGGGATAAATATGTATATTTATTATCTAGTGTGTCTCGAATGTGATGTGTTTAATGTTTTTTTTAAATTAAATTACACCTTCTGAAACTGTTGTATAGCAGAAACTGATGTCTTTCCTTACTTCATTCCACCCAAGTGAAAAATAAATATTAATAAATATCTCCCTTGATGCATTTTCCTGTCAGTGACTCTTCTGCTAGGCTTTAATAAGATTTAGTCTGTTCAATGGTCTAATAATTGCTTTAATATTGTAGGGAGATGAGCCTTGAATTTTAACCTCTCGAGGGTTACATTAAAGCAGATACCTGCCAAACCCTAAAGTTCAGCACACTTGGAGCTTCCTCGGTATTTCAGTCACATCTTCAGAAAATGTCGGGATGCAGTCAGAATTCTTGTGACAAATTAGACCCATGGGGTGAGCCAAAGAAATGCCTTCCTTTATCCTCTAGATGCACACTATGAGGCTTTGCATATAAATTTATCTGTTCAAATCAAACTCCATTAGCTCTCAGTAGGAAATGATTCACCATTTCACGCTTCCATGCTCATAGTCCATTAGCTCCAAAAACCAACATAACCTAACAAAATCCTCACCACTTAACAACTGCTGCTAAGTTATTCTAACAGACGACACACACAGCAGTGGGCCAACAACCCAACAATAGCATTGGACCAACAACCCAACAATAACAGCCTGTTATTGATTTTACACCTACACTACCTTCAACCTGCAATGAGACAGTCACCACATTGGAAAGTGTGTTAACGGGAAGTGAGAAGCCTTTTGTAAAGAGTGCACATCTATTCAAAGTAGGGAGCCTCACTGTTGGCACACAGTGGGAAACCTATTTAGCATTGTAAAAACTGGCTTCTTTTTTTATCTCATAATGTTTTACTGTTCTTTTTTGTCCCTTATTTTATTTCTCTTTAATTTTGCAATTGTTCATTGAGTGGCGTAAAGAACTCGAGTGTACTGCAGAGAACCCTGACCTCAACCCCACTGAACGCCTTTGGGATAAACGGAAATGCTGATTGCGCACCAGACCGCCTTGTGCAACATCAGTGCCTGACTTCACTAATGCTCTTGTGGCTGAATGAAAAAAGTCCCCACAGTGACACTCCAAAATATAGTGGAAAGCCTTCCCAGAATAGTGGAGGTTATTATAACAGCAAAGGGAGAACTAACGCTGAAATGGGATATTAATAAAGCACATGTAAGTGTGATGGTTAGGAGTCCACAAACTTTTGGCCATAATAGTCTATTTCACAGGAATATGACTAGTGATAAAAAATGACAGAAAACTGTCTTAAAGTCTTCCTCATTTAACTTTATACTTGAACGAAATTTATAAAGGACATTTTTAAGCATTGTCTCACATTTGCAATTTGCACGTTTCTCACAACTCGATTTGCTTGACATTTATAAAGTTATGAAGGTTAAAGTATGAACAGATATGAAATCAAACTAATCACAAGTCTTTGTTTAAACTCATACTAATTTCTCACAAGATCCATTTTTAAATATTTTGTTTTAAAAGTAGGCAAAAAGTTATTCTACAAAGATGATCAGTCGTAGCATTTATACAAATTTGTATAGATTTGATCAGATGTTTAAAATCAAATTAATAAATAAAGTTAAAATGAATTGAAACTCAATTTGGACACTGAACTAAACACTGCACTTATATATGTGAATATGTTGCTGGCCTATGAGGCCAACAAAAGACAATAACATTATTAATTATTATTTTGTTAATACTAAGATTTATTACAGCTACATTGCCACACACTGAATGTGTCAGTCAGTGTTGTGATGTGCTTCTATACTTTGCTTTGCTTGTGCATTGTGTATATGTGTAAATACTTGTATGTGAAATTATGTGTATTTATTCTGTATATTTAATGTTTTGTGTCCTTTGTCTATGCTAGCACCCAATTGTCCTTCTACGGGATTAGCAACGTATCTATAGAATATCTATATATCTATGTATTGCAATATCACAAAGGATTTGATGATAATTGACACTCAAGTACAAGAATGGCATTAAATGGACAAATATGTGTCAAATTGTCTTAACTAATTAATAGCAAACTTTGGTCAAGTAAAGTACCATGAACTTTAAATCCTTAATGGAATGAGTGTACAGAGAGCCCTTTTCTGTTTCCATCTCTGAAGCCATACTGTAAAAAGGGCTGTGTGGCAGTTTTACAGGGGAAGTGAAGGACAGTCAGTCTCTTTGTCCACAGCAAAATGCTCAGCAAGGCTAAGCTGTCACTTTTCCCCTCTGGATCAACACAAGCGTCCCCAGGTCCTTTCTAACTGATACACAGACTGCCACTCAGCAAATATTTGTATGCTTACCTCAGCGCATGTCTCTCTTTAGCAACACAAACATATCTATATGTATGAGTAGCAATGTGCTGGTAACCTTGAGGCTATCATATACATATATAAATGCACCGTACTATATTATGTGACCACAGAATAATTAAACTATCTCAGCTATGGCCTTAAATGATCCTCAAAGTATTATATTATATTCAAAAAATATTATATAATTATTATCAAATATTATCTGAGACAGATAATACACTTGTAATGAGTTCCTTTTGGCTCTTACTTTATCCCTGATGCCCTGTCGGATTGATTCCCTCTCTGCCTCCATTCTTGCATATTTAGCCTTCCTCTCTTCCTCTTGCTGTCGGAGAGCCTCTTGTCTTTCCTCTTCCTTCTTCTCAGCATCAGGATCCTTCTCTTCCTTTTCTCCCAGCATTTTGCCCATGTCTTTGGTGGCCCCTAACAAAAGAGAAAAACCCAGATGAATCAAAGGACTTCAGATGACTAGATATCACAATGCAATACATCACCCTGTGAATTCTCTTTAACACGATCGGGATGGGGAAAAAAAAAAGAAAATAAATGAGCTGCTTCACTTATGCTGTGTCTTTTATATCCCCCCACTGTGCCTGCTGCTGTCTATTTCAATGCAGCGGTGGGACAGAAGGGACAATGGGTCAGAACAGTACAATGTTAACACAGTGTGAGAGATTGCCGGATGTGGACCATGCAGATAATAAGTTCTGATTATCTCGACCAACCATTCATCACAGACGCAGCCAGCGCTTGTTAATGTCCCTGAATGTGCACATTAGCAGCCGCTGTATGTGTTTCAGCGTAGTTCTCTACTGATGCTTTGACTGCATTAGTGGAATGTCCAGTCTTTATAGGCTGCTGACTGTCTGTACCAAATCGCCTGCCATATTCAGTTCTAAACTCAGAGCTGTATATTGTACATGACAGAACATTTCTGGATAAATGGAAGCTGTACTTTTCATCTATCACAGATCACAATCAATGTATTTGATGTTAATGTGTGTAGTACAGCACACAGCATCAAACCTTTCAAATGTAATTTAATCAGCTGGTACTAATGAGCAACTTATTCAAAACAAGGACATAATGACTTTCCACAGTTTCACCCTTCTATATCCATAAACGATAATGGAAGCTGATTAGTGTGGCAAGAATGGACTATGAGGAACAACATGCCTTTCATGTTAAAAAGCATCTTCATTTGCATCAGTATAGAGAGTTTCCTTTCGTCCTCAGGTGCTTCACAGCGCTGTGTGGAAGTCTGCCAGATGTCTCTCAGAATAACAGAACAATTTTTTAAAAATACTTTTTTGGAGATTTTAGACCATTTTCTTTCAATTTGGTCATTTGCCAATTCTCACACACTAGACAACGCTCTACAATGCAACAGCTACTAACCATGGAGGGTTAAGGTTAGCACATACTTCCTCTGAGGCACATGAAGCCAGCCACCATATCTTTTCAAACTGCTGCTCAATCTGCGCAGCTGAACACACTTGGAAGAATGCGCTAACTGCCCTCTTCTACATCTCACTGATGCCCCTGATTATTAAGTGTCACTCTGATTAACAGGGGAGAGAGTAATGCCATCCGTCACACACCAAGAGCACGGCCACTTGGACTCAGAGCCATCTATGGCCGTGATATCATTGAGATATAACTTCGCCGACAGAGTGAGTCCTTTTTTGTTGTGCCACCCGGCAGCCATTATTGAAATACAAGTGTAATATGATCAAAACATAAACAATGTTGCATTGTCACAAACTCTAAATTATTGTGTTTCGGAGCTGCTGTGGGTCAATGTGGTAATGCTGTAATAATTCAGAGTCAGGGCGGTTGGTTTCAATTTTGTGAGAGTGTTAGGTTTCATTTGTCACACACTTCTCAAATTCATCATCATCTGCCAAATTTAGAAAAAAAAGCCAACTATAGCATGCTGAGAGATTTAAGTGGAGAAATCCTACAATAAGACAGTGTGTTTTAGTTGGCTAGCATTAGCCATATAGCTTGCTCTTTTGACTCAGCAGCACAATTACACTATGGAATCAGCGATCAGGTCGTGATGAATGGACACACACATTCCAGATCAATACCTTACAGAGTCTTCATAGCTCACAGAGCTTTCAGAGCCTTCAATGTTATTTTACTAGCTAAAAGGTAATCTCATGTTGAACGTTTTGCTCTGCTACATAGCTTTGCACAATAACAACACTTTTACCTCCTTATTAATCTTTTGTAATATTAAAGAGACAACAATAGCACCAGTAAAAAAAATAACTTCCTTGTGAGTCTCTTTTGAGTACTTGCGTCGTGTCTTATTGCATTTCACTGTAATAAATTGTGCGTTAGTAGTTAGACCTAACATTTAATATGTCGTATGGGGTTTGAGACATTCCTATGTTCTGAAGTGTTCTTCTGTGAGCAGCTTGCAATACAGTTTTTCCTCAGCTAGTGCAGGCAGCAACCTTAAATAGTGCTTCACTTTACAGCATATGATAGCTTATAGATATCTTTGGATTTTCCTATTTCAGGTGTAAGCTGGAAAATATGCATTCAGAAAACTTCAAAGTCGCCCTTGAAGTTTTGCTTGTTGTGTGTCTGCAGCTGGAAAACATCCTGTTACGCAACATTTTAAGCCATTTTGGCCTCCCTGAGAGCAAACACTACTTCAGTATCCACTCCTTCACACCCCGTCACTGCGAAAGTCAGAACAAGCAAAGTGCCCTTCTCCCTGCAGAGAGTGATGAAGACATGTCCATCTATACTATATATTCACTGAAACTGCAAATAGGAAGATCTAGCTAGAATGTTTCAACAAGCAATTCAATTCAATTTGTATAGCCCTTTTAACAATATATAGTCACAAAGCAGCATTTATATCCCTTATGAGCAAGCCAGAGACAAAAGTGGCAAAGGAAAACTCCCTGAGACCACATGAGGAAAAAAAAACTTGGAACTCTAAAAATGGAACCCATCTTCTTCTGGGCGACAGCGGATACTGGGATTATAAATCATTACAGTATACAGTTGTAGCAAACGTGTCAGAGCTGATCAATGTAGATTTATTCAGGCAACTCGTATCAAACTGCAAGTGCTTCAAGAGTCAGGACATATAGTTGAACTTGGTATTATATAGCTGCATTTCAATGAGGTATGTGTTTATCATATCATTACCTCTGCCATTTTCTATCACTGTAATGAAAAACTGCATATTATAGAATCTAAAGCTATTACTGTGTTTTATATAGCACAGAGGTGCCTGTATTAGTGTGATCAATAACTGGACAAGAGGTACCACTACACTATTATAAATGATTTTTTTTTGTCTTGAGCGACAGTACAGTTACAAAGACGGATGCCTCTTTCACATCCAATTTCCTCAACGTGGTTCCCTCAGTTTCAAATGGTTTCAAATTCTTTGTATGATAGAGCTGTTGAATTCTCGAATCTGATTGGTCAGAAGGTGCCAATTAATTTCCTATAACAGCACAGCTCTGACAGAAATGCCCAGTAATGTGCTCATGCTACTTTATTGTTTCTATAGTAACAACATACACAGTTGTTGTATGGTGGACACTCCACATAAACAAACCTGTAAAATGTGTGTAATTGTTGATATGGTGATGTTTTCTGTAAGGAGATGTTTATTTAGCATTTTTTGGAAGGAGTCTCCAGTGTCAGCAGTTTACAACAGTCAGAGGTAGAGCTGTAACTTTACATTTTCAGACATGAGAAAGTCTTTAGGAAAGAGAACTTGGTGGTTCCTTGGTTGCATGACGAGCTGAATTTATGTTTTGGTTGTTTTGTTTTGTTTTTTGTCTTATTAACTTCAGGAGAGAAAAGAGAGAGGCTTATGAGAGAATGACTGTTTATAACTGTTGTAATAAGTGATGATGGGAACTAGCTTGTTTCATGGATGTTCCACAACATAAAACATAATTATAAATGGATCAAATGTATGACATGTCATTCTTTAATTAATAGGAAACTAATGGTGTTGGGAAATTGATGTGGTGTAAGTGGAATAAATCATTTTAGGACATGCTGCTATTGGAAAATACAGTTACAAGGACTGAAATATTGTGTTGAATCAATGTTGAAAACCCATGGGTCATAGTGAATATGAGTACAATTATAAAAGAGAGTGATATATGTACATATTTAGTATTCAGTCAGCTTTTGGAGCAGTTAGGCACAAACAGAAACATCCTCAAATCCTGAGTGACACCATATTGGGTTGTTTTCTTATGTTATTGAATTTTTGTCATGAGCAGCATCCTGAATGCCGTTAGCAACCTCTGGGTCTGAAATGCCGATATTCATTGGAGCGTATTCCCTGTGGTCCGCGTTTTGCTTGAGGAGAGTCAACAAATGAAGTGTTCCTTGGATAATCTTGCATCACAGAAATGTTGCTCCTGTATATGGTGAGCACAAAAATGTTTCATGAAGTCAAACCATTTGAGTGTTCATTAGTTGCAGTCATGAAGCTGGGGAAGCTTGGATGATTGCTCCTGGGAGTTAGGGTCCAGGGTTAAAAAAAAAAAAAAGAAAGAAAAAAAAGCAGGCGTCTGTTTTGCTGAAAAGAATAATTTATAGCTTCATTTTTTGCTCTTGCCTAAGCTTTGTCAAACAACCAAACAAAATTGACTTGGTTAATGAGAAAAAGCCCTTCACACACATAAACCAAGTGTGTGTTCATACACCAAACTGATTGTGTGTGTGTGTGTGTGTGTGTGTGTGTGTGTTTGCCGTTCGCAATACATCTCTGCACTTACTTGCATTACTGATGATTACATTCGCACTGCAGTTTTCTCCTGTCTGAGCTCCTATGTGTTTCATTATCTGTTTTTAATTAAGGCTGTTTTCTCCTGCTTCGCTATCTCTCCTCCGTGCAGCGCTACTAATCTGAGCTCTTAAGGCTAATTAGCTCAAGTGATCGTGACAGAGTTGCCATGCCGCCAAGTGAGACAGCTGTGTCCCAGAAGCCTTTGCGACATTGCAGTGGAGATCTGTGCTGCCAACTGTGCAGGAACTCAGCAAGTGGTTCAGCCAGGCACAGTAAGATCACCCTGTGATCTGTTTATAGCAAGCCGCTAGTTGGCTTAAACTAAAAAGCCTGGGACTTCGTTGCTAACTGTACTGCAGTTAACTCAGATGGGAGAATGCTTTACTTTTTTAAACGCGTTCAGAGAAATTAATTTGCATTGATTGGAAAGAGCTCTAACTGACATTAATTTTGATTTTTTTTTTTTTTAAGAAATGGAGGTGCTGAAAATCTCTTGGAGAATTCCAAGGTATGCTGAACATATGACAGGCAAGAATTATTGCATCATAAAAACAATAAGAGCCAGGTTTTAATATGCAAATGCAGGCTATGCAGCACAGATTGACCAATTTTGCATATTCATAGAATCGAGATTTCCTGATGAAACTCTAAAAACTGCAGATGTTGTACATACTATACTTCATCAGTGTCAGTGCATATAGCTGGACTTGGTAATATAGCTGGATTTTAATGCGATTAAAATGTGTTTATCATATCATAACTGCCACTAGCACTGTAATATAAAACTTGTGAAACTGTAAAAACTGCAGACGCCATATGTTTTAAAGATTTACAGAGCTATTACTGTGGCTTATGTTGCATGGTTGTGCCTGTGTTAGTGAGATCGATAGCTGGACAAGAGACACCACTGCACTTCTATAGATGATTTGTTTATCTAGAGGGACAGTACAATTACAAGGACTGAAATATTGTATTGTACTAGATAAAGGCTGGGGAACTTAACGCTGGATCAATATTCTAAACACCCAGGCCATATCTCATGCAAAAAGGTGCTTCTTGGGTATGGCACTGTTGTATTTTTATGTTGCAACACCATGTTGAGCAATTTATTATTCATTCTTTCATTCATTCATTCATTCATTCATCTTAAGTAACCGCTTTATCCTGGTCAGGGTGGCAGTAGATTTGGAGCAAAACAGGAGAATTCACGCCAGTCCATCTCAGGGCACACAATTTATCATTCAATATTAAAAATAAATTTGTTTTTTAAATCCTTTAATAGCCATGAAAGGATTCAGCTAAGCCTCTTTCACACTCAAATTCTACAACATTTTTACAACAATTCTTTATCCAAATTCATTCATGTTGAATTCTTGAATCTGATTGGTCAGAATGCGTCGATTCATTTTCTATAACAGCACGGCTCTGACAGCACTGACCAGTAATGTGCTCGTGCTAATACATTATTGTTTCTATAGTAACAACATACACAGAGACTTGTATGGTGGACGCTCCACATAAACAAACCTGAACAATGTGTGTAATTGTTGATATGGTGATGTTTTCTGTAAGGAGATGTTTATTTCGCATTTTTGGAAGCAGTCTCCAGTGTCAGCAGTTTATACCAGTCAGAGGTAGAGCTGTAACTTTACATTTTCAGACATGGGAAAATATTTAGGACAGAGGACTTGGTGGTTTCTTGGTTATGTGACAAGCGGTGTTTTTTGTCTTATTAACTTCAGGAGAGAAAAAAGAGAGGCTTGTGAGAGAATGACAACATTAAACAACAATAAATGGATAAAATGTATAACACGTCATTCTTTAATTTTATAGGAAATTGCTGGTGTTAATTGATGTGGCATAAGTGGAATAAAACACTTTGGGACACTTTGGAGAGGTGTGTATATTGTCAAACTTCAAGGGTGTTCTCTACAAGCTGACGCAGGTCCTTCCGTCAAGACTCTAAAACAGCTAGATGAGAAGGAGAGATGCTCCATTTTGAAAGCGCTCTGACCGTGACTTAAAATGGCCTGCATTATGTAAAAAGCAGCAGTGTATGTTTGACAGTGTCAGAGAGGATGTAAATGAGAAAGTGATGGAACTGGTATGCTCAATGGCTCGCATGTCCTTGAGCCTGTGTGTGTCGAGTGTGTGTTGTGTGTGTGTGTGTGTGTGTGTGTGTGTGTGTGTGTGTGTGTGTGTGTGTGCGCGTGTGCCCTCCCAGTGCGAGAGTGTGGGTGGAGGAGAACAAACTGTGCCACTCTGTGTGAGCATGTGTGAGAGAGCAAGAAAAAAAAGTGAGTGAGAAATGTATGCATTAGTGAACACTTCTTTGCTTGCAAATGTATCCATGCATTCCAAGAGTGTGTGTCTGCAGGACTGTGGGTCTCTAAGTATGTGTGTGTGTGCGTGTGTGTGTGTGTGAGTGAAGGTCATGGCTATGTACTGAAGGACACTAAAAGGTGCAGTGGAATCCCTGTGGAGCTGAGACATGCATTTGGAGCTGCGGGAGAAGCTCGAGGACACTGTGTTCTGTCTCCTCCATCTGTCATTTAGTGACACCTGCTCTAGGAGCAGAGCCCAGCGCCCCACCTTGCCCTCCCACAGATACATCAACTTCCCTCTCTGTAGAAAATAAACCACACTGAGATCTACAGCATGCAGCACGCCCATGTTTTAGACACCACACAAGTATAGGTGAGTCGGTCTTTCTGCTCTCGATATAACATCATGGGTATACATCTGTTGGAAGTTGGACACATTATGAAAGGTCAAACAGGTCACAACTTTTTTATGACTTAATTTGTAGGAAATTACTTATAATAATGTCTATCTGTCATCTTTCCCCTTGTGGCCCTAAAACCATCTTTTTGGCTTTTTACCACATTTACCCCTTCCTGTATACTTCATTTAGTTATTGCTAATTCCTTTCCAGTTTTTCCTTTTCAGTGTGAGTGTGAGCGCTCTATACTGACCCAAATACATCACAGGTGTATGACCATGCTTGGAGGAGAGCCATATCCATCCTATTTAAGTATAAATGAGACAACATACTGTATGCTTAACATTGCCTAGTGTCGCTCAACAGCTGATAGCCTTAACTAATCTGACCATGTAGCAGATGCTTATAGTGTCTTACAAAAATGACACATGCACATTTACAGACTGTGCCTATTGAATAGTCTGCTTCATTCAGGTTCCAGGATGTCCTCAAGACATTATTTCTATTGGGTTCCAGTAAATGGTACAAAGGATGTCCTTTCCAACACCCACATAACTTTTCTAGAATGTTTTCTTGCTACTCTAGAAATATGACCAATATGTTCATTGCTGAATGTCCTTTCATTGCCATAATTGTAGTCAATTCATTTACAATACCTGTTACAATAGCACCTTTCTAGGACGTTTAGCATAACATGCTATATTAACATTAATGGGATGCCTCTTCTTAGCTAGGTTTGCTTTATGTGCTTGATTCTTGTTGAGGCAGGAGAAACTTTGGTACTATGGGGAGGAGAACTTATTAGACCTGACTCCTGTTGACCGTGGTGTATTTCAGGACAGGTGATTAAGTGTTAAAAGACACCCTTACCCTGCTAGGGATCTGTCCAGTGAGGCACAGTGAGAGAGCTAACCAGCAGAAAGTGCCTTAATGAGTGTTTTATGAGAACACTGGAATACATAGACACTGTAGCTTGTCTTACTAAATCTCTCTAGGGGAAATGGAATGAAATGGCAAGAGCTACGTCATGGAGATTTCTTAGCTATTATCATCCACAGCCAGAACCCAAAGTGCAGGTAATATGGAAGTGATGGCAGGGCCTGGAATTATTACATCTCTGATAGTGTACATCATTTTAAAGCTCTAACTTTCCAGTATCTACTAGACAGAGATGAAGGGAGGCCATTGTAGCCACTACAGAATTTCCTAGAAGTAATATAGCACATAGTATTATTTACTAGTTATTAATATTAATTTGAATATTAATGTATTTATTTGATTATACAACAGGCAGGAAGCACATACAACGGGAAAAATTTGACTTAAGTGAAAGAATGGGGTAAATCTTGTGCAGAGAGTGTTTGATCATCTAAGTTCTTAGTGTATCTATCCGATAATTCTTTCATCTTCTGTTCCAGCTGAGTTTCTAAGTCCAATTGTTTTTTCTTCTTATATGATTAATATGATATTATTATTCCCCTGATTACTACTTTTGCTGTTTCCCATAATACTGATGCTGTAGTCTCCAGGGAGTCGTTCACTTCCATAAAGGATGTCCACTCTCTTCATATTAATGTAATAAATTCTGGATTTTTGAGTAGTGAAATATTGAGGTGCCATATAGGAGAAGGTTTTGTGTACGGTTCTATATTTAGAGTTAGAGATACAGGTGCATGGTCACTGATTATAATTGGGTGTATTGTATTTGTTACATATGTCATTAAATTATTACTTAAAAGAAAATAGGCTATTTGGGAAAATGATTGATATAGGGGAGAAAAGTATGAATATTCTCTCAATGTTGGATTCGATAATCTCCAACTATCGCCAAGGCCAGAGTCATTCATATATTGTTTTTTTATTAGCTGAGGGGTGCCAGTTTCTAGGATTACCTTTAGTACAATTTATTTTGGGATTTAGAACTGTATGAAAAAGAAGGATCATCATTATTGGGTACATATATGTTAATTATAGTTAATTTGGTGCTCTATATAGTGGCACTGATAAAGACATACCATCCCTGGGGATCTGTAGTAATTGAATGTAGATTAAATGTTAATCTTTTATGCACCAAAATTGAAACACCTCGTTGTCTACTGTTATATGTTGCTGAGAATATTTGATCATATTGTTCAAATTTGATGTACTGTAATTCTGAGTTTGACAGATGAGTTTCCTGTAATAAACAAATATTTGAGTTTAACTTAAGAAGGTGGTTGAGGATTTTTGTCTTTTTAGCTTGAGTTCAAATGCACATTCCATATTACCGGGTTGAGTGTTGGAATTGTTACTTATTCAAGCTTTGTAAAATGTATATTTGAATACTGTATGTGAATTTTTTTTCCCATTTCTCAGTTAGCCCCATTTTGTCTAAAGATAGAAAAAGTGAGTCTAAACTGTACTAGGTGCATGCAAATATACTCAAAATTAATTATTTTAAATAAACATAGAAATTCCAGTTACTAAGGTATAAACTGGCATGTGAAAGTTTACTAAGATTAAGATGAGGTTTGAGGCAAAGAGCTTGTACCTTTTTTTAACAACTTCACTTAACAAAATCCAACCATGCTGCCACATATGAATTTTTCATGAGATCAAATTCTTTCCAGTTCATTAAAGTAATATTAATGCATGAAGTGCATTGACCTCTACTCTAAACTAGAGCAACATACAATTATTAAATACTTTCTGCCTCTGTTTATTAATTTCATGGTTTTATGACTTAAAATTTTGGTAAAAAGTGCAATGGAAAACTGCAGTTACCAATGTAACTCAAACAAACGATGAGTCTTTATAGTGAAAAACTATCATTTTCGAAGAAAAAGAGTCTTTGTTTTGTTTTAAGTCTGATTATTGTGCATTGTACATAGCTCATTCTTTTCTGCTTTTAAACCCCCTGAATATTGAATATTGAAAAGTGCTGTTTTTCTTTCTCTTGAATTTGCAAGCACTAAAGCTCTGGAGCCAGTAGACATTACAGTAAGTAATCAGTCACACCACACTAGGCAAGTCAACTTCATTACTTGTACCCATTGCATGATCCTTTTTTTAAGCCATGTTTTATGCCTGCTGTTGGTTCCTGGCTCTAGAGATAAGGATGCTTGAAAGCCATGTGTGCAGAAAGTGCTACACTCATGCCTAGGACAGGATGGTACACTTGGTTGGGTACCAAAGATCGTGCAGGGCCTCAGTCGACACTTACAGCCCATTTCCAGCTCACGTGTCACTGGCTGTGTGGGAAGATGACAAGAAGGTAGAACTACCTGTGGTTAAGAAATATTTCAAGTAAATACAGAATTAAAGCAAATTCAGAATGCTGTCATTCATGCCCCCTGATTGCCCTTCACTTCACTGGTGGTATAGTGAAATATTTTGAGCAACTGATGGAGATGAAAGAGAATGAGAGAAGAGTTATTGAGGGGCCTGGCAGGTGAAACCCATCTTAGATTCAGCTGAAATATCCACATATGCTGTGTCTGTCTATGTGAGGACACACTGATCATTAGCGCTCAGTACAAATTCACATTTTCTGCATAAAAGGGTTCAGCTCTTTATAACCATGTACATCATTTATCTAGAGAGACCTAGAGTGTCTTATTGTCTCTTTCAAAGGATCTCAGTGTATCATTTGGACCTGCTGTGGCTTATTTCAGAGCTTAAGCACAAAAACTGTATTGTGGTCAACTAAAGCTAATGATGATAGGTGTAAGAAGCGTCTCTAAAAGGAAAGAAGACGGACTGATTAATGTAAAATAGAGTACGCAGCTATATGAAAGACAAAAAGATTTCACACCATACCATTTTACACCATAGCTTGTCAACCAGTGGGCCATGGTCTGGTGGGCCCTGCAAAGTTTTTCAGCAAATTGAACCAAAAACACAGTTTTTTTGTTTTTTTAAACACGGTGGCTTCTGTAGCACATCCTCTCTTGCGGCTTATCCAATCACATGCGTTCGTGTAAATGATTTACCTGTGGGCTGCTCATCCTTAAAGGAAGGAGCGTTTACAAACTTTTCATAGATTTTCATATTTTTAAATTAGTGACACGACAATATGACTCGTTAAAAAATGTTAATATAAACAAATAAACTAAACCTAGTACCATTCATAACAATGTGTTTGGAGAATGATTCCCCTGCTATGAACAACATTGACAAATAAAATAACAGCAGCATTTCCAATGACCAAATTCCATCATAGACTTCAGTCCTTTCAGAAGACTGTCGAATACTGTACATGTAATAGTCCAGACAATATATTTTACTAAAAACTTGGACTCTATATTGTCCTGTCAGTTTGAGTAATAAAATCTCAATAATTTGATCATTTCTAATGATAATAAACCTCATAGATGGAATATAATGAGATAAACCTTTTCATTTGCATACTGTGCACATGCTCCCATGCCCTCTATTATGTATTCACCTGTCACATGGCAAGCTTATTTTTCAGGGGTCATCCCGATGGAACCGGTCTTTAATGGCTGTCTTAAATGGCTGCCTGCAAAGTTGATTTAACTTAAAAATGCTGATTAGCCATTAGGCTCAACTACAAATTACATAGTGCATGTTTGGATTGTCTGGTGCTGTAATTGTCTTTCTCTCTCACAATTAAACCACAACATTGTCTACTATGTTATTTGCATTCCACTGAATTGCCTTTGATTATTTAGTTCCATTTATCCTCATTTTCAATCAATTCTTCACATATCATATAACATAGGTATTTACTTAACCCTTTAACCTTTCAGCTTTTAATTTAATTATTCATTTCAAAGCACATTGTTCACTATCTACAGTGAGATTATTAGGAATGTAAGGTTTATATATAATGGGTTAAAAATCTCCCCACTACCGAGTGGTGCAACAGAAAAATGTTTGCCCTACCATGAAGAGATCCGGAGAGTTTGAATCTCGATGATGCCATCCGTGGCCAGGAGCCCAAGAGAGCAAAACTGGCCGTGCTCTCAGCCCCGGAGGGGTGGCATACCCTTATCACTCACAGCGACACTAGCCAATTATGGCCATCTGTGAGCTCATGCATGCAGAAGAGGGCAGATAGCACTGTCCTCCGAGTGTTTATTGTCATATGCACAGTAAAACAGGTAGTTACACTATACAATGAAATAATGATCCACAGCTGCAACTACCATGCTAATACTTCAGTCATTACCATCGCACTTGTCATCTCGTAGATCACTAACCATCCAAGCTGAGTTTATGAATTAATTCAGTACAACTGCGCTTGTAGCTGTATTGCATTCTGGCACTTTGACTCTAATGTTTGCTGTCTCCACTACTTCAATTCTGAATTTCTCATTAATATGAAATTGAACATCACTGGATAATGGTTAGTGAAAGAATAAGCTCTTACTCCTTTGTTTTTAGAAGCTTGCAGAAAGATCTCACTCATGCTGAGATCGGTGAATTTTTTATCACTTGTATCCATGCAAGCAATGACATCAGAGCATAACACAAGTGCTAACTTCTCACGGCAATAATAAAAATACCAACAAATTAGCACCAGAATCACTAAGCACATAAGAAATATTCCAGTATAAACATATTTAATGTGTTGAAGGGCGAACCTCACCAAGAGAGATTCACTTTTGCCTACACCTTCCAACCTACACCTTCCTTGTCTAAGATCTTATATATTAGACAGCTTAAACTGTTAAGTTGTAAATACAGCTCACCTTATGAAATGCCAAATACACATCAGTTTATACTGCTGATACCTCTGATAATTCTGAAACATGGTTGTAGTGCAATCCACACTGTTTTATGCCGAAATGCTACATATGCTGAAGGCGGTACAGCCGTATAGCTTTGATTGGCGGTTGATAAAACTTTTTCTTTGCTTGATGCAATGCTCGTGTTTTTTTTACCCCTCTTGTAACCTGAGACATTGCTCAGACTCAGTCCTACAATATCTGTGGCAACACTGGCCCACCGCAGCTCTGTCTGTCTTCTCTTGCAAATTCACTCCCGTCGTCCTCTGTGTGACGCCCAGGAGTTGGCCATCAATCACACAGTCAATCTGATTCCACAGATAACTAACATCATTATTCAAATGGGGCTCACCCACATTCTCCTCATCTTCCACTCCGGTTTGGAGAAATCTGTTTGGCTTCACTTAATCACACAATCTGTAAAAACCCATTTCAGGGCAATCCCATTCCCAGCATGAGGCTCCTGAGGGGTCAGAGCTGCACTGCTGGGGATTTCCTGCATATCTTATTGGAATGCTATATTTAAATTCCTTCTCTCTAGTGGTTAAAATCCTGGATATTGTTTTCTTAACCCATCCTTCTAAATGCATCTGTCACAGCCAAGCAGAGCCATCGCTGTTGGAGAGTGGAAAATAACCCACGGCTTCAGAGAGTTTTCTTCAGGCCAAGGACAACGTGATGCTCTTCAAGGTTTATCAGTTCTCACATGCAGCTTGGGAGTCTTTTTTCCTCAAATGCATGACTACTTTGATCTAATTTAGTAATGAAGTGGAAAATCGATGCATTAAGGAATGCTATGAATTCTAAAGACTCTGCTGATACTGTGTCTTGGGTTTAAGACACAAGTTTATTCCAACTCAAATTCCTGTTCTTCTTGCATCTCTTACATATTTCATTTAATTTAAACTTTCATCTAGCCATGTGGCAATGAGGAATGATCACAGACATTTCAGTATTGGCTCAATTTCATTTTAGGTGAGGCACCCAGCCTGACATTCAGGGGCATTTTCCTTGCTGGATCCCTTATTGCACAGGTGACAGCAACTTTATAATCTTTTTATTTGTAAAGGACTCACTTTTCAAACCTCACAGCTCCACTGCTGATTCTGCCTGTTGGTCCAGTAACAATATAGCCTCCGTTTAGGCTCCAAGTAGCCTACATCTGCAGTGCAATAATACTCCCAACCCTTCCTTTTTAGTTAGAGTGTTCACTCACTCACTGAGGTGACTGAATGCAAATAACACACTTCAAAACTGACAGACTGAGCCCCGTCACAAAGGACAGACTGGAACACTTCCGAAATAATAGACTGGGACTTTTCAAGACTTACAGACTGGAACACTTTTCCCCCATCCATATGAAAGGAGAAATGACTAAACTGAAACAAATAAATTTACAAGCAGCTGTACTGAGGAATTTCTCAGAAGCAAATACAGCATATACTGTACTAAATATAATATATAATATCTGAATTCTGGTGCATGAATTCAGCCTCTCAATTCTGCAGTGAAATAAGTGCCAGACCTCATTGTGGAAATTAAAACAGCTGGAATTGAGCCTAATTTGGCGGTCATGGTGAGTGGAGGCTTACACGCATCTATGAGTTACAATTATGACACCAGTAAAGGGACACCATGTAGAAAGTGTTGATTCAAAATGCTAAACACAGAAGGATTTCAACTTTCACTCAAATTGCCAAGAATAATAAATAATAAAAATAATAAAATATACACTATTTAAACCTGTGTAAATATGTTTGTTACAGAGCAGTTAGAGGCTTATCAAATTCCAGAGTGACTTTTTTTTTTTTTGCTCAGACACTGCTCTTTCAACAAAGTCAAAGTCAAAGTGTACATGGCCTGAAGGATGCTTCCCAATACTCTTTGCTTTCTAGATGCTACGTCCTTAAACCCATGACCTGGAAATTGACCAATGTCTGCCATCTATAAGAATATATCAATTCTCAGAATGTGCATAAAGGAATGAAGGAGTAAACAGAGAAAAGGGCTGACTGACCCAGAATTAACTGAGGCTTTCTATGCTGAAATCTTTTTATTATTATTATTATTATTATTATTATTATTATTACTAGCATGCATGACATGCGGCTACCTAAAAAAGTTGAATAATGAGAAAGATTTAAAAATTTTTTTTTAAAAAAGAAATATGTTGTATATATGCAGAGTTTATGCCCAGTGACAGGGAATACTGCTGTGCAACAAGTCATCACCAGGTAATGTAACTTGAATAGTTTTGAATCATCCATAGGGGAAGGTGGGCAAAGCCCCACCATATACATGTACAGTATCAGTCATTCAACAAATCAATTTCAACAACTAATTTTCATTAAGTCCTCATTCACAACTCTCTACATTTTAAAATTCTGTTGAAATAATAATTTATCATTTGAATAAAAACCTCTTTCAAATGATGAACCATTAAATAAATTGATTTGACAGAGATAAGCTGATGTTCCATTGATTTGATTGCATTTCTAAATGTTGTGCGTACCCATTTAGCTTCCATAGAGCTATCATTGAATCCCAAAAATGGGAACTACAACAACCATTGGGGAAGGAGTCATGCTGCCCCATGCTGGGGAAGGAGCAGCGGACAGCACAATTTATATCAGGGTTGCCAGACTGGGCAAGTCTAAAAATATTCTGCAGCTGCCCAGAAAAGTCTCTTTTCCCATGACCAATTTGTTTGGACTAGTTTCAGGTCTTTTATGCGGTTCTGATATACATTTGGGCTGGAAATTTTGGTGAAATCTGGCAACCGTGGGTAATAATATTTATGAGAGTAAACAAGAAATTATGAAAATGAAAAGCACCCTAAGACTTTAACATATCTTGATGTACAGTATGATAATGTTGAGATAACAGTGCTCTCAAGATGCCATGACAAAAAAGTGTGACAAAGGATTTCATCCAGATAACGCAATAATGTCCTTCTCCGAGAGGCTCTACACTCTTAGAAATAAAGGTTCTAGGACCCTTAAAGAGTCTATATAGAATCCTACGACACAGGGTTTCATTTCAGAAAAGGTTATAAGCAGAACCCCTTTACCATTGACAGAACCATTTACCATCCAAAGAACAATTGAGCAACCTTTAAAAAATAGGGTGGGGGCAGCTACTAATTCTTTATCCATCTTAACCCTTTCTTTCACACTTGTGGACAATTGACTAACTTTTTAATAAAATTGATTTTGAAGTAAAATAAAAATTCATAAGACTTTTTATGCAGAAAAAAAATCTTTTTTTTTTAATTTCTCATTTATGAATTAAAGGGTTAATATTAAATAAATGTTAAACAGTTCAGACAGCAAATAAAACTATACTACAGACAGAAACCACTTACATTTAGAACCCTAAATGGTTCCTCTTTTTGTCTCTCTAGGGGAACTTTTAAAGGATCAACAGTATGTAGGACAAATGTATCAAAGAGGGTTCTAAGTAGAACCTCTTTAGAAAGTTAATGACACTTATTGACAGAATCCTTGGGGATTCATTTTCTCTAAAAGCATAATATTCAAATGAATGACATTTTATACCAATCCTTCCTCTTCTTCAACTGGCACCATCTTATAAAATGCAGATGTTACAAAATATGTCAGAAATACACTGACAGAGCTGGCAGTTGTTATGATTTATTTTTAGTGCCTTGCCATTAAGGAAGGCTGAGAATTGAGGTTACTCACACATTTCTGATCTAGCAAACAATTTGGAGGCCAAAGGTCACAAAATGGTAAAAAAAAAATATATATATATTTATATATATATATAAGATGGAAGTGGTGTGTTTTTAAGATTTTTGAGACATTTATTTTTTTTTCTCATAAGTTGGACTTTGACTTGAATCAGAGATTCAGCATATCAAAGAACATAATCAGATCACTGGAAAAGGAGTATAAATATTAGGTAAACATTAGGGGTTTTTTGTGGCGGTAATGTGCAGCATGAATGAAGCTGAAGTCATCAGATTTTTTTGATTTGGCTTAATTGATCCAACCATTTGCATGTGCATCAGTCAGCCATGCTGTATTACTATCAAACACAGCACACCCTGTAGCCTGGGTTTCCCTGCTACACTGCTCGCTGAACCGTACACTCAACCATACTGCAGTTGTTGTTGGTGATATCTGTAGCTGCACCACTCATAACATGTGAGATGCGGTGTGTATACATACTGCCTTTGCCCCATTCCATTATGTGAGTCATTACTAAAACACATCTGACAGGAGCTACTCACTCGGAAAATTAACCTTCTATAGCTGAGAGGAGGGTGACGACTCAGGCTCGGGCTCAGGCTCTCCAGGGCTTTCTAAACTTTGTTTAAAAAGGTTCAGTGTGATTGCATAGGTGCCAGGTGTTGATTTATCATACTGTCAGCCAGTGAATGCACATTATAAATACAGCATGCCTCAAAGATGGCCATTATGTACAGAGATGGATTAGTGTAACTGGCATATTGGGATATGTAACGAGTACTATTTTAGAGAAACGCTGTCAAAAGAACAACAATGAAATGAGACCTTTAGAAATCACAATTTAGATAAGAGAAGTTGAAGTCACGCTTGAATCAAACACCTCAGCCTTATCATGAAGTGCTCGGTTAAAGAGAACGTACAACTTTGATTTCGGTATGAACCTTTTAACTCGTGACAAGACACACTATCTCCTTTAAGATCCTGCCCTGAAAGAGCAGGCGCTAATTAATCAGCCTGATTGCATCCTCCCGGCATTTCTCCTCAATCGCAGTCATTAGTCATTAACGGTTCTAGGCACATACCATCCCAAATGAGTTCCTTCATGCCCCCTTCAAAACTCGGTGTTTCTCTTGTACTCTCATTAGCACAGCCCAGCATGACACCAACATGACTTGGAACAGGGCCCCAGAATGACATAAGCATGTTATGTTCCTTGGTCACATGATCATGATTTTATTATTTATTTATTTATTTATTTTTAAAATAGCTTTTCCTAGGCTTTGCTTATTCTGACATGTTGACATGGTGATTCTGTTTTATGCTGCAATGAAATGAAGCATCCTTTGAATAATTAATCATCTTGTAGGGATTTATTAGTAACATAAATCACTATGAGCGCTCAACAAATATGTTCAGAATTCATGCGTGTGTAACAAAAGTAATTACCTCCAAAAATTTGATATACTATGTGGAAAGCAGGCAACAAATGTCACAACCTCTAATGAATGCTAAATTTGGCACCCTACACTGACTCCTGCCATGCTAGACCGAGTGTCTTAACCTTTGTTATTTTGCATCTGTCCTTTCTCAGATAACAGCTGATTTGCATAAAACTTATCAGATTGTTTAGTCTTCCATTTATGAAAGGATAAAGCCTCTGACCTGTGGTGTCAGTGCAATGAAGGGAAAAAATTTCTAACCTTTCCTTTCAACCATCCGTCGTTAGAGAGACAATGGTTTCTATGTCAGCCCTCATTTAGAGCCATTACAGTGCTCTCGCTGTGCATTAGCCTCAAATGGGGCGCTAATTACATGCTGAGAGTCTTGCTGGTCTTGTTTCCTCTCCCACTGTCTGCCGTGACTTAAATAACAGCGTCTGACATTAATGTTGGCCCTTCTTGCTTCCCTATAAGAAGCCCCCAGTTTAATGGTTTCTGTTCTTCTGCCTCAATGTTCTCTAAGTGATGCATTGGTGAATGAAATGCTGAATATTGGAGCGCAAACTTTCCTTACGTATGTGCCCTTTTTCTGTGCCGCCATGCATGACGTTCAAATTATCCACCTGCAGTAAAGGTTGATTACAATTGATTTTACTCTCGCTGTTAATCTCCTCACACCTGTCTTTCTTTCTCTCCCTCTCTCTGATTGCTTGTTTATCATACCGGACAATATTATCAAGTAGAGAAGAAACCGTAACTGAAGCAAGGACCTATCTCCCAAATCCAGGAGAGAGGTTTTGGTCCAGTGCCTCTTTGCATGAGCTTTCCTCAGAGAGAAAGAGGGTATGGATGAGTCAGATATGCAGGCCTGCTGCTTTCAGGACAAAGGCAACCTATTGATTTCTTATCTTTGCCATGTGCATCTATTAGCTGGCCAAGCAGATAATCGTTGCATTTATCACAAAAGGGGGGTGCTGTAATTTCCTGGTGGCATCTATTGCTTTGGTCGCTTTCGGCTAAGGTCCCTTGTGAAAAAAAATCTATTATAATGCAAAATTCTCCAAGATTCCTACTGTACCAATGTATATTTGGAGAGAAACAAATTAAATGCCAAGTTTACTTTTGATATACTAACATACTAAACGGGGGAAGTACAGTAAATATAAACTATATGCTTACTTTCAAATGTACTAATAACAATGTAACTATTTAATAAGATAATAAGTGGTATGGCTGTAAAGTGTTTAGCCTTAGGTTGGGAGATCATAGGTTGAGAGCACATGTTTGAATCCTAGCAATCACTGTGTTATTGTCAACTAAGGTAAAAAAAACAAAAAAACAAAACAAAAAAGGACTAAGTACTTCCAAATGATTCTTTAGAGTAAATTCAAAAAGCGTTGATTTTGTCCCAATTTAATTTGAAGAAAATTTAGAACTTGGACATGTACTAATCATATTACACCCACTGGCCACCTATATGCCTGCTCATTCACACAATTATCCAATCAGTCAATAATATAGCAATACTGTCTTGCATAAAATTATGCAGACACAGATCAAGAGCTTACGTTAATGATAACATCAAATGTGATCTCAGTGACTTTGACCGTGGCATTGTTGATGGTGACGGATGGGCTGGTCTGAGTCTTTCAGAACTTTCAGATCTTCTGGGACTTTTATGCACAACAGGCTCATGGTGTAAAGAAAAAATAAAATCCAGTGAGCAGCAGTTCTGTTGGTGGAAATGCCTTATGGTTGAGAAGAGTCAGAGGAGAATGACCTGACTGGTTCAAAGTGACAGAAGTCTATTTTAACTCATATAACCTCTCTTTTCAGTCGTAGTGAGCAGAAAAGCATCTCAGAACACACAACATGTCGAACCTTGAGGTGAATGGGCTATAACTGCAGAAGACCAGAACAAGACTCTGAGGCTACAGTGGGTACAGCGGACACTGGGCAGTTGAAGACTGGAAAAAGTCTTAATAAATTATCTGCAACGTGTACTGTAGGGCGCCTGTGCTAGCGAGAGTTGAGTACTATGAGTTATATCAATAATCGATAACTGATTCCATGCCTGTAAATATTGGAACATTTTTACTTAGACCTAATCTATAGGATAGTGTACTGTCATTGATTTGGCTTAGCACTAAAGAGTAATTTACACTTTGTGTTGGTTAGTTCATTTTTTTTAATATTGTCTCTTCAATTACAAGAATGTTGTTTACGACTTCTGCTAATGAATGAAACCAAGAATGTTTATTTGAGCAAACATTTACTGTATTTGTAATCATGCCAAGGGACCAGCTGGAGCTACGATTGACTATTTTGGTTTAGCAATTTTTTCCTCAAATCACACAGAAACCTCAATTATAAAATGGTCATCATGGTTGTATCAGGTCAATGACTCAGAGAGGAGTATTTTTATTTTTTACTTTATGGTTTAGCCATTTATTTCAAGGGCACTTGATGTCTAATGTTCAATTTCTACTGATAGGAAAACATAACCACAATAATCTTGCATAAATATTTGCAGACATAGAGAGTAAAACTTATTCCTGCATCAAACTGACAGATAAAACCTTGTCAATGATAACATTATTCTATAACTCATATGCAAAAAGCCTGGCATCTTCATATGAGGAAAAATAGCTCTCTGTAACTGCTTTTCATTCCACTACGTTCAAAAGAAGCATTTTATTCAGCAGTGAAATTAGAAAATCTAAATACGCAAAGACAGAGTTTAAAAGGCTAGTTATTTAACTAAAAGTCAAAATCGTGAGAAAGGAAAGAAAGACTTTGATGTCCTTAGCCTACAGTAATGGGTTGACCTATTTGTTTAGAAGGAGGTTCCACTTTTAGGCCCTCTTTAGGGACTGCCGTAAAGTGATGGTAGATCAACAGAGGTCTTTCTGATCGCCCACATCCTTTGCGTAGGTACTGCCACTGAAAGCATACAGCACCACAAAGACATTCACCTCACAAAAACCCCTCTATTATAGCAGCCAGGAGGAGGTGGAGGTTTACTTTTCCTCATCAAAGTAAGTTCCAAAGGTCATGCAAGTGGAGGGATGTAGGAGTGAAACTTGATTTTTTTTTTTTTAAATTCTACCTCTCAAGAACGTGTTGCTAGTATATGACATATACTACTAATAAATCCAATGCTAGGGCAATGAATAGCCTCTTGTAGTTATACTGTTTACATATACAGTACATACAGTATATATATACAGTCCTGTAGTTTTTATATCCATTTTTTTTATGTATACAGACACCTAGAAGTATAAGAGACTGCACTGCCCTAGCAAGGTTTTGCCACTTTCATCTGCCATTAAACATGTGGCTAAAAATACTCTTTTCTGATTAGCCAGTGATCAAAATCAGTTGCTCCTTTGTCCCATTAATGCATTTCCCTTCTTCAGGATATTACCATTTTCACAAGGAGGAAAAGGAATCTCCCCTCAACAGATGGCAAGTGACGCAGCCTTCTGACAATCATGGTGGAGGCCAGAGGCCAGAGGCAATGCTGAGAGCCAATACTCTCCTTACTGCACCAAGCTGTGTACACATGGACATGCCACTATACCCTGGGAATGGAGGTGCTGGAGGCAACATATAACCACTACAACACACTCAGCTCCAGCCAGTTGTCTTTCATTCGCTTGAGTTGAGCTGAGATAGAATCCCACAGTGCACCATATGGAGAACATGTATTATGTTGTGAAAGTCTGAGCTACAGAAAAGAAAAAAAAAAAAATATGCACACTGGTATAAATGCTCCCAAAAAGTTTGATCGAGCTGAACATTTAAAAAAAAAAACTTTCACAATTCCTTTTAAATAATTTTTCTGCCTGTTGGTATTTTTTTTCTGGTACAGCTACAGTGACAAGGTACTCAAGTAGTAGCTTATGAAGATTCACCTATTTAAATCAGTGCGCAATTGAAGCACTGCTGGAAGGCAATTGCAACTGAATATGGGCCTATACAACATGGCCAAAAGTATGTGGGCACCTGAACACCACATCCATAATTGTGCCTTCCCAAAACTGTTGCCACAAAGTTTGAAGCACACAATAGCATTAAGATTTCCCTTCACTGGTTCTGAGGGGCCCATACCTATTCCAGCATGACAATGCCCCTGTGCACAAAACAAGTTTAATAAAGACATGATTTGCCAAGGCTGAAGTGGAAGAACTTGAGTGGCCTGCACAGAGCCCTGACCTCAACCCCACTGATCACTTTTGGGATGAATTGGAAAGCTGACTGTTCACCAGGCCTCCCTACCCATCATCAGTGCCTGATCTCACTAATACTCTTGTGGCTGAATGAACAGAAATCCCCACAGCCACGCTCCAAAATCTAGTAGGAAGCCTTCCCGGAAGAGTGGAGGTTATTATAACAGCAAAGGGGGACTAAATCTGGAATGGGATGTTCAAAATGCATATATACTGTGTGATTATTCAGGTGTCCACATATAGTACATCTGTGTCAGTAAAGCCCAACACCACTTGCGTAAATCTTTGTTATTACTACTATGCTATTTACTAGTTAAAACCAGTACATCTAGGTGGCACAGTGTGCAGTGGTTAGCATTGGCACCTCACAGCTGTTATTGTCTGTGTGTCTGTGTTTTGTATGTTCTCCTCAGTTCAGTGTTAGTTTCTTCCAGGTTCTCCTGTTTCCACCCACTTTTAAAAAAGATGCCATTAGGTGGTTACTCTAAAGTGTGAATAAGTGTGTGAATGTGTGTGCGCAATGCGTGTGCCCTGTGATGGACCAGCAAAACACAGAGAGTATTCATGGAGTATTCATGGAGTATTCCCACTTCATTCCTTGGCTAGGCTTCAAATCTACTGTGACCCGCACCAGGGTAAAGAGGTTACTAAAGATGAATGAATAAACTAGTAAACTCTCACTATCTTTCTCTTCCCCCTCTATGTTTTGTAGTGCGTAGAGCATGAAGGGGAAATTGAATCACAATACTGAATCATATTGAATTGAATCACCATTGAATCACAATACTGAATCATATTGAACTGATTAATGATACTGCATCACGCTGAATTGAGTCACAAGATTGAATAGAGTTTATAACACCTGGTATTGCCCTGCATTGTATCACATCTGCACAGCTGTAAATTGTATCATATTAAATCACTGGATGCTTTTATTATTTTTACATCGGATCACTGGCTATGTATTTAAATGTGTATCGTATAGTCTTGAAAGGAGAGATACCTATCCCTATTAGAAAGCTAAAACTAATTAGGAGACTTACTACTTACAATGCTCATTAATGCTAGATTCATCCTTAAAGGCCAGGAAGAGAGCAATATCTGTGGAATGCAATTACTGGTCAGGTGCAAGAGCACAAATGCTGGAAAGTTATTGATAGTTACTAAAAAGCTAATTCAAATTAACAAATGGCCACTTTCATTTGGGAAGGTGCCTCCATTACTTGCAAGAAGGCTGTAAACCCATCTGTATGGAAATAAGAGAATGGAAATAGGTGCAATAAACTGCATAATAAACTGCATGACCTTGAGCTGTAGACAGTGCAGGCCTGCCATGATGCACACACACATGCACCACCCCATTACTTACACATAATCAACCCATCCTTCACATCCAAGGCATTCATCAAGTCATTCATGACTACTTCACTAGAAAGGTACCAAATAGCCAGGCTTTTTGAGAGACCTCCTCTGATCTGAAAAACAAGGCAGTACCTGGAGCCTTACTAACCTAAAGAGAGCAGCTCTCACCTTCCCTGGCCTGCAGGAGGCTGTGCCCTGCCAGAGAGAAAGAGATAGGGAGAGAGGGAAAAGTGCCCAGACCTGCCAGATCTGCATGCTGCCTAGGCAGCCATTTTGGACACAAGTCAAGGGCATGTGATAGAACAGCCAAAAGAGCTCATTTCCGACACCAGTTAGTGAAGCAGTTATCTCTGAAGGACACAGGGCCCCAAACTGAGGACCCAAATGCTGAAAGGGGCACATTGCGGTTACCTAACTGCTGATGTCATTAACCTATTTTTGCACTTTGAGATTCCTTTATGTAGTTGGTACTTCAAAATGCTTCTTTAATTTGGTGAGTGTTCATTTACTGTTATATATTTTGATATTTTGCCATTTTGGTCTAAACAGTGGAATATACTTTATTTTCATTTGGTTAAGCCAGTCATCCCAGATAGGACACATATCTAGACAATGTTGGCACAAATAAGATCTCCACAATTATCTCCACAGCTCATTTGCTAACATGGAAAATGTCAGTGCAATAATGTTTTTTAAAAGATGTTCTTGTATTCTACTTTTTACAGCCATGGATGAGTTGGAATATTTATTCAGTTGCACAGAGTAGCCAGTGGTGAGTTACCTACATAAATGACGACCCCAGAAAGTAGGTTATCTTTAGATTAATCATGTGAGTAAATTTGTGTGAAAGGATTTTGAGTTGAATCTGCTTCTCACATGGTGAGAGTGAAGATTAAATACATAATGAGCCAGAGGGCATACTTTCATACAACAGTGATGGGATTAAATCACTAGTTATGCTCAAGGATGGCTAGAAAAAATCACAAATATACCAATGTCCTCCCAATTAGCAAAAAAGGTCATCGCTGAGATGGAAACATGTCATATGCTAATATGAGTGCTAGGCAAGGGTGGTGGCACATTATAAAATGAAGTTAGCCTATTTTTAGGATATTTTAGTAATAATTTTAGCAATACCAGCAGCAAAATTGAGCACTTTAGCAGTTAAATATTAGCTAAAATCTCCAAAGAAGTATTTTTTTTCTAGATTTGAAGCAAGCACACTTCACATTTACTTCACACATGTTTATCTAGCTGTACCCACTACACTAGTACTGCTTTAGTTACCTAGCTAGCTAACAATTAAGTTAGCATGTAGTGTTAGAAGCTAGGTAATTTTACTTTAGCTGACTAATGTTACTATAGCAGGGATTAGCATAAAAAATTAACTAACATTATAACTAAAAAACAAAACAAATATGAAAGATAAGGTGATCTGCTACTTATCAGGTTACACTCAGTATATTGATTATACTGAATTTCTCTCAAACTCTGAAGCACAATATCTCAAAACACCTCTTCACTTAGATGCATCCCATAATACTAAAGTTATGGAATAATGTTTTCAGTCTGCATCTATTTTTATAAAAGAATTTCCCTAAATTAGGTCACAGAAGTGTGACTGTGCAGCTAAAGCTGTTATGCAAAAACTGAGTTCATTGCACAGCAACTCCATCACTGTATGTGTTTGTGTGTGTGTGTATGTGTGTGTGTGTGTGTGTGTGTGTGCACATCCTATTCTTAGGCAAGGTGAACAGCACCCTCATCTCACTAACCACTGCGTGAGCTAATCATTACCCAAGCCGAGTGTGTTACTGTATTGATTGTCCTCTTAAAGGTTTTTGTTGGAAGGACAATGAATTCAAGCTTTACCCTTAAGTACAGAAAGGTCAAGCAGATCTAAATGGGATTGCTGAGATGACTATGAGGATGCAGTATAGACTCATTAGACATAATTACACAAAAAATGACTTACAAATAAACAAATGGGTTAACTAGCTAGCATTCATTAGCTAACTTCATAGTCAATGTTAGCCATATGAATAATGTGAATAAAAATAAGTAGTTAGGTCAGTAGATTATTTTGAAAAAAAAAAAAAAAAAGCCTCTCTTGCATGCAAATAAGCATGTCTGATCATCTTATGCACTGAAATCTTACTATCTGTAGTTTACTATGTCAAGCCCATAAACATACTTTGATCAAAGGGCAGGCTCTGCAGATATGATGCTCTATGACAACCTTTATTCAGAGACGTGTATGTGGATGTAACATGAATCAAGTGGGAAACCACACCTGAGAAGATTGAGTCAAAACATTGTGAAGACAGCAAGTATACAAGCTCTATCTATAAAGCTAGTAGATTAAATGGTGCATTTGTTTACTTTAAGAAGGACAATTCTAGCTTATTTTTGTCATGCTATTTTCAGACTGATGATTTTTTTTATGCTTTTGATAACTCTTTGCCATCACTTGAGTTTAAAAAAACCCACATATGCAGTGCTTACTAACAACCTACACACTGGGACTTCCACATAAACGAGCTGTGTCATGTTAAATTGCCAGCAGAGAGGAGACAGAGGAGGGGTGAGGAAGTTCACTGGTGTCAAGGACAAATTCAACACTCAATAGTGCACATTAATGGCTCCGGCATGATGAGTTATCTAACCTTGCAGTCACATGGGTGACTGACTGTGTGTGTGAGTGTGTGTATGTGTGTGTGCCAGTTGCTTGTGTCAGTGTCTCAAGAGGATTAAAGGATGTATTAATCTCTGACTGAATGTATGTAAATACCTGGTAAAATAGGTTTTGTGTTTACACGTAGAGTATTATTTTGGAGCAATTTATTCGTTCATTCATTTTAGTGAGCACATTATCCTGGTCAGACTCATGGTGGATCCAGTGTCTATCTCAGGAACATTGGGCTTCACCATGCACACACACTTCACACACTTATTAACACTTGGGGCCAGTCCACCAACTGAAATATTTTTGGCACAAGGGAGGAAACTGGAAAACCCAGAGAAAATCCACAAGTTCATGAGTAGAACATGTGAAACTCTACACAGTCAATAAGGCAGCAATGCTACCTGCACTGGTCCAGTGAGTCCTGTTTTCTTTTATATAACATGGATAGCCGGGTACATGTGCTGCATTTACCTGGGGAAGTGATGGCATCAGGATGCACTGTCGGAAGAAGACAACCCGGTGGACAGTGTGCAATGATCTGGGCAATGTTCTTCTGGGAAACCCTGGGTTCAGACATTCATGTGGACGTCAATTTGACACGTGCCACCTACCTAAACATCGTTGCAGACCAGGTTCACCTCTTCATGGCAGCGGTATTCCTGGTGGCAGCGGCCTTCTTGAGCAGGATAATGCTCCCTGCTACACTGTGCACATTGTTTGGGAATGGTTTGAGGAACATAATGAATAGTTGAAGGTGTTTCCCTGGCCTCCAAATTCTCCAGATCTCAATCCAATCAAGCATCCTTTGGATGTTCTGGAACAAGAAGTCTGACCTGCAGCAGCTCCACCTCGCAACGTTCAGAACGTAAAGGATCTGCTGCTAATGTCTTGGTGCCAGATACCTCAGGGCACCTTCAGAGGTCTTGTAGAGTCCATGCCTCAGCGGGTTGAAGCTGTTTTAACGGCACGTGGAGCACCAGCAGCATGTTAGACATGTGGTCATAATGTTTTTTAAAAAAAATATATATCTCAGAGTTTCTGCTAGGAATTTTTGCCGGTCATGGTCTCCAGGAACGATGCAGTTTAGTGTACAAATGAGTACACTATGGTCATACTGTATGTTAATTACTACTGCTGCAAGGAAAACCCTGAAATTTTGGGCTATACAAAGATGACACCAAATAAAATTAATGTTTAATTAACATTTTTTGCATATAGTCAACATTTAAATAAACATAAACAAAATAGTCAACAAGCCTAGGAATGCAACAAACAGCCAAGAAGAAGAAAACTTTCAACTAATGAAAAATATTACTTTATGAAATGGCTGCTAATAACATTTTATTTATCTTTGTTTTGAGTACATGGAAATGGATTTAAAGAAGCATCCAAGCATTAGCGTTGGATTAGCATGCATATTCTCAAATGTACAATATTTCTGCTTCTTTGCAGCTGGACCAGGATCATATGTCTCCATGATCTGAACATGTTCCTCGCTGTCTCCATTAGGCTGATATCACCTGATTTTACAAAGACACTTTTAAGGGTAGACTGTTTCACCATTGTCTGTTCAACCGGGTATCAGCCTCCTTGAGTTCCACAAGGAAGAGAAAATTTGAACTTAGGAATTGTGTAAAGTAGTATCTGACTGAGTAGATAGAGTGTATATGGCTGGACGACATGAATATTTAATTCTGTATTTGAATAACATATCTGGATTTTCTGTGCATGTCAGCAGAATGTTCTGCCTATATGATCACCAAGAAAGACCGTCCCTTAAACAAACTCATTGTGTGCATTGTTTAGCTAAGATGTTTTCTTTGCTAGCTGTCTAGTTCTCAGATAAAAATGAATATTAAAGAGAATTGAAAACCATTTAGCATGAATCCCATTTTAATTTCTGTCTCGTTTTTTGAACACGATCACTGTAGCTGTGATTTATACAGCTGGTGCAACAGTGGTTCCACAGCAGTGGCTATATGAAATAGAGGCTAGAGCAGGTAATGATACTTGTGGCAGCCACCAGTAACCGGTGCACACATGTAAGTCCTGCAACCCAGGGCTAGGAGCCTGCACCCTGGCCAGTGTCCAACCACATGTGGGATATACAGCTGCTGACCCTGCTAATGGGTATTTGTGTGTGCATGTGTAAATGTAAGAGAAACAGAGTGTAAAACCACGTTCTAGACTGCCCTTAGCAAATCCTGTCGACAGGAGGAGATAGTGAGTACATCATATCCTGTCCTGGCACACATTCCCAAGGAAGTGTAATTCTTGGTGTGTGTGTGTGTGTGTGCATGGGTCGGGATGTATGTGTGTGTGTATCATTATCATATTTGCACATTTTTAATTTCACCACTCATTGACTTCCACAGTCATTTTTATGCTCATTTTCACTCTCTCTTTCTTGATCACTCTCTCTCTCTCTCTCTCTCTTTCTTTTTATCCCTGTCTCCCTCTCTCTTTCTATCCTTTCCTTTATGTCATCAGGATGTACAAGCCTCCCTTTCTTTTTCCCTTACTGTCCATATTTCACTCTCTGTATAAGTGCCTTTCTCCTTGTCTGACATGCTGTCCATTATGCTGCGTCATTCTCCTACAAAACACAAAGCACTCGAGCTGTGCAGACTCACGTTTCAACTGAAAGCAGGACTGTTATAGGATTTGCTGCTCTAATTCCTCATAATGGTGCCGTGATCGATTTTTATTGCTTCACTGGTCATAGTCATAACTTAATATCCACTACCAAGCCCCTCCTTTAGTGAAGAGATCGCCACCTGGTATTACCATATCCGCACATCGATTTCTGTCCCCCAGGGAGCACACTGCAGGCACAAGCTTGCTTATGGATCGTCTCGGTGAACAGTTAAAAATCCTGCCTGCTCAGCATCAGTGATCAGTCCTTTCGATCAATAACGTATCAGCTTTCACATGGCCCAGCAGTGTGATGTCTGATCCACAGGCTTTTCTGGCAGAATTAGATGCACCCTGTTGCTGTGGCTCTGCTAGACAACATGAATAGCATGAATGCTTGATTTAGCTGGAATGAATGATGTTTATTAAAGTTATGGTAATGCTATTAATGAGGGCTCCTTTCATCTGTTGCTTATACCTTCAGTTTCATGGAGGTGTACTTGCACCTACTTTTTTCCCCCCACTCCACTGCAGTTCAGTTTGTTTTAATTCAGTGCCACTCGTTTGGACCTTCTAATTATATTTGATTAGTTTGTCCATGATCAGTGACTCTCTGCTAATCTAGCCATGACCCATCGAGGGTTTGAGAGCTCTGGTTGGTGTGATTGTGAAGCAGTGAAGCAATGGTGATTCAGTATGCGGGCCATCGGTAATGAATCTGTCACTTCACTGGCCATCACTTCACTGCAGCTCCACTTGACCCAGCATATGATCTTTAATGTTGACAGGAAGTGGTGGCTGCAGCATAATGACTCCGAGTGCAAAGAAGAGAGACAGCACAAATCACACAGATTTCCTGCTGCAGAAAAAAGCAGTGAGTACATTCCCTTCAGGAGTAGTGTTCTCCACGAAGCATCTTTGGGAGATCCATTGTGATCAGAGTTCATAATCCTGAACATTTCCTGCAAGAACGGTGACCATTTGCAAAATAATAGAATAGTTCTCATTTGGAGCAGGTTGAGATTAAACTCGTTTTGTTCCTGACAGTGGCAGCAAAGTGGTTAAGGATCCAAGTTAGTGATCAGAAGTTTGTGAGTTTGAATCCCAGGAAACCACTGTTGAGTCTTTAACAAAGGCCTTGATTGTATCATCTCTCAACTGTGACGCTTAATTTTAGTTTTTATGCCTGTGCCATATACTAAATACACCCTTGAGACATTTTTGATTCACTACCTGTGTAAAAACCAAATGTTCCTGTAATCCTGTAACAAGATCTGTTATGCTGTGCTTCCTCTAATATAAAAAAAGCTTCATCCATCCTTTGTTTAATAAATACAGGACAGTTTAAAAAAAAAGGCAAGTAAGCTGGTCCTTGTGTGGAAGCTCGCGTGAAGCTTGCAACATTCAGTCCAATATTTCCTGCTATCCAGAAAGTAGATACTCTGGAGGAAGAACTAAAAAAGTTTATGTTTTTCTGAAAGGGTTGCTACAGTCTAAATATTTCTATTATCTGTGCAAGACTGACCAGGTCTATCTTCTTCATACAACAAGTCCATGCTACAGATGAGGTTAGAAGTGTACATATTTATCGAAGGTCTGTATAAATCACTGAATTTAGAGAGGCATTAAATGGACACAAGCCCTCTGCTTTGGGTGGAGAGAGGATTTTTGAAACAGCAGCCTGCCATTTCATTGTATAAAAACATGCCACCGTGCAAAACATATGAAAAGACACCTTCACTGTTCTATTTCAGGGTTGAGCTGCTTTCTTATCAAGCCTTGAGTGTTTCAATTGTGTCTGAAAAGTTTTGCATGCAGAAAGTTTTCTCATGAGTGAAAATGTGTGTGCACAGCCATGTTTGTCAGCTTCTGGATTTGGACTGCAGGTGCTTGTGCATGCCTGCAGCGCATGCGACATGTCAGCCTCATTAGCACTGTGGGTCTGCTACGCTTTTTCCACATCACAGGGTTAGTATCAGGGAGAGAAAGAGACAGTATAGAGAAGACAAAGCCAGAGATGAGTGAGTGTTTAGAGTGCTGCGTGTGTGCGTGTGTGTGTGTGTTGGTGGAAGTGGAGGTGGGGGGTGGTTACTCTGGGGAGTATATGCACTGCTGTCTCAGCTATCGACGTGCACACTTTACAGGATAAAGGGTACTGTAGGTCAGACAGAAAGAAAGACATATACGATAGAGAATGTTTTTTTTCCAGAGAAAAATATAGAATAAGCGTGTGTTTGTTTATATTATTGGCAAGGTAAATGCAACTGTGTGTGAATATGAGTGTTAGGATGGCTGACTTCTGCTTTGCTCCTGATTCTGCAATCATGCTCTGGAGATTTTTTCCCTCGTGAGTGTGATTGTGCCTCTACGGTGGTGCCTCGGTGGAGTGAAGTGCAGATAGTGTCTCCACTGGCTGACCTTGGGCCTCTAAATCTCTTTCAGAGACAGGCCCATTATTTCCCCTCAGCCCGGGTTTTATTATCTAATGCAGGTCGGGACTGCCCAGTGGCTGCTATATGGAAATTGCCTGTGTGTTGATTTACTGGACTGGTCAAAAGGAGAGACTGTGGAGAGACGAACAAAGGCTCCTAGAAGCTTTTATATGACCTTTTTTGTTTTTTGTCAATGAATACATTTTCTCAATTTTTTTATTGTGTCAAATACATGTTTTTATTTATTTGAAGAAAGCAGATAGCATTGGTTTTACATTAAAATAAAAATAAAGAATAGTGCAATCTATCCATTTACTGTTTGTGAAAAACTCCTCAGAATAAAGGGCATGGTGCTTTAGACCTTGGCACAGCTCTACTTTCTCAAGCATTTTTCCCCCCACACTGTTCAGTTGCTTTCACTCATTTTCTTTATTACCAGAGCTGTGTACTGGACCAGACTGACACACTTCCATCCCCAGCAGTGAGTTAATGACATGGATTTCATTACCCCCCCCCCCCCCCACACACACACACACACCCTTTTAAATCAACCACCGCATGCTCAAAAATGCATTAAAATAAAACCAGCTTGTGTCAGCCTCGATTAAAGCAGATAGTAAAATCCGTGGCAGAATAGTAGCCTTTTCCTTAGAAAGTGATAATTAAATCTTTGTAGTAAACACAAGATGATTAATCAACCTTACAGTCTACCCTTTTGAGCTTTAATGCTTGCCACACTCCATTCTGTTTCATTTTTCCACGATGGTTAAATTACTGACATCATAATTATGCATTCCAATTTTTTTTTTTAAACAAGCGCAGTAATTTACCATGCACGTTATGTAATGCCCATTTGTATCTTTATTAAATCTGTTCAATTTTCAAAAAAGCAAAAAACTACACATTATCTTTTAGCAAGCACCATGCACTTACAATACACACGCAGACCCACTTACATGTTCAGATGACCTCAGAACAAAATTCCTAAAATTTCTAAGCATCTATAGAGTAAAGCAACACTTATTTCAATCCCATCTGCCCACGCAAATCAAGCAGTGCAGTGAACCTCCAGGTCATATTTGATTTCATTAAAATGGAGAATTGGTCATGAGTAAATCTGCATTTTGCAAAAAAAAAAGTCTCTTCTCTGAAGTATCCCCGTGTGACTATGCGCAACTATTACGCGCCCTCATGTCTGGAAAAACACGACCGTGGGGAACTTACCTCCCAACGCTTGCTTCATAACAAAATTCATCTTGATGGCTTTTGATTCCTACTTCTGTCACAGTCAGATGTTACATTTACTTCAAGCTTCTTCCGTTGTCCCTTTTCACCAGATCTATGAAATGCACACACACACACACACACAGGCTACATAAGGCGAGAGCTCTCTCATTACTGTTGCACTGTTTGAAACTTGACAGCAACTGAAATAACAGGAACTATACACTTTCTTTGCTTTGGGGTATTTATTATTTGTGATTTCCCATTATCTCCATCTCTCTGGTGAAGTAACTCTGCGCTAGTGAATATCGACTTATTCACACTAGACCTATGAAGGTCATTAAAGGTCAATGCAGCACACGCAGTTGAAAAAAGTGTGATCCACTATAATTTATATTTAAATTGTTTATCCGACTTACAGGAAGTGGTATCAGCCCATAGCATGACAGATGCTTTTCTGTCCAATTTGGAGAACACTGAGGACTGCATGAAACTGCAGCCTGAATGTCGACCCGTAACATTTCCAAAAGACGTGCAACCTTATAAACTAGTAAGGTTTTTTTTAATTGTATAAATGAACAACACAAGACCCTGGAGGGCCAACACACAGGTTAGGACTAATCCCATAAACTGGGTTAAGCATGTTAACTTTCCCTAATCTGATGGGGAAAAAAGGGGAGCTATTTCTCAGTCTTGGAAATATAGATTATAGGGCTAATATGCACTCTAATGCATCTCTGAGCTCACTATCGATGTGTGTATCTGTGCTCTATTGTCCTCTAAAACGCTTGCATACTCAAGTAAGATATGCAAAATAAGATGCCCCAGTTCTTTGGTGATGTCCCTGTACTTGATATGCGAGGGGAAAACACCACAGAATCACTTCCTTGTTGGTGAATATTTCAGCACCATTGCTGCTGGAGAGCTCCGGTCCGTCCCACTCCACTGGGCAAAGCCAAACGCGTCGCTACACGCGCGCGCACACACACACACATACACACACTCACACACACACACACACACACACACTGAGAGGTCGTAATTACCTGTCCGGTGAATTCAGATCTCTCCGACACACGATGATCCTCCTTCAAGTGAAGTTCAGGTGTAGTAACAGTGCAGGATTCTCAACTGCAAGTCCCTAGCATCTCCGGCTTCCGGGTAAAGGAAAGAAAGGACGTCCTTGCACAGGCACAGGCACAGGCAGTGAGTGTGAGTGTGAGTGTGAATGTGAGAGAGAGTGTGAGAGAGAGTGTGTGTGTATGTGTGTGTGTGTTTGGGAGAGGGGAAGCGCAGCTGCCGCGGATGGAGGGACTCACTGAAACGTCCCACACGCTATGTGAGCGGAGAGAGAGAGAGAGAGAGAGAGAGAGAGAGAGAGAGCGAGCAATGATTAACACCGCCTAGTCTTGGGGCGCCCTTCCTCCCTGCTCTCCTCTCCTCTCCTCTGCTTTCCTCTCCTCTCCTCTCCTGTCCCTCCCTCTCTCTCTCCCTCCCTCCGCGCGCGCTTTCTCCGGAGCAGGACTGATAGTGCACCTTCTTAAGGTCACCTCGGTGTCTCTCTGTATTACTGTTTAGACGCGCTCGCGCCGCTGCTCACGCAAAGAATCCAATTCACTTGGCAGTGTGCATGATTGTTTATTTTGTGCACAGCGATATGGGCTAATGCAAAGATTTAGAGCCGGTTATGAGGATGTGATGAGGCTCAGAGATGCGTTTTCACCTCGGCTTGTCCTTGGAGCGCGCGCGGTTTTGCGCCGAGGAGAGTGGTCACGCGCGCTGCCTCACGATAGCTGCGTCCCAAACCGCATACTGCCGCACTAAATAGCCTACTATGCTTAAACAGCACGCTGCTGACTGCAATATGCGGTTTTGGCATGGATCCAGTACGTGTGCTGTGTGTGTGTGTGCATATGCTTATCCCGGTTGCTTAGCAGAGCGCGAGCACTGATATTTCCTGGTTTGGTATTTTCGAGAGTGATTCTACTGGAAACTGCAGCAGTGTCCTACATATATATATATATATATATATATATATATATATATATATATATATACACACACACACACACACACACACACACCTACAGGTATGTACTCACTGTGCCCATTTTATCAGGTACACCGAGTACCATGTAGGTACACTTTATTGACTGTAGCCCATCTCTAGCTATGCACAACTTCTCAGCCCCCCTCAGTCATCATTTTCAAACATAAAACAGATTTTGCAGCCAGGGACCTCTTAAAAAATACACACACTGGCCCACTGTCAGCAGGGCAATGTACAAGTCAAGAGCTTCAGCTAATGTTCCCATCAAACATCAGAATAAAGGAAAATGTAATCTCAGTGACTTTGACCATGACATGGTTGTTGCTGCCAGACGGGCTGGTTTGAGTATTTCAGAAACTGCTGATCACCTGAGATTTTCACACACAACAGTCACTAGAGTTTACATAGAATGGTATGAAAAACAAAAAAACATCTAGTGAGCAACAGTTCTGCTAGCGGAAATGCCTTGTCGATGAGAACAGATGAGTGAAGAATTCAAATAACCACTTTTTTGCATCCGTGGTGAACAGAAAAGCATCACAGAATGCATAGCACTTCAAAATTTGAGGCAAATCGGCTACAACAGCAAAAGACCACATCAGATTCCACTCCTGTAAGCCAAGAACAGGAATCTGAGGCTACAGTGGGCACCCAAACTGGGCAGTTGAATATTGGAAAAGCATCACCTGGGCTTTTTCAATCGTCACCTGCCCTGTTTTGGTTAACTTTATGCAAACAAAACACATTAGGTGTTGACATTATTGGCTACTTGTATTTGAGTCATCGGTCAAATAATGTGATAACCATAAGAACTCAATAATAAATATAATATGACTGATAATAGTGGGTTGTGATTTCTACTGCTGTAATTAAATTGTAAAAAAAAAATATCACAAACCCTCTGGTTATGCTTCATGGACCTCTGGTAGAGTCTGAGCCCCTTGAGAACCACTGGATCACAATAAGACCAAAAGAAGATATTATTTGGAGAACAATTCTCAGCACAATAGTGACACTGACTAATGTGTGCTGCTGGTATAAGTGTATCTGGCTCAGCAGAATTGTTGGGGTTTGTAAACACTGTGTATACTTACAGACACTTTATTAGACACCTGCCTTGTTAGTTTTCCTGGTAGGTTTGTCTTAATCATTCTGTAGCTCTCTGTTGGTGTCAGTTTGAATCCACAGTACCACTGATGGCAAAGTCTGATCTGTCTATCAGCACGATGTGAAAGAAACTTTGGATTTATCCAACCAGGCAACTTATTTCTGCTTGTATAATTTTTGCCATTCTCCATGGATCCTGTATTTCTACAAGCTGTTTTCATCTATATTATCAGTGATCGGCCCTTGAGACTGTTGTATGAAAATCCCAGGAGAACAGCCATCACTAGAACTGGCACACCCAGTACCAAACATCATGCAACAGTCACTAAGGCGACTGATTTTGCTTGATTTAATTCTAACTAAAGCATAAAAAATGCTGATCTACCTCATTTAAATCACATATCACATTTAGGTAACAAAGGACTTGTTAGAATATAAAGTTATATTTAAAGTTATATATTAGTTTTAGCTAATTTACTGGTAATTCAGTATAAACCTAATACCTGAGTGCCATAGATTACCTAGTTAGCCGTCTCAAATTACCAGATGCGGACTGGACATCTGTTGGTTTTTTCATGTCTCCCATGAGTACCACATCTACATTTTTTCCAGCTGATATGATGAAACATGGGCATTTCAGACCTAATGCCTATTTCTTTGATATTTCAGTCTTAATGTATGTCAGGGTTTTGTTATAAATCCAACAAGGCAGACAAATCCAAAGGGCAAACAGACAAGACTAGGCAAGGACTAAACTGGGAAATTAAAGAAACAAGGTCAAACCAGGATATTGTATGCACAGGCTTTGTAATGTCACCAGTGGTAATCTAGGAGCAGGATGGTGCAATGAACTAAAGCTTGTGGTGTGTATTTAAAGATTGCTGGTGACTGATGTGTTGAGTAATCTGAGAACTAAAAGCAAAGCTGTAGGCCATATCATGAATCACATGTGTTTTCCATCAGAGCAGTCAATGATGTGACAATGTGCATCTATGTAGGAACATGTTTTTTTAAAAAAAAAAAAAACTTTTATCTAGTAATGACAGAGATCTTTATTACTTAGTTTTTTACACAGCTGAATCCTTGCTGAAAACTCTTTGTGTTTTAATGAACTAATGAAATGATGAATGTCTGATTATATCCAGCTGAACTTAACCATAACCATTAAGCATTAATTCTATCTTCATGATTTAGTTGTTAGCTTCAATTAAGTTTACTGTATAAATAATATATTTGCACTAATGAAAACAGCTCCATCTAACCCTAAACAAATATAAAACTTTAAAATAACAGTGATTGAGTAGCTTCATGACAAACACAGTCCTTGTTTATTTATTTCAAATCAATTCAATTCAATTTTATTTGTGTAGCGCTTTTAACAATGGACATTCGCAAGCTTTACAGAAATAAATACATTCAGGATATAAATTGTAAATGTATGAATTTATCCCTAAAGAGCAAGCCAGAGGAAGAGAAACCTTGAGAGGAACCAGACTCAAAAGGGACCCCATCCTCATCTGGGTGACAATGGATAGTGCAATTATAAATAAAGCCCTTCTATAACTGTGTATTACATGGACAAATAGTTCAATTGTGTAACCAGAAAACTGATTACAGTTTTCACACAAAGTCTGTTTAGTTGAACCTGTTCATTGTCCACTGATGGAGACCTGAGTGCAAAACTGCTTGTGGCAACCGCAGCCCCAAAGTCCCCACAGCGATCGCAGTTCCAAGGCATCACGGTACAACTGCCCATAGGAACTGCAGTCCAAAGCCATCTCCACAGTTCCCAAGTGGCACCATTCCCAGCAATCCCAATGATCTTCAGGCCATCATTGTGGGGCCACCCCCAGCAGCAGCGAGCGATTTCCAACCAATGACAACTCCAACCAGAAGCAGGGCATCAGGATGGATCAGGCAGGTCCAGAGAGCAGAAGAGGTCAGAATGGTATCTCAGGAGTGGCATGTGTAGCTTGACAGAGAGAGAGAGAGACAGAAAGAGAGAGAGGGAGAGAGAGGGAGAGATTGTTCGGTATGCTTTTTGTCCTGTAATGGTTAAGGACAATGTACTTTGCATGCAGAGTGCAAGCACAGACTCTGGCAAGACTAGCTATGACAGCATAACTAAAAGGGAGAGCCAGAAGGTAACACAGACATGAGGGTGCCCTGGGACATAAAGTGGCCAGCCACTCCACCTCCACAAACTTGAGTGAATGCATGAGAGTGAGGGGACGACAGCATCCAAACATCCCAGTTCACCACAACACTCTATGCCTGTGAACCCTCCAGGTCTGCTCCTTTACATAAGAAAAAACTATTCACAAAAGGCTTAACTAAACAAATACATTTTCAGCCTAGGCTTAAACCCTGAGACTGTGCCTGAACAGTAATTGGAAAGCTGTTCCATAACTGTGGGGCTTTGTAAGAGAAAGCTCTACCCCCTGCTGTAGTCTTCATTATTCAAGGGACCAACAAATAGCCTGCACCTTTTGATCAAAGCAGGCGTGGCGGATCATAAAAGACCAAAAGTTCACTCAGGTACTGAGGCATGAGACCATTCAGTGCTTTATCGGTCAATAGTAGTATTTTATAAACAATGCGAAATTTGATTGGGAGCCAGTGCAGTGTGGATAAGATAGGGGTGATGTTGTCATATCTTCTAGTTCTAGTAAGGACTCTCGCTGCTGCATTCTGGACTAACTGAAGATTATTTATGTACCTACTGGAACATCCAGACAGTAAGGCATTACAATAATCCAACCTAGAGGTAACAAAAGCATGTAATTAAGCAAGCAATTAATTTTTATGCACAACGTAGTGAAGTTATATTTTTATCTTAGCAATATTTCTGAGATGAGAGAAGGCTATCCTAGTAATATTATCTACATGAGGTTCAAATGAAAGACTGGAGTCAATAATCAAACCAATGTCCTTTACTGCTGCACATGATGAAACAGAAATTTGCACATTTCTCAACTTTATTAAGTTGTCTGTCATATGGCTTTGCTGAAAATACAACTGTGCGTATCATCAGCAAAACAGTGGAAGCTAATAACATGTTTATGAATAATTTTGCCCAGAGGTAGCATACATAAAGAAAAGAGCAGTGGGCCCAAAACAGAACCTTGCAGAACACCAAACTTTACCTTAGCATGCGTAGAGAAGTCACCATTTACATCTACAAACTGATAACGATCAGTCAAATAAGACCTGAGCCAGGAGAGGGGTATTCCTTTAAAGCCAACAACATTTTCTAGTTCTCAGCCAGTAGTAGGTCATTTACCACTTTAACCAGCACTGTCTCTGTGCTAAGATAAGGCCTAAATCCTGACTGATACATTTCATGAATGTTATTCCTATGTGCAACAATCATTTCTAGGATGTTGGAGAAAAAGGGGAAGTTTCATATTGGCCTATAGTTGGACAATCGACAGGATTTGAGGTCAGGTTTTTTAATCAGGGGTTTGATATCTGCTAGTTTAAATGATTTAAGTACATAGCCAGTGCTAAGGGAAGAATTTATTATGTTTCAAATAGGTTTCATTACTTCTGAAATTATCCGTTTGAAGAAACATGTAGGTAAGGGATCTAGTATACAACTTGATGAGTTTGATGAGGAAATTAGTGAAATGAGTTCAGTCTCTCAAAAGGGAATTGATCTGATATTGTTATATTATTATCTACAGGGCTAGTTATAAAACTGTCTGGATTTTTTGCCTGATATTTTCAATTTTGCCATTGAAATTATTCATGAAGTCATCACTGCTATATAATGATTGTGTGCATGTTTCTGTTGTGGTCTTATTATTAGTTAATTTTGCTACAGTATGAAATAAGAATCTAGGATTGTTTTTGTTAGCTTCAGTTAGGGTGTGGAGATACATTGGTCTAGCAGCACTAAGAGCTTTTCTGTAGCTCAGGAGGCTCTCCTTCCAGGCTCTCCTTCCAGGCCATTTACATTTAAATTTTCGAGTGGTCTGTTTTAAGGTGCATGTGTGATCATTATATGAGTGTGCTAGTTTTTTCTTTCTAATTATTTATCTTTTAAGTGGAGCTACCTTATCTAGCATGTAGCGGAACGTTGACTCTAAACATTCAGTTGCCTGATCAAGTTCCTTGTGATCAGACGGTGATCCAACCATGGTTGGTAACTCTGGGAGATTATTGATAAAACTCTGTGGAGTAGCTGACGTGAATGTACGTTTGATGCAGTAGTGTGGCAAGGCGCTTATATTATTATTATTATATTATTATATTATTGTATATTATATTATGATTCTATTATGATTCTATTATTATGATTAGGACACATTTTAAATGAGATGAGATAATGATCTGAGATAGCTTCAGACTGGGGAAATGTGACTATATTTTCTATATTTAATCCAAATGTTAGTATTATATCAAGAGTGTGACCACCACTATGAGTGGGTCCTATTACGTTCTGATTAACCCCTACTGAATCAAGAATGGACATAACCGCTGTTCTCAGAGGGTCATCTGGGTTATCAAAATGAATATCAAAGTCTCCAACAATTAATGCTTTATCTAAAGAAACAACCAGGTTAGAGATGAAATCCGCAAATTCACAAAGGAATTCAGAATCAGGCCCTGGCGATCTGTAGATAATAATTAGCAGAATCGACTGGGTAGACTTATTTTTGTGGCTACATATTTCATATTAGTATAAAGAAGTTCAAACATGTTGAATTTATGACTAGGTTTTTGTGTGAGCCCTAGATTATCATCATAAATAACTGCAACACCTCCTCCTCTGCCAGTTAGTCAGGGCTGATGTATGTAACTGTATCCAGGAGGACTAGCTCCATTTAATGCTACATACTCATTTGGTTTAATCCAAATTTAAACTGAGTTAAACACAGTTCATTAATGATCAGTAATAGTTTCATTAAAAATAAGCGCTTTAGACGTAAAAGGTCTAATATTTAGCAATCCTAGCTTCAGATCAAAGGCGCTGGCATGGATGGCAACCAAAAGCATTCTTTGAAAAAATGAAAATGGAAAAGAAAGGAAAGTGAAAAATACAAAAGATGAAAACAATAGCACAAAATTGTTGATGAAAAGAAAGAAACAGTATAGTTTAAATGCCAAACGCAGGCAATAAACTCCCGGTAAATGATTCAAAAACAGGAACTACGTCACCAACTACATGACTATCTGTGTGTGTAATTAGGGCTCTGCTGGTCCTTACTGTTTCTGTTTCCAAATGACTGCTTAAACTCTCAGCTTAATATTGAGTAATATTCATATCGATATATCGAGACAATTTAGTAACTATAGTGAAACTAATAGTTCTTACGAAGTTATGATAGTGAGGAATGCACATCTGGGTTAATCAATCTAAATTACATTACTGCAGGTTTTGGTTGTCTTAGGGACCAAGGACATCTTAGGGAGATATGGCATGAAGGTATTTATCCGTATTTTTGTTGTCCTTGGTATCCACATGCCGCAGCAGAAGATATGTAAATGACAGAGGTCATCAAGACTCACTCTTTTTATTACACAGCAATTTGTAAAGCTTTGTTTTCAAATGCACCTTTTGTCCTAATACTAGGCGTGAAGATGATTTATGTATCAGAGAGCAAAGCTTGGTAATAAACTCGGATTATGAAGTGGAGTGGGTGGAATTTCTGAGCTGACATTTGGAAATATTTCAGCCACACTTGTTGTCTCCAACTAAGCCTGAGCCCACATAAAAACAACAATGGCCAGGACTGAGGGTGCCAACCCTGAGAGAACACAAGAAGAACATGATATTAGGGAGGACAATGATATGAAGTGCAAGCTGTTTCAACCTAAGCAATGGTAGAACCAGTGGGAATAATGATTCTTATATTTATCTGTTTTTGCCAATTCTAATACAAGCATCTTTTCTGGTAAAGGTTTACTTAAAGGCAGTGTTCATAACAGCTAAATAACTGTAACCTACATAAACATTTATAATATCCTTAGCTGTTATAAAGACTTTTCTTTTTATGTTGATGTCAAGTTGATGTAACACCCACGTCACATGACTATCATGTGGTATTTGCTGTCTTGTGGCAGTTTCTGGCCTGACGTACATTAGCATGTCTTGACAACTGACTTGTGTACTCCATCTATGAGAAGGTCACATAAAGGTGATGAAGTGACATTTTCATAAATACTTACATTAATGCCATGCTGCTGTAATGTGCCCTGGTCACTGCTATATGAATACAACCAGCTGTCTTGGTATTCTAATATAAATCAGCTAAAAAGTGTTATAACAGAGTCCTAGGCCAACAAAAATCTATCACTTGACATCCGAAGCAAATACTGCAGTTGCTTTTGATAGATTTACAACTGAGAAAAGTGGAAGTTAACAAATATATTCAAGGAGATGAAAGACTATGGTTAAGATCAATAGTAATGAAACCATCACACTCCAGCGCACCCTTTGAGAAATGTTACTTAGGTATATCTAGAAGCATGAAGGGGTAAAAAAAAAAAATCAGCTTTAAGCTTTTCTTAGATGATATAAATAAAATGTTTTGTCTTGTTGATATGGTCAGTACCTTTACAGGGAAGCACAAAAATATAGAAAGAGTTAGTCAAATTAGAAACTCATGCTTAAGTAATGCTTGTGCTTAGCAATAATACTTTTAGCACTTGCCTCCATCATGCTTGCACAATTTTAGTTCAAGATTATTCACAAAAGATTGTTCACAGGGTAAGATGATGCATGTGTATACACAGTGTTGCTCTGAGGTGAAAAATGGTCCATTGTAGATGTTGAAATGTGCCATACTGTTTCATTGACTCAAGCAACATGCTTCCGTTTGCATTACCATCATTAACAATGGTTCAAGGTCAATAAAATACCTATCAGACTCTCCAGGTGTGTATTTTAAAGCACGGCAGCTATAGCTGTAGCATTACTTTCATGTCTGAGTCATAGGCAGCTAAAGGAACTGCCTGACTACCACTTACACTCCTGGGCAAAAAATGGGCTAAACCCAAAATGGCAAAATATTAAGCTTTTAATGGTCTTAAAAAAATCACTGAATTTGAATTTTTCTGAATCTTTCTGAATCAACAGAAATTACCAATAATTAAACAAATAGATGAAGTAACTTAGTATGGGATAACTTTTCCCTTTGATTTCTTTAAATGTTTAACTTGCAGACAGCTTTTTACAGAAAGAAGAGTCACTGTTGTTCCATTCAATGTTCGTGGCTGTAAACAGTTGAAAAGTGTTTCTTGGCTAGTTTGTGTTTAATGTGAGACCAAATATTCTCCATATGGTTCAAATCTGGACTCTGACCAGGCCAGAACATGAGCCTGATGGACTTATTCCCAAGCCACTTTTTGGTTGTCGTTGCAGTGTGGGCAGGAGCATTGTCTTGTTGAAAAATAACATCTGATCGTTCCTCTTCAGAAAGCAACTTTTCAAATGTGGGAAGTAAGCCTTTCTGCAATATTCTCCTGCATTCCTAAGCATTCATTGACTTTTCACAGTGAAGCAGCTCACCAGTACCAGCAGCTGAAAAGGCTCCCCACACCATGACACCTCTTCCTCCATGCTTAACTGTGGTAGAGATGCATTCACTATTGTATTTCTCACCAGATCTTCGAAGACATCTGAAGCATCACCATGCAAATCAAATCGTGATTCATCACTCCACACAACTCTGCTGAACCACTCTGAATCAAACTTTCCATATTCTGCCAAAAACTTCAGTCTGTCTTTGATGTTTTTCTGAGATAACAATGGCTTTTTAACACATCTTCTAGACACAAAGCCTGTATTAGATAACCACTAGATAGCAGGGCTAAAAGGGCTTGGCCCTTTTTTTGCCCAGGAGTGTACAGTAAGCATACGAATAAGCAGAGAGTAATCCCAAACCATAAATCTGGTTAAATTATGAACTGTGGGAAAGCAAACCTCCCACACAGTGTAGTTTAGAGCAAGTAATTCAGTTTCAGCCCTGGATGAGGAAATGAACAAAAGAGAGAGGGAAGGAAGGAAAAGAAAGAAAGAAAGAAAGAAAGAAAGAAAGATGGCATGAGGAGGGAGAGAGCGAGGGAAGCAGTTTGAATAATGCTTGTTCTCTCTTATCTAGTAATTAAAAGAAATTACTCAGAGCCTTCCAATCTAAATATGAAAGCATGTTAATCCAAAGATATTTTGCCTTTTTTCCAATTCCAAGCTTTTTGCTTTGTCTCCTGTGTGTCCTCATTTAAACCAAAATTAGAACCCGAATGCAATTTCTGTGAATTATTATGGATCCCCATCGACACGCACAGAACAAATCCTCTGACAGAAGAGTGTAAACCGTTATAATGCTCTTACATGGGAAAGAAATTGAAGGAATAAAGAACATCAAACAGCAAGCAAACAAACAAGCACACACAGACACACACTCAGGAATGTGATTAGGTTTAGGGTCCAATGAACTGTATCTTCTCTCCATAAACACGTCACTCCATTTGTATACATTTCCCTACTCAGAGTGCTGGCTAAAAGTAGGTACTCTGGAGGCACAGATCCAAAAAATCTACAGAAAATAAGGAATAAAGAAAAGCAGTGCTTTATTTCCTCTTTTCCTATGCCCTGAGGAAGCATTCCTCCACCTGCTGTGCTTCCTCACTAATGGATAAGTTTCTCATTTCACTGTGCAAACCTGTTCTACCTCCAGGTGATGACTGTGCGATGGAGCTGAAGTTGCTGCTGCTTGATTACAATGTGTTTTAGGTTTCATTAAATAGCATAATGCCATGCTGATATCGGGTCAAAGAAAATGAGTCCACATCAATCAATTTTGAGAAAATGAAGTATTGTCTTTCCTAGTGCAGATAATTATAGCCTGAGAATCCCTATTGATCCTCAGTGTAATGAAGTGCATCATTTATAAAAAGGAAAGTTTTATAGTGTCTTGCTAATGAATGTTCATAAGCATTGCATGGTTGTAAAGTGTGGTCATTTGAGGTATCGTAGTCTTCCTGTCAGCTCAAAACAGTCTAGCCATTCTTCTTTGACCTAGCCATTCTCCCCTGAACTGTTGCTTTGTTTTTCATACCATTCTATGTAAACTCTAGAGACTGATGTGTGTGAAATTCCCAGGAGATCAGCCGTTTCTGAAAAACTCAAACCAGCCCATCTGGCACCACCAACCATGCCAAAGTCACAGTCACAGAGATCACACTTTTCCCCCATTCTGATGTTTGATGTGAACATTAGCTGAAGTTATTGACTTTGCATTGCATTGTGCATTGTGCTGCTGCCGTGTGATTGGCTGATTGGATAATTGCATGAATGAGCAGGGGTAGAGGTGTTCCTATTAAAAGTGGCCAGTGTGTGCATTTTCTAAGAGGTCCCTGGCTGCAATATGTGCTTTAAGTTTGAAAACCCCTGATTTAGACAATGACTGAGGGGGCCTGTAAAGTTGTGCATAGCTAGAGATGGCCTACAGTCAATAAAGTATATGGTGCACGGTGTACCTGATAAAATGGGCACAGTAAGTACATACCTGTAGGTGTATATATATAGATGAACATCAACTAAAGTTAATGAACTGTGTCTGCATGATCTTATGCATTATGCTACTGCCATAATTGCATGAATGATGAAGAGTACAGGTGTTCTTATTTCCTATTTATAAGTTTCTGGTGATAGTATTATATAATAGAAGAAAAATGTCTTCATAATGAATCTTCTGTTCTGATTTTCAGAACTTGAGCTCATGAACAGTCCATATGAATTGACACAAGCGAGGTTGATGTGGTTTGATTTCATATGAACAAAGTTATAAAAAACAGACATGACTACTTACCCCTCTCCTTAAACCCTAATCTTTACAACTGTTTATATGAATTGCAAGTGTGAGCCTGTGGTCAAACTTCCTCTCTTGTAGTAGAAACATGACACTGACAATCCACCATGTATCTGCCTGCCTGTTCTGTAATCCCACTCTCATAAGTCAGCTTTATTCCATGGGTTTACAGGCTAAAGAAAAGACTTGTTCTGCTTCTAACTTGAAGAAGCTTTTATTTGTCACATATACATTACAGCACAGTGAAAGTCTTTTCTTTGCATATCCCATTTTTGGCATCCACATCAGCAAAAGTCTTAAGGTGGATTAATCTTAAGGTGGAACCAAGCACAACAGCACCAACAATGGTCATAAGAAAAATAAATAAATGGTATGAAGAAGCAATGCTGTGGCTGATTTCTTTCTCTACCAAGCTGTAGATTCATGCAGCCTATCAATGATAGTCATGTCAGGTGATTACACAGATTACACTAGATTTGATCTCCCTTTGGCCAAGTATAAGTTCACTTACAGGGAATTCGATTTGACAATTGATCCAATAACACATACTAAATTGCAGGCAGACAGGTACAGGGGAACATATAAATAGATTTTCTATTTTCTATTTAAATAAATAAAAATATAAATAAAATATAAGATATGTGTATATATAAAGATAGATATACAAAGAGAGATAAAGATGAGTACAACTTTACAATGTGTGCAATCTGTACATACGTACAGTAAGTAAGTACGTACAGTCTGTATGTCTGTATGTGCACAGTTAATAATACTGGATGATATAGTCTGAGAGACTTTGCACTAGCTCTGAGGATACGGTGCTGTTTTTTTTTTTAGCAGTCTGTTAGTTTGTGTTAATGAAATGTAATTAATTTTATGCAATTGTTAAAACCTTGTGATACAATGCATCACTCAACCCTAACAGTTTCACTGCTGAGCTATTGATAGAGATTAGATTTTAGCTCTCCCGTCTAATATCATGACCAGCCATTACCTCATCTGTAAAACAAACTTGCTTAAAGTGTCTGATGCACTGTCATTCACTCAAGCTCCCCTCTCTTTCTTTCACTCTCTGCCTGTCAGTAAGTGAGTCATGACCTGCCCTTTCACGCATCTCTTGCAATGGACTGTCTATTTCAGCCACCCTGCCTCATCACAGCCAAATCTATTGGCAATACACCTATCAGGTTATGTAGAAATGAGTTAGTCACCATCGAATCTCACCTCACCTCAGACTACACTAATGTTTGCGTGAGAACTTTCTCTGTGGGAGCCTGATCTCTCACATTCTTTAAATACACTCACTGAGACATTCTCATTGCATGTAGCAGACTCTCATTACCACAGACGTCCTGCTAGATAATAGGGCATGATTCCACATTGGGAAGCTGTATTCTCTAACATGATCTTCTTGGGCATTAATTGTGTCTTTTTTTCCCATAATGCATATAAATCGGAGCGCCCCATGCCTCAGAATTAATTTACTCTGTCTTCTGCACCTCTATCAAGCCTTTCTGTCTGTCTCTTTTTTTCATTATTTTGCAATCAAGATTGATGCATTTGTGGAGACATGGAATTATTCATAGTGATTAACCTTGCAAAAGCCCTTAGAACTTTCTCGCTAGAAAACTCTCCTGTGCGTCAGATTGGAGATGACGTTTTTTCTTTAAAAAACTTAACATAAATCTGTGGTTCTCAGTCTATGTCCTAGCAATATAATATGTATATAATCTGTAGCTTTCTTTTAAGTTCATCAGGTAATTGCCAAGTAAATGAGCAGAGGTAGCTGTGTCTTCAGTAACTGCTTTATCCTGGTCAGACTCACAGTGGATTCGGAGCCTAGCCTGGGAAAACCCAGGGGAGAACATGCAAGACAGTAACCTGAGCTCAGAATCAAGAAGAGTTGTGAGCTACCCATCGTGCCACTTTGCGAGCTTAAATCTTATATATAAACATAAACATATCATACATCACTCATGATGTTGCTGCACTGGCAATCCTCACAAAGTAGTTTCCAAATTATTCCTATTATTTACCCTGGTATATCTACCCTGTTACTATACCTTGCCAAAAGAATTATATTCCTGACTTTTGTAACTACATTACATCTTCCTATTAGTTTCACTCTAGCTACTGACAGGGGTGTAGGTATGTTTTTAACATTTGTAGAAACCAGTACCACTGAATGAATGTACCACTGAATAAATAACCTTCAACTCATCTACTTCTCCTTCAGTCTGCTCTACTACTGGCCTATTTCTATTTTCCTCTCCTTCTGTCTCTGTTTTTAACACATTTTCTATTGTTAAACAGCTAACAATGATATACATGACACTACAGTTAACTAGCAAGCTTGTATCAACATTTCTGCTGTCACTTTGTCACTGGAAAACTTAGCTAGCAATTTCTTACTTACACATTATTTGGATTTTTTTAATTAGCCTTTTCAAAAGCATTTGCTGCAAACCTACCTATGTTTTTCACTGGAAAACCTAGCTGGCTATACTTAAGGAATAGCTTAATAATACAATGTGGTAATTGACTGAACAGTATTTTTGTAGTATGATTTTATGACCATTCCACCATCGTGTAGATGGTTTGTTTAATATAGCTAAAATACTAGTAGGTAGGGACAGGCCTCTAATCGCCATACCCAAATGCATATCCATAGCAGTTGCTGAATAATATGCTTCTGAATAACTTAAAAGCAACAAGTTTAAGAGGTTAAAGCCAGAAAGGAAAAGGTGGCTTATAGGATAAGCCTAATTCACAGGCCTTTGTTCACTACAGTTTTACAGTTCCACAGCCATTTTATGTGCTTTATATGGGAAATGCAATTAAAAACAGAGTATGTATTTTTTTTATAAGATAGGAATTTAACTCCCTTTCCTATAGTTGCCACTTAAATCTGTTGACAAAGCAGTTTGCTTAAAGTAATTACCTAATTAGATCCAGGATAGCTGCTCTGGGGAAGGTTTGTTTTCCGCTAAAGTCAGCGATTCTTTTTCAGCCCTAGAAAGCATAACCTCTGCCTTCAAATTGCCGAGGTAAAGGCACAGACACAGTTGTTCCCCACTTATAAAAAAATGAAGAGCTTTTGCCAGCATGCATCTTCCCCAGGAGTGTTTTTTGTTGGGAAACTGAGTGGGCATTGCTCTGGCTAGCAGTGATAACTCAGGGCAAGGTTGATAACAGATACCTCTCCAGTCAACCACAATATGCAGCAAAATTGTCTACAGGTGACAAGACTGAGACACCGTTTTAATGCCAAGCCACCTGCTTTGTGTGAGCCACTAAACCAAAAATAACCAGATGGCACTCAGGTAATGAAAAAGAGAAATCAAGGCCGTCACATCCATGGGTGAGAAGAGACCTTTATTCCCACCCCACATGTTAAAATTCAGTATGGTGGTGTAAATTAGCCTGGTACTTGGCTGGCCCACTCTCAGTGGTGCTACATTAATTATCTTCCTCTAATAGGAGTAAATAGTAACAGTGTGACTGTACATGACATAAAGGCCAGTAGGAGCAGAAACCTGCCTGATACCTGAGTCAATTTAAAAAAAAAAAAAAAAAGCAATTGTTATGCTTTGGTTTCATGTAGTTAATCAGAGAAACTGTCTTATTTAATTTTCTCACAGATGGGTGTTTTATGGATAAGGTCATGATTAAACTTAAAGTGATATGTTTGGTCAGCTTATCCTTCAAACTTTGGGTATGTTTTCTGTATAGGAGAAATAATCAAATTACCCAAAGTACTGGTATTATTTTTATTCATTTGACAACTCAAAATGGTGAACTGAGTGCATGATAAAATAGCGTACATCCCTCACACTTTAGGCTTTCAGGACCTCAATTTAGTATCTCATGGCTAAATTAAGTGTACACAATTAACTGCTGCCACACAAAATGGAAAATAATCGGATGTGCTGGATCAAGTGCTGTTTTATATCTATGATGAATAATGAGGACGGAAGCCATGTTGTTAAATGAAACAAAATGTGCAGTAATTAATGTGATCATTTCAACTCTGACTATTTACACAGCAATATACTGCCAGTATGCTAGATTGCTATTTTACGTTGACATCAAATATAATAAAATGCTTTTTCTGCATTGATGCTTCAGTCCGCATGTTTTAGGAGGCTTAGAGGACAGTGCTCAAGAAAAATCAGGCAACCTCAGAGATGTGAACTACACATAGGTAATAATCTGAATGAACTACACATTTGCATAATCTGAATGGGGCACCCAGAAAATCAACATAGGTACCTGTGGTAACTGTGGTAACTTTCCCCATGTAAATATTGACATAACTTTTGGACTTAAGTCACCAACTCTGAATGCAGACCATATTAAAGGTTATGTAGTACAAGTAGTTCATGTACTGGAAAGGCTAGTCTTGTTCAAGTCACCTAGTCTTACCTCTCGACATTCAAAATCACCTGAATGACAAAAACTGTCAAAGGCACAGGTAATGACAATTTTTAAAATGTATTCTCATTAAATCAGTCAAATAGAGAGCAGTGGCCTCTAGGTACATATCTGAAGTGACAAGGGACTTCATACCTCGTGAGAGAGACAGGATGACAGAGACCTGAGACTGAATGTGGATCAGGCTTTGCTGTCTAGTCACCCGAGACATCATTGTGAGCCTCTGTTTGGATCTCATGAGAAAGACACATCTAATGAGGGTAGAAAAGGCCATCAAACCTCAGAAATGGCCAATATATAGTATTCCAGATTCACTAAGGCATGTCTCTCTTCACACACACTTAGCCATATAAGCAGGAAAACCCTCAAAGGATAAAAGGCTAGACTGTGTATTGTGTAGCAGCCACATTTTCATACTGAAGCTGTGTCATGGTCTAACTCCTTGAGTAAGTGAGTGCCACGGTCTCTCACACACTCACACAGGAGCCTGACACCCAGTGACCAATGTTGAGCTGGACTTGCTCACTGACCACCAGTGACCCATGACAGATCCGCACTCAGCCAACAGTGTACAGTAATCAAGTGTAAATAATTTTTTGGGAGGCAATATCTCTACATTGCTCCAGTATAAATGTTTCTTTAGCTTTTACTTCAGTAAAAAGCAGATGGCTACTTTTACTCCTTTATATGAGATACCTATGAAGCTAACCTATGTAGATGCAAATTGTAAGCTACTTTTACTGCCTAAAGTGCTAGACAGCATTACCATGGTCATGAGTTAAGTGAACTGGCACTACTTCTTACACAACAGTAGTTGTAATTATTACAACTGTTGACTCACCAAGCTATCAGTTATCCTTGTTGTCAAGGGCCTTTAAATTATATCAATTATTCCCCAACGCCCAATATTTTACTTTATACATTATACACTAATGGTATAATACATTGCATCTGATGTATGTTTGACGTGATATTTGTAAGACTTTATAACTTTTGGTTAGATGTCTCTCTTAAATGTAAAAACAATTACATTACAAATTGTATGTATTACAATACAAATAGCATGAACTAATTCTACATGGATGGTGTAAATACAGCCTATATAATTTTAATACTTTAATAATCTCATGTGAGTGTAATAGGACTAGGCATTCTTATAAAGTCACTGCAGAATGGAAAAATTAACCACCATATGAATATGGATTTGCTTTCACAGGTGTATTAAAATCATACTGTATTTCATTTTGACTGGCATGTATTATTCAGGGTGTATTCCTTGTCCCCAGTTTTTTCAGATCCCCCTGTTACGGCAAATCACATACATTTCAAATATAATTATTCGAATAATGTTGGATTATTATGTGTGAAAACTTGTGAAAGTGCATTTAAATGTGTTATGCCCTGATGCTGCAAATGGGCACTCAATTAAACACATCATGTGAATAATATGTGATCAATAAAATCACACGTCCTACATATTAAAAATTAACATAAGAAAATAAAATGGTAATGCGAAAAAATCACGTGGAAAAAATTTAAATCCTGCACTACATGTGAATCATGTGATTATTCGTATTTGAAGTTTGTTTGTCTTTCCACTAAGGGACTGCAACACTGACCAAGATAAAAAGGTTACTATGAACGAATGACTGAATGACTGAATGAATGAATGAATGAATGAAAACATCTTATGCAACCAAAAAAATTCAGAGCTCTGAAACAATCTTTATCTCAGTGACCTTTTCAATGCCAATATCCACTGCTCAGTAGTACCAAAAATCCTTTCTCGTGGATGGTTGCACAGACTATAAACCGAAGGTCTAGAACTTTAGTGGTGGGAGCCGAAACAATTTATGTGGGTTATACTGAGGCCCATGTTTGAAAGTCTCTCACAGACAAACTACATATTGATTGAATGTTCAGCACAAAGTGAAAGATAGGGTTATTTAGGACCAAAACACTTCACAAAATAAATTACTAGCCTATATCTTCACTTTTTGAAATGAAACAATTTATTTAGCTGGTGCTTGTCTGAAGCATGTTGTCACATTTTTTGTTTATTTTTTAGAATTAAGTATGCTATAATTAGCTAGTGTGTTAATGCTTCAGTTTTAGAAAACAGAGGAAAACAGCAGATGTAGGTAATCTTTAACAGGCCAAAACACATTGATTTCAGTGGAACATATGGAGGTTTCCTTATGGAAGGTTTTTCCCTACGGTGACTCGCAATCGAATCTAATGCCAACCTGCCTGTGTGCTTGATTCCAGTTGTCAAATATCCCTTTCTTGATTTTGGAAGAAGTTGGCACATTAGTAATCTCAATTATTATTTCTGTCTAGGATCAATGCACTTCACATTAAAGTTAAACTTTGTTTTGATAATGTTCTGTACTGGCTCAGAGGGAAAGTTCCAGATGTGTACTTCTGTTTCAACAGGCTTTTAAAAAAAAATGCATAAATATTTGGTGTAAACTAATACTTTATAAAAATGTGACAGTAAACTCATAGTCTGGCGTGGACTCTGGATTGTAAAATTGCATGATGTAGACAAAAAATAGAATATACATAAATACAAACAATAGTTTAGAGAAAGGTAACAGAGGAAAAATATAGAGTGTAACCATTCTGTAGTCTGAAGAAGTACTGTATGTATACTGTTGATTTCCAGATGAGCGGCAATTGGCTGAGAACAAGGCTTTTGCTGTAGAAAGAGAACCATTACCCCCATTGCACCAATACAGATTACAAGATGGTGGAAAAATGCTAACTTGCTATTGCAGGAGTTCAGCAGTTTCTGAAATACTCAAACTGCCACCAACAACCATGCCACAGTCAAAATCACTGAGATCACATTTCCCCCCATTCTGATGTGTGATATGAATATTAACTCAAGCTCTTGACATGCTCTTAACAAACAATAGAGGCTATGTTCGTGTCTTCTTTAATATCCATAGAAACCTACAGAATAAGCCAATCAACTCTTCAATGAGCATCATGCAGACTTGATCAATCAAACTGTCTTTCATGTCTGTTATGATAGATAATTGAGACACACAATTGAGAATAGGGCAAAATGCAGAAACTCATTGTTAGAACTAGAGCAGCATATCCAATCCATCTGGGAAAAAAATACACTATATAGCCAAACGTTTGTGGACGCCTGACCATCACACTAATATGTGGTTCTTCCTCAAACTGTTGCCACAAACCTGGAAGCACACAGTTGTATAGGATGTCTTTGTATGCTGTAGCATTATAATTTCCTTTACTCAAACTAAGGGCCCAAACTTGTTCCAGCATGACAATGCCCCTGTGCACAAAGTGAGGTCCTTGAAGATATGGTGTGCCAAGGTTGGAGTGGAAGAACTCGAGTGGCCTGCATAGAGCCTTGACCTCAACCCCACTGAACACCTATGGGATGAACCTTCAATACAGACTGCACCCCAGACCATTCATGTGGCTGAAGGAGCACAAATCCCCAAAGCCATGCTCCAAAATCTAGTCCAGATGTGTGGAGGTTATTATAACAGCAAAGGGGGATGTTCAAAAACACATATGGGTGTAATGGACAGGTCAAACTTTTGGCCATGTAGTGTATATAGCATATAGCCTAAGTATATGTTATACCTCTGGTGTGTGTGTGTGTGTGTGTGTGTGTGTGAGAGAGAGAGAGAGAGAGAGAGAGAGAGAGAGATCATGTCAACAGAAGTGATGGCTCTGTCAAGAGAGATGGAATACTAATTCAAAAGTATAGAGACTATTAGACCACTGCATTTGTCAACCCCTTTTGTCTCTGTGCATTTTAATTGGTGTTTGAGCAATTTCTACTAGCATGTAATGCACAGGAAGGCTTTAGCAGACTGAAAGTGCGGTGAGATTTAATTGTGATAAACATGGGTTAAATTGGAAGAGAGTACATTGGTTTATGTGACTGGCAATCAGAGCTGAGCTATAATTTGATGGAAATATAAATCATGGCATGGTGTAATGGTGATAATTATAATGGTAATATAGTTTCACACTGCTTTATAGAGAATGTTTTTTTATTTCAAAACTCTTTCAATCAAGGCAATAGTTAGCTGTTGTGTATATACACATCTGATTATTAAAGCCCAAGCTAACATGGTAATGCAGGAAAAACCTTTGTAATACTAAAGATCTGTCATTGCATAAGCATTTACCAATGGTAAGTTCAAGAAATATACACTCACCTTCCACTTTATTAGGAACCTGCACAGGCAGTTATCCAATTAGTCATCATAATGTTCACATCAAACATCAGAATGGGGAAAAATGTGATCACGGTGTCTTTAGCCATGGCTTGATTGTGGGCTGGTTTGAGTATTTCAGATACTGCTGGTCTCCTGGGATTTTCACACACAGCTGTCTCTAGAGTTTACACAGAATGGTGCAAAAAACATCCTGTGAGCAGAGGGTCTGCAGACTGAAATGCCTTGTTGATGAGAGAGATTAGAGGAGAATGACCAGACTGGTTTGAGCTAACAGGAAGTCTATAGTAACTCAAATAATCATTATTTACAAATGGGTTGAGCAGAAAAGCATCTCTGAATGCACAGCACATCAAATCTTGAGGTGGACCACATCAGGTTCCACTCCTGTCAGCCAAGAACAAGAATCTGAAGCTCACCAAAACTGGACAGTTGAAGACTGGAAAAAGACAAGGTGATTTTTTTTTCTAATCTTCAACTGTCCAGTTTGGGTGTCCATGAAAGCCTCAGATTCCTGTTCTTGACTGACAGGAGTGGAACCCAATGTGATCTTCTCCTGTTGGAGCCTGTCCACCTCAAGGTTCGATGTTTTGTGGATGCTGAGATGTTTTTATGCTCTCCATGGTTGTAAGGAGCGATTATTTGAGTTACTACATCCTTCCTGGCAGCTTGAACCAATCTGGCTATTTTCCTCTGACTCAGAATCACAAACACAGGAACCACGGCTCAGAACTCCGTCCATCCATTGCAGGTCGCAGGGAGCCTATCCCAGGGGGTTCAGGGCACAAGGCAGGGGACACCCTGGACAGGGTGCCAACCCATCTCGGCCAGCTCAGAACTCACAGAATATAATTCTTATATAATTCGTATACATGTGATGCATAGATGGAGGGGGAAATGAGGTGCAAGTGAAATTGTTCAGCACAGAGGTGGACAAATCAGTAGCCCGGACAAGCAGCTATCATGTTTGGGCTATTAGGTTTTTATTCGTAGTTGCCTATTGGAGTTTCACCAACCAGAGAAATAAATCCCTATGTCCTATTGCAAATCAAAGTTTTCATTTGGCAAACATAATGTGCTTCAAGGTGGTGTGAAGCAACTCCATGCTGTAAATATAGCACTCACTTCTGAGTCCTGCCGCCTGCTGATCTGGTGTGTCTGAGGTGTGATCTGGTTGACAGTACAATGATTTTTCCTAGGAAGATTAATTAGCATGCAGGAATTAGGAATTACAAACATGCAAGTTTGTGAAAACACTGACAAAATCAGGTCCAGCACAAAGCCTGCTACCTGTAGCACAATACATGCATATTACTTGGCAGTTACACATAGCCAGCCAGATGGCAAACATGATGTGCTACATCAAAAAGAATAAGGACTATGGCTACATAGTCATCCCCTCAGCACGTATTCATATATTCGATACTCAGTTCCCTTAATCTGTATTAATGCACTTAACTAGCTAACTAGCTCATCATGTTAAATATTACATTATGTTAGCTACCAATTGTCAAAGCGGTTTCTGGGCAACAAAAACATGGCACCGGGCAGCACATGGGAGATTTCACTTGCCTGGTGGGCTAGCTCTGATCGACAGAATGAGTTTTCTAGGTTGCCACAGTGATATCTTGTTGCTTCTTATGTATCAGTGGGTGGCTTAAATGTACAACAGCATCCTTAAATTCCAATTTTCTCAGATGTAAATACAACATAGAAGTGTGTTTCTCCAGAGGCGGTATTAAAACTTTATACATTTGGCAATGTGCTGACTGAGGGAGGTTTGAAGCAGAGCAGGCACAGGAAGAGAGACCCTGCTGCTTGTACACCCTACCAACGTCACATACACTGACAAAGAATAACTTTATGATTTGACAGCAATTACATAATCATGCAACATCTTTTGCCTCCTCATATAACACAAATGTGTATTGCACATGCACATAGTTTACTCTATTCATGATTCACCCAAGAAACTATTATTATGGAAATGTAGCCCTTTATGTTTTCCTTCTGAATGTCAGAGACTTGTAAAGTAATAGTCATCCATGCTTTCAACTGCACAGAGATCAACAAAAGCAATCTGACAGCAGCTTATTCACACATAGCTATGCTGTCATTAGCTGTACTACTGTAGCAATTGCTGCATTGTATTTGTAAGATCTCATCTCTCTGGTGCTATTTTCTTATGTGTCCATTTGGGTTTCCATTGCTTTTGAGCGCATTCAGCCTTTCTCTGCAGCCATGAGTGATTAGTAATGGGTAAACGTCCACTGGTTTGAGCATGCACAATGAAAGTTAAAACCTCACAACAGCATTTGATAGAGTTTCCATGGCTACAGGATCACAGATGAATGAGAAACAGAGCCCAGATGAGAAAATAAGTCTAGTGAAAATCAGTGATTTTCTTTAGAATGACAAGTGGACTCCTCTAAGTGTAATGTAAATTCTCAGTTACATGCATACACATTATGACATCATGCATAGTATTGACATTAATGGCACTATTTTCAAGTCCGTCAAGAGGCTGTAAATATTGCTCCCCTTCATAGAGTTTTTCTGTTTGTTAGCTAAAATTGTTCAAATAAATATTATAGGAACACAGTAAACATGTTTAGACACCTGGTATTACCAATACCAGTAGCAATAACATAAAACCCTGAAACCCTCTCTGGTGAATACTTGAGCACATCTTGCCAGTGCTCTCAGCTTTTATGCCCTGATATTCTTCTGTCTTTGCAGCTGTCATTATTCTGAGTGTGTCCACAGAGCCTGAGCCTTTATAGATCCTAGAGATTTTGTTAGAGAATAGGAGAACTTTTGGGAAATAAGATGGCATTGAAACGCTTCTTTTCTGCCCTTGTTTTGTTAAATAAATAGCCATCTCCATCAACATTCACCTCCAACTCTATGTATGAAAAACATATCCCATTCAGATTTGAAAGACAGATATCACTCCCACTCCCACTCCCTATCTTCCCCAGCATCCTCCTCTTCTTTCCTTCTGTGAATGCATATTTATACAAGAGAACATCATAGAGCCCATTTTTAGAGGACCATTCTAAATCCAGTATTGATATTTATGCTTAGAAATTGATGACAATGAATGCATATTTTTTGCAATGTGCAGTGAGAGGCAAGATGCAAGAGCAGAAACTCTGTATGATCTTTATTGTTTTATAAAAGACTTTGCAACAATAAAAAAAAAAAAACATGGATCAGGGAGTAACACAGAACAGGTGAAAACAATCAGGTAACAAACCAATGCCAGGGCAGAGGGGGTAGGGGTGTTCACAGAGTGAAATTAATTGTGATCATTTTTCCTGGCGATGCCCTCAAGGGTCTGTAGTGCAGTCATTGTTGATCACTGCTTATTTTGGGGCATTTTGGCTATAGTATATTTTTGAATAAGACAATTAAAAGGGGAAAGGTTTCTGAGTGAATGGTTGGAAGATTGCAGGTTCAAATCCCACAACTTCCACTGACAACTGAGCAAGAACTTTCAGGCTCAGTTGTAAGTTGTTTTAAATAAAAGTGTCTGCTGAATGAATACATGTAAATGAAAAATCACATAATTGGTATCCTAGATTTCTTCAGGTGCTTTGTCCTTGGTGAAGAGCAACCTATTTTTATTTGAAGTCAGTCGTAGTTAGAATGAAGGTGCTCCCATCGTCAGTAACATGCTTAATAAAAAAGAACAGGACACTGTGCATATAGGCTTCCGTACTTGACACATACCAGTTTCATCTTACAATCTTCTACACAACATGCTTTCAACATGGTGTTAAATATTGTGTTAAATATTGTGAAAGTTAAGTAAATTAGGGTTATGGGTGGAATTAATGCTTGCACCTTTTCTTCATTAGTATGGAATCCAACCTTACCATTCTCCATCATTAAAATACATAAAATAAAATACAAAAAGTATTTTCTGTGAAATCAGGTTTGTTCTAAAATAGTCAAGGGTATGACAAAAGACAAAATACAGTTGAATGCAAACGTTTGCATATCCTTGCTGTTAAATGAAGAAACCAATAAGACATTGATGTGTTAATTTATTACAAGGTTGCTAATTGTGAAATATTAGCATGTGATAAAAACACTGATATATATGTACATATGAGAACATGGGCTCCAGACTTCAGGCAGTCATTGACTGCAAAGGATTTTTATTATGTCACTTTGTCCAAATACCTTTGGGCCCCTGAAAATGGAGGTACTTTGCTGAAAATGGCTGTAATTCCTAAATGCCATATATATATATATATATATATATATATATATATATATATATATATATATATATATATATATATATATATATATATATGTGTGTGTGTGTGTGTGTGTGTGTGTGTGTGTGTGTATGTGTGCAAAAATATTAAATGTTTTAAATTTGCGTGAATCTCTGGCTGATTTTTCCCCCAACTATTTTCTTCCAGTCTTTGGCATTATATTTGTGCTTTAGTTTTAGTCCATTTTTGAATGATGGTTTTCATAATTCATCATGGTAACCTTTTCTACTCTTTGACATCTTTTTATACCAATGCCTTTTTATACCATATTTTAGGCCTTATAAAAGCTGTATTCTTCATCTAATTGACACTTGACTGTTCAAAAAATGGCTTCAACTTTTAATTCCTTAATAAAACCTAATAAAGTTTTGACTGTTTTGCATCAAGCATTCGCATAAAAACAACAAAAACATCAATGTGGAAGCAAACCTTTGAGTTTACTAATGAAGATAACTGCTGATAAGATCATTTATACTTAATTGCTGTTGTTACAGGTTTTCAAAAGAAATGCAATAATTAATGAACTTGGAATTTTGTTTTGCATAAATTGTCAAATAGAGATGCATTATACGCTTTCTTTTCCCACAGAAATCAAGGGAGTGCAAACTTTTGCACTCTTTGAATTTGAATGTGTTCTTTGGTGAGCAGCACCAAGGCAAATCACTATACACTTCTGATAAATTAAAATGAATTTAGACACACACAGTAAATATCTTTTAGCACTTTCTTAATCTCTCAGAAATCACAATACACCCACTTGTGTTTATGAAACAGCAGATGCTCTGTGTAGGTATATTCATCCTTTATTCTTCACAGCCATTAATCCTAAAAGTGTAGGGAAGAAATAGGATAATCCTACAGAAAATTACATTTCACTGTCACCAACTCAACCTCTGTATGATACAGAAATTGAGCCATAAATATGGATAGAGGCCTTTAGTATGTATTATGCATTGACATTGGATTAATGTAAGCTGTGTAAAATCCTTCACTGTGCCCTCTCTGGGTAAGAAGGCGTCAAGTTTTGAGGTGGATTTGATTGCCTTGCAGACATTCATGACCTTGGGCATCTCCACTCCTGCATTTCTTCCCTCACTGTAATCTTAAAATGGTTCTCTTTTCCTGCCTTTTGCCTTATGGACAACGGATTCTATTAGACATGTTGATTTATAACAAATTTGTTAACATTTTGGATTTAATTAATTAGTATTTAAATGGGTAGGGGATACATATTACCTTCACTGCAACCATTTTAACATTTCAGTGAAACTGGAAGGAGTCATTCTGCCAATTCCATTTACCTTCTTGCCTACCTTTTATATGTTAACTGAGATCTGTGTTGCTTATCTGTCATGTTTATTCAGATAGTACAAATGAAAACACAAATCATTGAAAACCCAAAGCACTGCATACTGTAATATTTTTTTCCTGATTTAATTAAATTCAGAACACCAACTAATTATCAGTGCTCTCATGAGTTGGATTTATGAGTATGGGAGTTTGGGATAAGGGAAACCATTAAAAACTTGCAGCCTGTTATTCCACCAGTGTATGCATTTTGACACTCCCTAATGTAGAGCATTTACACTGATTATTCATTTAGACACAATTATTATTTCATAATTCTTCATTCTCAATCTTCTCCAAAGATTTTAGATTGTTTTGTTCTTAGTCATTCAGTGTTGTAATTGTCTATGAAATACTGTTTTAGATTATTTTTACATTGGCAATCATATATATATATATATATATATATATATATATATAATATATTAATTGCTCTATACATTTGCTCACTACAAGTATTGATCTTTTTTTTTTTTTTTTTTGTTATCCCAGAGACTGTACTGAACAGAGCCACTACTGGAAATATGGGGCAGCACATAATGGTAAATATGGAAAAAGCTAAACAAGAAGATTCTACTTAGTCTGTACTATGTACTAAAAGCCACTATGCTTTGCCCTATGTAGTGCACAAAGCAGGAATGGAATGGGAAGCCATTTGGTATTTGGCCAATTCTCTAGGCTGACAAAAACTGTTACCATAGAAACAGACATAATTAAGGATGGCATCATCGAACCTTTGCCCCCCATCTTATGGAGAAACATTTTGTAGTTATGGGTCTCTCCCCATTCAAGTATATTGGAGCCTGGTCTTGTATAACTAGAAATAACTGCCCCTGATCATTGACAAGATGGCCAAAGAGTAGAAAGACTTTACTATAAGGACTTTGGACACACTTGCTTACTCTGTATGGGGATTGTAACCATGGGGATATTAGAGTACATGCATAATATGGAAATGCACCTTTCATGAGACATACATCAAATCTATGATTTCACATTTCATGTAAAAAATAATTAGAAGACTTGTTACTGTTTTAAAAACACATACACACGCAACATGTATATATTTCAAACTTTATTATAATCTGAAGCCAGGTTTCGCAATATAGTCCCTTTAATAGATGTTGTTTATATATAATTTATGAATCTGTACCTTTCAGTATGAAAATCACTCAAGCTGAAGTTTATTAAAGTAAATTAAGTCCGGTGGGTTTTTTCCAGGGAATAAACAGATCATCTGAGTTGACACGGAAATAAATCAGTCAGAATATATGCACTATAACCAGCTCTGAACCAGACCAGTGGAGCGGTCTTGATTTTCCAGGCTCAGAAAGAGTGAGCACATTAAGCCAATGAGTGAAAAAACACCACAGGCACTTTCTATTTCCATCAGCAGAGACATGAATTGGCACATCTTAGCCCACTGACTGCATTGCTTTTTCCATGGAACAGTATTGAACATTGACTCATGTGTCCACATATTTCTCTTTCTCTGCTCTCTCTCTCTCTCTCTCTCTGCTTTCTTTATACAACTGCTTTCCACTTTCCTCAGTTTCTTTTCATTTATAATGGGGAATGTATGGGTTGTAATATGAAAATGAGGACGTGGGAGGACGTTCAGCAACTCTCCTTGTGTATATGCTGTCCATTATCCATTAGACTCTAAAATCATGAAATACATAGAACACCTACACACAGTAATTGAAGAAATAATTAAGCAGTAACACAAAGATGTCATTTTATCTGCTTCCTCTGGCTATGGCTCTAGCCTAATTTTCAGATATCTGTTGTCTAAACCTGTGAAATTTAGTTTGAGTTTATTAGGAAACATAAAGCCAACTATATTTCCCTCTCTCTGTCTCTCTCTCTCTGGTTTCTTGACCTTAGTGCCTGCCATGTGAATGTAATCCCCTCATTACACAAGCCCCTTTTATTTAATCACTCTTCCCGCTATAGACAGACTCCCGGGTTCACAAAGGAGTTAATTATCTATTAGAATGAAGACCGGTTTAGGATGTGATCCATTTGTGCATCATGTGGCTAAAAACCCTATTTGGCAATAATAGTAATAGCAATTATGACAATAAAATCAAATGATCTCATTTTTTTTGTCGTTTCACTAATATCTTGAAGTCAAGACCAGAGCAGATAATAATCCCTCCTTGTACTGTAAGTCAACAACAGTTTAAGTATGCAGCTGCCTACAACATTGTCTGCTGCACACAGCCCTGCATTTAGGTAGTATGAAAATAGACAACCAGAGCACAAAATTATACTAGTGCGCAGTTTTTAAAATTTCCCAGGAGTCAAGAGTGAAGCTCACTCATTACGATTTAGATCTCGTCAGTCCCAGTTTCCAGAATGTCATTGGAATCTCAGGCATCTTGAAGATGCTGTGTCAGATGACTGTATTGCAATACTGTATGAACATAAACTGTGCACTCTTACAAGTGAACTTTCCATGTGCTATTTCAGCTTCTGCCTATAAGGAAGCCTGTAAAAATAAGTGATATTATTTTAGGATAAGGTCTTAGGTACATACCTTATGCAAAGGTGCAATAAAAAAAAGATATTAATATTCACAGGTCTCTTACACTTTAATCTAGGTTGCCAGGATGGTTGGTTGTCAACCCGCCTAAAAATATGTTTAATGCTGCATTGTTGTGCCAACAAAATTCCATATAGTGAAGAAGCTTTCAAAGTGGTAAAATTAAATGTTTCTAAATATACATAGTGAGAGTTATATAGAGCAGTAAACAGTAAAAAAAAAAAAAAAAAATTAAATAAATCCAATCAATATTTGATGTGACCACCCTTTGCCCTTAAAACTACATCCATTCCCTAAAGTTCACAGAGTTTTATAAGGAAATCAGCTGGTAGGTTGTTCTAAATATCTTGGAAAACTTGCCAGAACATCTTCAATGTTGTTTTTATCTGAAACGTAGTCTATTATTCTTTGCTCTTGTCTACTGACACACAATTACAGAAGATTTAAAATAAGGTAAAAGTAAAATCAGTTAAATATGTATAAAAGAGAAGAAGAAAATGGGGTGCCTAAAAGTTTAGCCCAGTCCTGCTCCTAGGTGTGTGTGTGTGTGTGTGTGTGTGTGTGTGTGTGTGGTGTCCTGTGATGAACTGGTGTTCCATCCAGGGTGTATTGGAACCTCTAACCCAGTGTTCCTGTGATTCACGGTCACCTTGACCATGTTGAATGCTGCTTCAGTTATGCTTATGATTTAATGGGACTCCACTAAGATAGCCTTTTTCCATCTCAGAAACTTTTCTAATCTAAGAACTATAATGATATTATATGACACAGAAAAAAACTAGTTAATGCTTTTGTTACCTCTAGGTTAGGCTATTCTAATACCTTGCTGTCTGGATGCTCCAGCAGGTGCACAAACAAGTTCCAGTTAGTCCAGAATTGAGCAGTCCTTATTAGAACCAGAAAGAGTGATCTGAGATGCCAGTGATCCTGACCCCTTCTGCTCCTCCTCGCTGCTTGACCCATCCTGATGCCCTACTTCTGGTTGGAGTTCTCATCGGTTGAGTTCGCTCGCTGCTGCTGGGGGTGGCCCCATATGGACGGCCTGAAGAACTGTTTGGATTGCTGAGGATGGTGCCACCTGGGGGCTGTGGAGATGGCTTGGAGATCACATATGGGGAGTTGTACTGTAATGGCTTGGGACTGCGAATGCTGTAGTGGCTTTGGGGCTGCGGTTGCCACGAGCAGCTTCGTACTCAGGACTCCATCAGTGGACAGTGGATAGATTTTAACCAACCGGACTTCTTGCGAAAACTGTGATGAATTTATGGTTGCACAATTGCACTATTTGTCCTTATAGCGCACAATAATAGAAGGGGTTTATTTATAATCGCACTATCCGTTGCACCCAGATGAGGATGGGTTCCCTTTTGAGCCTGGTTCCTCTCAAGGTTTCTTCCTCATATTATCTCAGGGAGTTTTTCCTTGCCACCGTCGCCACTGGCTTGCTCATTAGGGATAAATTCACAGTGATAAATTCAAATATTTGCAATATATTGTTTGTGAATCCATTTATTTCTGTAAAGCTGCTTTGTGACAATGTCCATTGTTAAAAGCGCGATACAAATAAAATTGAATTGAATTGAATTGATCACATTACCCCTATCCTATCTACAATGCATTGGCTCCCAGTAAAAATTCTCATTGATTATAAAATACAACTAATGACCTCTCCCCACAGTACCTGGGTGATATTTTGGTCTGTTATGATTTGCCATGCATGCAGGCTCTTTATTAGCACCTAGAATAATGAAGAATACAGCAGGGGGCAAAGCTTTTTCCTACAAAAGTACTTCCCAAAAGCAGTTTATGCAAAAGTCTCACACTCATCCCAGAATTCCTAGTGAACATTCTTTCAACACACTTAGTATCATGTGCCTTTACTCTTCAACAGCTACGTACTGTAATGATTTATTATCCCAGTGTCTGGTGTCATCCAGAAGAGAATAGGTTCCCTCTTGAGTCTGGTTCCTCTCAAGATTTCTTTTTCATGTCATCTCAGGGAGTTTTCCTTGCCACTATTGCCTCTTGCTTTCTCATTAGATCTACATCCAGATTTCTGTAAAGGTGCTTTGTGACCATGTCTATTGTTCAGATTGCCATACAACCAAAATGAAATTGAATTCAATTAATACTGTAAGTGTCCCATCTGACTTCAACTCTTCTACATCATTAGCTGAAATGCACCTAGACCATGACAGAGCTGTCACTGTGCTTCACAATAAACTTGCATATGTGCAGTCTTATACTTCTCACCAACTCCTCTTCTGACATACTGGTGCCTTTGTGAACCAGAAATCTCAAATCCAGACTTATCACTGTATAAAACTTTCTGCTACTGGTTGTTGTGCAATGCTTTAAAGCTTTAGCATAGTGAAATATTTTCTGCCTTGCCTTTCTGAAAATAATGGTTTTATATCTACAACCGACCTTCATGACTATTTCTCCAAGACGTCTACTTGCCAGTGAAATAAGATAAGATAAGATAAGATAAGATAAGATGTACCTTTATTGATCCTTTATTGATATGTTTTCTTTGTTGCCAGACCTTGGCCATATTTCTTTCTGTTTATTAACCCCTTCAACTCTGAGGACCTGTTGGTGGGTCTAGACTTACAAAGCTCACATTTAACTACATACCTTTCCTACTAAGTTTATTGTAGTCACTGGGTGGTGGGTATTTCAATGCCCCTGTCACCAGTTCATCCAGTTTCTTCAAATTTCTTTGATAATATGAACATCTGTAAGTATCTGTACTTACCTTCTAATACACCCATCTCTTGGCAAATGCAAAACATTCTTGTTACTCTTACTGTATTAACTAAAAAGATAAATAGATAATGCAGGGTTGTGGGTACCACTGCACTATTTCAACAGGCTGAGCTTTTCATTATTCATCTTGTAGGGTCTTTATGATTAATATCCTATCAAAAACACCACAAACCATTTCACAAAAAGACCTATTAGCAGCTATGACTCAAACTGACACCTTGACTCAAACTGAAATAACAATAGGTTTATATTAATGCGCTCATTCTAACACGGACATTCTTCACAGACACCTGTATGACGAACAGTCCACATAATCTATGACTAATAGATTATTATAATACAGCCAACCAATTTTACTTTACCAAGATACCTAAAAGGCCCTTTTTTTGCTTCCCAACATTTGAATTAAAATCTTGGACATTGGTCTGCCTTTTAATTTTCAGTCTTTTCTCATAAATATGAACATGACTCAAAATGATGTGTTAAAAGCCTGTTGTCCAGTGAGCATTAATCTTTCATCCCATTAGAACACTGTGTACTTGAATCTGCAATAAACACCAAGAGATGCACAGGCTTCACTGAGTATCTATTAGCGCTGTGTTGGGGGCTTCAAAGGAGATTTTTCCCACAGACTGAGCTGCCTGCTGAAAACAGTTTGAGTTTAATGAATAAACAGTGCGATATTGCAGTGATGTATCTGATCATTTAATTTACTAAAATTCCAGCAAGGTTGATGAATAATATAGACAATTTGGTAAGCCTTTCTGTAGTGCATTTTAATGAAATTTTTAGGGCAAGATGGGCCACAAGCAATCGCCTGTGGTTTCTGTCGAAGACTCACCCTTGCTTTAGTAGATAATCTCACCTGGATGCGGTACACATGTTCCTAAGAACATCTCCAGTAATCATAAAAACTGTCCTCTGCTCATTCCAGGACTCTAACTCAATATGCTCATACTGTAATATAAATTATATCTAAGTCTAACAATTTCTGGTAAAGGTGCAATATTTGTATATTAGGATGGTAATAATGTTGTGTGTTGTGTTGTGTTGTGTTGGATGTATCATGTTGCGACCAAAAACCAAGAAAAATTCCCGATACATGTAAATGTATATGGCGAATAAATGATTCTGAACATCTTTTCAACACACTTAGTACCATTTGATATTATAGTATGCTAAAGTTGTAGAAGTGTAATGATTTATAATCCCACTAACCAGTGTCACAGAGGACGAGTTCCCCTTTTGAATATGGTTCTTCTCAATGTATATTCTTCAAATTATCTCATGGAGTTTTTCTTGCAGCTGTCATCTCTGGCTTGTTCATGAGAATCTAAATCATGATTTCTTTAAAGCTGCATTTCTATTGTTAAAATTCCTATACAAATAAAACTGAATTGAATTCTCCCTGGTGGATCCCTAAAGGTTCTATGTAGACCTACAACAGACATTTTCCTTTTAGATAAGGTTCCAAGTACAACCCATTTAAGGAGCTGAAAACTGTTGGGAAATCTAGTGAGAAACCTTTTTTATTTTTAGTGTAGAAGGTTATATAGATGAGACTAATCACAGCTACACAGAAAAACAACTGGTATTAAAGATTTCTTTAGCTTGTCCTTCTGAGGGAACCCTTATATGTAGAACCCTATAATAGAATATCTTCTTAGAGGGACTTTATATCTACAAAGAAAAAAATTGACATTAATTTCTGTAGTCAAAAAGATAATAAAAGATGTCTTTACATGATCACACGTGCACATTACAGGTGTTAAGTTGATGATTAGATTTGGCAACATTGCTCTGCACCTTAGAAATCAATTGCCAGGAAAGTTCTACTTTTGCTTGTACATGTTCTGTGATTTTTAAGCTATATAATGAAACTCCATAGGCTGTAAAGAAGAACATAATTTCAGTAAAATCTTCAGTACCTGCTTTGTTCTGGTCAGTGTCTTTCTAAAAAATCAACATAACCCTTAAACCTGTATGACTCAGTAGCCAAACACCGCCTATTACGATGTATCCCTCTATTCGCTTTTTCCTGTTTATTATTCCTCATTCGGTTTATTTGACTCCTGCTACTTGTTAGGTCTGTCTCTGTCTCTTGTGTGTATTGTGTGTGGCACCTGAGAGCTTTTTAAAAGATGTATGTGTAGCCTTTGGTCAACAACTGTCTCTTGAGAAGAGCAATAGGGACCCATAAGGGTTTTAATGGAATGCCAGGGAGACTGATGCGGCATTTGTTCCAAACTGTGATTTATCTGGCCTGCTGAGTGAGAGAATCTGGGTAAATAAGTGGCATGGAAACTATCGTCATAGAAACTGTTGTCCTGCGGCAGTGCTGAAGGGGGTCAACAGTGCTGTAAAACAAAAAGGGCAGAACGCAAACATGGAGAGGACCAGAATAGTTAATGAAATCAGTTCACAGGTTTTTAATGAGCAAAATTGTCATGTTTGGTGAGAGGGGTGGTGACCCTTTTTCTGCTCTACCAGCTGTAGCCAGTGTCTTCTTTGTCTAAAAAAAACACAAGATGTAGAATATTCTCATTAGGGTTGTGTCTGAATTCTGCTCACCTACACAACACAATGTGTTGCATATGTAGTCAGCTTCTTGATTCTTCCCAAAAAGACCACACTGGTCCAAAAGTGCTGAATGCTGTTAAAGCAGAGATTCCCAACCACCAGGCCATGGTCTAGTACCAGGAGTAAGCCAGGAGTTCTTTTTTGTGTAACAAAAAAGAATATTGTCATTGCTATTTTCTCTTTACATTTAGTTAAATCTCTTAGATAATGATAATGAATTTCACAGTGTAATCAAAAGAACCAGGCAGCCTGTAACAGTGTAAAGTGTTATTCAATTTTGAATACAGTATAAGTAAGGAATAAAAAACACCAGGGCATGCTGTTATAGGAAAATCATTAATGAGGTGATGTGTGACCCAACTCAAAACTGAGTTACTGTTATGACCCAGAAGCTGATTATTTTCCAGTTGCAGCACATACTAAAATGTATATACCAGTCTTACACCACAGCAACTTTCCAACGATGAAATCTTTTTTTATTAATAAAAGAATGACACGTTGTACTTTTTAATCCATTTATAGTTACGTTTAATGTTGTGAAATGTCCGCGAACCAAGTTAGTTTCTGTTATCACTTATAGCAAAATAAGTATAAACAGTATATAAATAAACATTCATCCCCTCATTAGCTTCACTTTTTTTTCTCTCTTGAAGGTAATAAGACAAAAAATTGCTTGTCATATTATCAAGAAAGCAAAATGTCCACTGCTCTAAAGACTGTCCCATGTTAAAAATGTAAAGTTACAGCTTTACCTCTGACAACACAGGAGATTGGAGAAAAATGCTAAATAAATTTCTCCTCACAGGAAACTTCACTATTTTAACAACTCAATATTCTTTTTAAGACCTTCTTTTTATGGGGATTCATCATACAAGTCCCTGTGTAAGTTGTTTCTATAGAAACAATAATGTATTAACACGAGTGCATTAATAAACCTTGCAGCCAGCACTACTATTGAGTATACTAATTGAGTATTCAACAGCTCTATGGTATAAAAACATTAAGCAACAAACAGAGACAAGAGGTATTCTAATTCTGTTTATCGGATGAGATCAGTCCTGTGCCAGTATAACACATACTACACTATGCTTCCTGTTTTTTTCCACTGACAGCTGAAAGATCAATACGTTTCTAATCTTCTTTTTTCTAGGTGTGATCATATTACTAAACAAGGCATCAGTATAATGCAGTAGAATAACAGAAAAGAAATTTGCTAGTGAGGAGTGTTAACACTCACATGAAGGTGCTGCATGATGGTCACACAGAGCTCTCGCAAACAACACGCATTGCTCAAAATGAGGGGGTGTAAAGGATTACATCATCTCCGAGTCTGATAATAAAACCCAAGAATTTAAAAGCCTGAAAAGCCAAGTTTCATCTATGCTCTCATACATGCCAAATCAAACTACTGCCAACGGTGGCAATAAAGAGAGAGAATAGATCTGAGCACTTTGCCTCAACCTTCTCTCACTGCATTGTATTGTGTATGTGTGAGCTTCTGCATTGTGGGTTTTCATTTGTTTGAATCTGCATGTGTATGTGTGTGTGTGTAGGTGTCTACAACATTGTAATCCAGAGCATGCTTTTAAGGTTGATGTGTGGGAGGCGGACTCCCCATGGCGCCGGTGTAAGGAGGTGAGTATAGCCATCAGCTTTTAATGTTTCTGTTGTACCTTCAACATCCTTTCTGCACCCAAATCTCCCCATCAAAGTCCTGTACCTGAAGGAGAGAGTAGCTGAATATAGCCAATCATTAAAAAAAAAACCTCTGTCAGAACCCGTTTTTTTAAACATTACTCCGAAAATGATTTTGGAACAATGGAGATGTTCAGCTGTCATGTTATAACAGTAACTCAGTAGAACTGTGAAGCGGTAACTCTCACCTAGACAAGGCTCTTTTATTTTAAACATGGTGGTGAATTACAACTGTATTTCTTAAAAAAAACATCCACTTACTCTCTGTCTCTGAACAAAAGCATTAACTATAGATTTAAGTTAGGGCCTATATTTTGAAAATGTACTTTTTCATGAATTTATTGGGTGGCACAGTGATACAGCAGCTAGCATTGCTGCCTCACAGCTCCAGGTTTACTGTCTGTGTGGAGTATCATATGTTCCCTCTGGGTTTCCTCCTACTGTCCAAAAACATGCTGGAAGGTGGATTGGTTACTCTAAATTGCCTCATGTGTGAATGAGTGTCCTATCCAAGATGTATTCCTACCTGGGTCAGTACTTGATAGAACCACAATTATGGCTGCAATTCTTCTCAAATATGTCTCTATCCACTTTGCATGTCTAGATCCTGATTTCAGCCCATTCGTCTTGCCAAAATTGCTCAAGCTCTGTCAGATTTAGTGGAGATCATTGGTGAACACAAATTTTCAAGTCTTGCCACAAATGCTGATTGTCATGTTGAAAGGTGAACCTCCATACCAGTTTCAAGTTTCTTGCACACTAGAACAGGTTTCCTTCTAGCTTCTTCTTCTTCTTTTGGCTTTTCCCTTCAGGGGTCGCCACAGCGAATCATCACTCTCCATCTATCCCTATCTTCTGCATCCTCAACACTTGCACCCACTAGCTTCATATCCTCATTTATTACCTCCATATACCTCCTCTTTGGCCTTCCTCTTCACCTCCTGCCTGGCAGCTCCATGTCCAACATTCTCCTACCAATACACTCACTCTCCCTCCTCTGAACATGTCCAAACCATCTTAATCTGGCCTCCCTAACTTTGTCCCCCAAACGTCCAACATGAGCTGTCCCTCTGATGTACTCGTTCCTAATCCTGTCCAACCTCGCCACTCTCAAAGAGAACCTCAACATCTTCAGCTCTGCTACCTCTAGCTCTGACTCCTGTCTCCTCCTCAGTGACACTGTCTCTAAACCATACAGCATGGTCAGTCTCACCACTGTCTTGTACACCTTCCCCTTGATTCTCGCTGATATTTTTCTATCACACAGAACTCCCGACACCTTTCTCCACCCATTCCAACCTGCCTGCACTCGCTTCTTTACCTCTTTCCCACACTCACCATTACTCTGGACTGTTGACCCCAAGTACTTAAACTCCTAACAGGTTTCCTTCTAGCATTGTCCTGTATTTGGCTCCATCCATCTTGCCCTATACCTAACCATTTCCTAGTCTCTGCTGATGAAAAGCATCACTACAACATGGTGCTACCACCACCAGACTTGTTTCAGACTTGTTTTGATAGCGCCTTGGTCTTCATGATGCTTTTTGTTAAGGTGTGCTTTGTAACAAACTCTGGACGCCTTCAAGGAACAGGTGAATTTATACTGAGGACACATTTGTACACAGGTGGACTCCATTCAACTTATTATCTGACTTCTGATGGCAAATGGGGTGGCACCATGGCACAGCAGGTCACCTTGCTGCTTCAGAGCTTCAGGGTCCCAGGTCTGGTCCTGAGTTTGGGTTACTCTCTGTGTGGAGTTTTGGTGCATGCTCCCCATGCCCCTAGTTGTGAATGCTGATGTCCTATCCCTGCCTCATGTCTGTTGTTCCTGGAATAGGATAGATCCATCACAACTGTCCAAGACCCTGCAATGCTTGTATAATTTTTATGTTTTATTGTTACTGTTATTAGTAATTCCCTTTACTATGATTGATCCCCCTATCTCCCCGCTTCCCAGTATTATGGGGTAATTTATATATTTTCATGACATATAATCCCAGTTAAGTCCATTTTAGTTCCAGGTTGTAATACTACAAAATGTGGAAAAGTTCAAGGGAGGTGAATACTTATACAACACACTGTAGAACCTTTAAAGAATCCTCCATTGGGACAAACCAAAGATGGGGTTCTAGACTGAACCATTTTTCAATCTTTTATTCTAGTTAAAGGGACATCAGACAACAGATTTAATTACATTTTATTGGCTGAATATTTATGCCATTTTAAAAATGGCTTTTCCCTTTTCAATTGTAACTGATTTATAACTGATTTAACATTTATATTTGAAGAAATGCCATTTCTAAAAGTGATTTTCCTATGTCAGTTATGAATGATGAGTTCCCATCGAAGGTTAACTTTAATCATTCCTACAGATACTCTACACGTAGTGATGAATAACCCATCACTTCATGTTTAAAATGCAAGCTCTCCTAATTGCACTTCATAACAGATGTGAGCTGAATGGGAGTTGTTGCCACTTGTGAGTCATGTCACAGCTGAAAGAAAGCTGCCAGGCTCATGTATTGATTTCAGTGCCATTCTTGTAATGAAGATGGAGGGGGCATTGACAAATGGGCAAACGATCTGGCAGAAAGAGCCCAGCTGTCTCTGCTCTCCAGCTTTTATCTGGCACATGTTGAAGATGCTCCACTCCAGCAGCGGTCACAAGAGCCTAAAACCCTCCAACAAGATCCGGCACTTTGTAATGAAGGAGGCATCTTATGCAGAGTCTACAATTAGAGACTGACAGAGCAAGAGCTGCCATTTTCTTTTTAAATAAATATAATACAACCACGGTTCACAATCTCCATAAACGCAAATGCTTAATTTCCAGAATAGAGGTTAGTTTGTTCATGGATGGTCGTTCTGTGCTCCTGTCACTTGTGTTTAGTTTCATTGGTAAAACTAAGAGCTGGAAGCATTTCTACAATACACGATGCTTTCACTTTTCATCTTCAGTAATGATTTGTGAGTAATTAAATTGGTTCATAGGGTCACACATGCAATCTCTGCTCGGTCAAGAAGCCTTCCTAAATGTCATCACCACTTGGGAAACAGGTTTGATGTGTAATTGAATTTTGTTAAACGGCAGACACTGCTGAAGTGGGCAAAGGTGAGCATCAAAAAAGGGTAAACAGTCTTTCAACCTTTCAGTTGATGCACACCAGAGTACATCGAACAGACAACAGATTAAAATATGAAAGTAGTGTTTTTCCACTTTCGGCTGTCAGCTCCATCTTCAGAAGGTTGTTGTCTTTCAAGGTTGCCTTCCTGCAGTGTATCTTTCTTCTAAAAAGAGAGAAAGAGTCTCAGTGATTTTTTTTTTCTTTTTGCAATATTTTATGAAGTCATTATTTGAAGTCAGGCACTAATATTAGGATGGCACAATGCACCACTACATTAAAATTAATGTATTATGATTAATTAAAAAACTGTCTCAAGGGAAGCAACAAATAAGAAAGACACACATGCAGGGAAATGTAATATGTTTATTAGGCTCATATCGACTCCATAAACCAAAACCACAATTAAAAATTAAAGAAAGAAAGAAAGAAAGAAGGAAAAGCAGAAAAAGTAGTAAGAGTTAAGAAACACTCCTTATTCTTAAAGAAAAAATAATCATTAAAAAAAAAAAAACCACACACATAGATTACAGATAGACATAATTCATTATTACAGATCTTTCATCTGCTGGTGGATCTAATCAATTTTTGTGATCCTTTCTGCTAGTAGCACCTTGTTTTATAGTACAATAACCACCAGCGACTTCTTTCAGATCTAAATATACCACAGTGGCTAATGACCATTAAGCCTACATGTACTTGTTAGTGCTCAATTTAATAAAGAAAACTGTATTTAACATTTACAGTTCAGTAGGTAATTTGTTAGGTTTTGTATAGTTTGTGTGACAGTGGGTTAGTATGATGTGTTTCTCGCTTGTAAGTGTGGTCTGAATTCAGTCCATTATCTCACTCACTGCTGCCCTATATAGTGCTTTACATATATAATACTCTATATACAACAGACTATAGGGTGAAAGATGGCTGAGTGAGAGAGGGATCAGTTTCAGATACAGATGTCCAAAGCTGTATTAGTGTGCTAACATACACTTATAATTCATCTAATTATTGTTAATGGTTCATTTGGTTTATAATTACAGAAGCCTGCTATATAAATGTCTGTTCCAGCAAAACAAGTTACTGGTTGCACATGGCCACAGGGTACTATAGGCAATTCTGGGTAATTTGGATTTTGAAAAACCCTGGAAATCAGGCAATGCACAAAATCCATTGTAATCAACTAAACTGAATTAAAGAACAGAGTTATGAAAGATAATTTTATAACTGGTTATTGCTTTTCCCAAAATAGAAAAACAGAATATCATACAGTCTGCTGTTCATTCATTTATTCAGCATGCAATTCTTACAACAGGAAGACTAAAATAGTGGATTATTTAAAAGCTGCAGATACCTAATATGCTGGATGATGAGCATGATGATACTGATTACAGAAGATTTTCCATAGATTAAACATAATTAGCACATTTTCTATGCACTCAAATTCAATCCAGAGAATGAAGCTAATATGTTGCAAAAGTGAGTAAAGAGTAAACTTCATCCCAACCTTTGGCACATTTTCACAAGTAACACAGCGACAAATGCTTGTTCTGTGGGAGTGTGAAGAAAAATTGAAGCACTTTCAAGGAAATTACCAGATAACCATAATGACAAATGTCATTAACAAAGACCACAGAGCCATAATCACAAATGATAGATAGTAATAGACTGTCCCTTTCTTGCCTTCTGGTCCAGTCCTCTAACTCTGATCTTGTAAGCTCCACAGATGCCTCCTTTCTGAATGCTGGCAGGTATGTGCAATTCCCAACACTCCTGCCATGGCCACCATGATCTTCTAATACAGGCCGTGCCTGATCCAGAATGCCAGCAGGAAACAGGAGGGCGTGAAAGTCTGAAGCTCTCTGTCACATTCTCTGTCTCTGCCAGGCTGAGAGTAGAAATATGGGCCTACATCACATACTGCCAGACTGGCAGCCTGTAATTAAGTGTAGTGTTTGTTGCTCGTTCAGCCGGCGTTAAGGTGGCAGCTTTCAGGAGAGGGGAGGTCTTCGTGTGCTTACACAATTGTTAAATATAGTCAGGAAACTTAGTTCAGGAAACTTGGTGACAATTCCTGATGGGAAATTCACATGTTGTTTTGGCATTTGGAAATGCTTCCGAAGGTACCTTAGTAAAAGAAAACTTTAGATTGATTATTCTCTTTGAGCATACAATATTAAATGTATTGTCACCTAAGTTATGCCAAATTCAGCTAGGCCTAAAACATGGTCTAATCCTTGAAAAATTGTTCAAGAACAGATGGATTAGCTATGTATTTCACCTAGTCACCTCAGCTTGCAAATTATTGCATTTAAAACACTTGCATATAAATAGGAATAGAAATGCTATAAATGTATGCATAAAACATTACATTTCATCCCCCAGAATCATTTCAACAAGATATGCATATTATTATTTATACGTTTAAACCACACAAATGTTTTCCTGCACTGCAATATAATATACATGTGGATTTGGTGATAAACAGCTTCATATGTGTGACATAAAAACTTCACTATTTTGTGTTTGATGATGGATTTCAATTTTATAAACCTCATATAGTCTCAGTGCAATTTTCCTGTCCAGAATGTGCCGGAATATCGTCAAGCACACAAACACACAGCAGTGGGTCTCAGATGCTGTCAGTTTCCCTTATATCAATAAAGCAGAGCTCAAGCTCAAGTACTGGAACAAAGTCACACACATGCTGATTTGCAGGGCTCATAAGTGCAAGTCTGCTTAGAGAGAGAGAGAGAGAGAGAGAGAGAGAGAGAGAGAGAGAGAGAGAAATGCTCTCAGAAAGCAATTTTTTTGTGGGGAGGCAATTTTTAATCCTAATGAGGGCCTGTTGTGTCTTAACTCCTTAAGTGGTGATGGTTAGTTAAACAATAGGTATTTTGTCATACACTTTGACCGCATTCATTTTCATCCCAGGTGCCTGTCTCCTCTGGGTGATTGTGGGACATGGGAAGAAAGGTAGAGAAACACCTGAATTTTTTTCCATTTTGGGTTTGCCATGGTGCTGAATGTAAATCACCCTTTTCTTGTTGAAATGTCACATTTCCACAAATACAATACAAAGAGCCATTAAAGGGGAATGAGGGTGGACTCACCACTTTGAGTAAATTCTCTTTCTCTCCTCTATTATAATGCAAAATTACAAATCATCAGCCCTCAAGTAAAAAAAAAATCATAAAATGGACCATTTCTGAAGAAAATTACACATACCTCACTGAGCAAATGTCTTACACATATGTAAGAAAAATATATAAAACAAAATTGGGTGTAAAGAAAATTAAACATTAATATTTGTTGTCACCACTCTGTGGTTACAGTTATATAAGGAAATCTGAATTTATTTTCAATAATCGCTTTATCTTGATCAGGGTCATGGTGGATCCAGGGCCTATCCCATGAACACTGGGCATAACATGGAAGGAATACCAAACCATCACAAAGCACCCTCACCTGCACCCACATATTATTTACACCTAGGGGCTATTTAGCATAGCCAATCCACCTACTGGCATGTTTTGGGGAGGTGTGAAGGAACCATAGAACAAGGAGGAAGCCCATGTGGACACGCAGAGACCATGCAAAGGTCCACACAGACATTAATTCGAGTTCAGAATCGAACCAGGGACACTGGAGCTGTGAGGCAGCAGCTCTACCGGCTGAAATTAACATCTAATTTAACATCTAAATTTAGGGTGCCTAAGAACTACATGCAGCATGTCCCTTAGATCTACAATACATTAAAAGTTAAACTTCTAGGCCTGTGTTTAATATAGTAAGCAACTGCTTTATTAGCTAACAAGCAGGCCTTCAGTGTATATGATTAATTGGAGTATGCTAAAGGTCATTTATTGTGAATTAGCGATCATATGTTTGTGTTAATCCCACACCACTGGAAATCCTGTTGGAAAGAGAAGCCCCTGTGGAGTAGTGTCAAAATACATCAGCTCTTTTATTTCACAGGGTGGCTGTAGCACCTTGAGCGAAGTCCTGAACAGGGCTGTGACCTATAAGACTGAATGAGCAATTACCATGACCATTCAACTGCAACTTATTTGAATATTTCTTTTAGTAATTGATTTTCAGCTAGGTGCTTTAATTGTTTCAGTGTCTTACTAATAACAGTTTTGTTGCCTTCCAAGATGAGCGTATATTTACTTGTTGCTTAGGGACTCTGATTGTTTTTATAATTATATCATATCACATTATTATATATATAACCATATAACCATAATAACCATTATATCCGTGCTGTATGCCTTCACTCTTGAGGGAAAAGCATATTTATCCACTATCAAAAATCCTTCTTGTCCTTTCAAGTGTGAGGTCTTTCCCAGCATGGATTCAGTTCTCCACAGCTCCCTCCCACACTTTGATCTTCTCCTCAGATCTGTCTGAAAACAAGAGAAAACACACACGACTGTTGGAGAGAGGGAGAAAAAGAGAGAGGTCATTTACTCCCAATTTCCCACAACACTTTCAGGTTGCAGTGCACTCTCACAAAATCCACAAAGTAATTACCCCCCCCCATATTCAGCGCCAGAACTGCAGTCCATGTCCGGGGAATACAAAGGCTCTATCGGCTTAACCTTGAGCACACCAAGGGTTTGTGGTCCATCTGAGCTGAATGTCCTGATAATATGTTCAGTCACATTGCACTTCAGATAGCTCTAATGAGATGTAAAATGGGCATCCAAAGCTTTAATATTTGACATAGGTTGGGGTAAAGAGAGTGGTGGTTGTGGGGGGCTGGGGGAGTTGTCCACTTTCAAAATACTAGGAAAAGAGGAAATGGTAACTAAAAATTAGAGATTATATTAAAGAATTATTCCTTATTCCATTTGTGAGATGAGCTAACCTCTTGTCAAATGTACTGTTGATTACAACTGTACTATATTTAGAAAAGCTAAAAGTCCTAGTTTTGCATATTTTGCCACAGCTGTAGTAAAGTAACCTTATTTTCTGACCCATTTTCTCCACACACATACATACCCTAGGGTTTGCTGCAGGTTCATGAGCAGTAGTTGGGGTTGGGTTCTGGGTCTCCACAGGGATGCCAGTATGCAGGCCGGGGCTTGCTGTGAGTGCAGCTGAGAGAGGGCTTACCCCCCCTGCTCATGTGCTGCACCTGAAAATAGGGCCTCATACAACAAGGAACAAGGAAAAGTGAATGGAGGTTGTTTATTAAATCAACATTTTTCCTTAAGGGTTTTGACTGTAAATCTACAGTGTTTTTTTTAAGCAGGTGTATCTATATATCAACTTTATGGATCCCCAAAGAAAAATCAAGTTGTTCAACAAACAAGGATAATCCATAAAATAAAAATGAAGATGCGAGCACTGTCAAAACCAAAAACAAGACTCAATAACGCACACTTGCAATGAACAACACTTTTGAGATAATATGTAAAGACAAACTAATTAAGGGATGAACTCAAATCAGGTGCAAACATATGGTAACAGATCAATTATGGGACAGGGGTGGAGACAGAAACAAAAGAAAAGCACATGGAATCAGCTCAAGACTCTTTTTCACCAGATCCACATGTGCATTACAAATTTTGGATTAATCATAATAATAAATTACTACTGCATATGTAAGTATGGGCTAATTTTAAGTACTGAAAGGAAGAACAATAACCAATATCGAACTTAACTTTAGAGGCCGGTTTATCACGTAGACCTACTCATTGGCCAATACTGCACCAGAATAAAAAACAATAGCATATCAGTGGTGGTCCCTTTCCATTGATGGGATAGCTGACAAATGGTGTATAGCAACAGAGAGACTAGACTTTGTAACTGTACACAGGCAATTCATCCCCATCTCAGGATCTTACAATCTCCCTGGACAACTCTCAGATCTCGCCTTTGGTTACTGCACGCACCCTTGGGGTAACCATGGACAATCTACTGTCCTTTTCCTCTCACACTGCTAATCTGACATGTTCATGATGATTTCTCCTTTATAACATCAGAAGGATTCGTCCATTTCTTTCCACACAAGCCACACAGGCACTTGTTCAGTCCCTTGTCACTTCAAGACTGGAGTACTGCAACTCACTCCTGGCAGGTCTGCCTCTGAGTGCCATTTGACCTCTGCAACTGATCCAGAATGCAGCTCCGTGACTGGTTTTCAACCTTCCTAATTTCACCCACACCACCCCTTTGCTGTGCTCCCTCCACTGGCTTCCTGTAGCTGCCCGCATCAAATTTAAAACACTGATGCTTGCCTACAAAGCCAAAAACGGACCAGCACCCACTTATCTCAAAGCTCTTATCACACCTCGCGTGGCACCACGCTCCCTCCAGTCCTCTAGCACTGCTCGACTGGTCCCACCATCTCTCAGGGTACAAGGAGGGCATGCATCAAGACTCTTCTCTGTTCTGGCACCTAGGTGGTAGAATGAACATCCCCTAGATGTCCGAACAGCTGAGTCACTGGCAGTCTTCAAATGATGTCTAAAGACTTAACTCTTCCTAAAATACTTAAATTAGCACTAAAAAAAAAGTGTTTGTTACTATATTACCTCCCCAACAGAGTTTTTGGACTGATGGTATTCTTAGTTTATGACCTAGTCAACCAGTATCAGAATGTATTTATTGATAGACACTTCAAAGCACTTTTGTAAGTAGCTCTGGCTAAGGGAGTCTGCCAAATGCCATAAATGTAAATGTAAATGTATACATCCAAATTATGTATAATGTATAACTTTGCCTTTGCTTACAAGTCAACAAAACAAAACAGGAGTAAAATTCTTTGCAAATAAAAATCTAGTAACAAATAAAAGGCAATGGGAATATTATTGAAAATAAATGGGTTATGGCACAAAAGAGCATTTAGTATTGCATACTAGAATAACAAATCGGATACCCTTTACTGCATCAGTGTAGTCTCTGGTGGATGGGTGTTTTGAGTTATTAACTATTAGATTGATAGAGAAATTGATAGAGTCCTGTTACACTATCATACACTATACACTATCCTTTTCTCTATCAAGGCCACTGAAGTGACCTGGCTTCTCTCTAATACATTTTGTGATTGAGAGGTCTCACTCTGTCCAGATTCCACTCCTTTCTGTTTCTTTCCAAGCAAACAGCTGCAAAGACCATTCACCATGTGGGAGTTTACCGCAGATGTTAAATAAAGCCAGCCTCCTCAGAAAGAATAGACTTGTGCTCCCCAAGGAACATTTAAGATTGTACCAACTCTGTATCTGTCCCCTGAATGGTAATGGGAGGCGGTAATATGTCTAGAGCCAGCTCTTATGTCTCAGTGATGCTGAGCTGGAGGTCATTCTCTTCGCACCACTTGATGAAACCCTTATCCAGAGTCTCCTATTCCACTTCCATCATTTTACAGATTCAACCCATTATTACAGTCATATGTTTTGTAAAAGTAGCATGATCCAGAGTTGAAGTCCAATTTGTAGATGGTAAATAAGAATTGTGACAGAACCATTCTCTGGAGGCACTTCTGTGCTGCACATTTATGTTGTCTGAAGTGTTGCTGGAAAGCATTATCATGAGATAATCCAACCAGTTCACCAGGCTATCACTGACCTGCATCGATCTGAGTTTCACCCTCAGCAAAGGTTGATGAGATGAGGATGATTGAGGATGATGTTAAACAAACTAGAAATCGGAGAACATGATTCTTGTCATTTTCATTGGTCTAGTCTTGTGAGAGTACATTGAAAAAAAAGGAATTTGTTGTAGTCAGATTTAAGAGAACATATTATGTATATTTTACATAATAAATATTAAGTATTTCATCAAAATGTGATTTAGTTGCTTATACTAAACTTGAACAAGTTTCTAATAGTATTAAATTAATGTAGGTTAAAACATGTGTGGTAGAGTTGTGCAGTGGTAATGAGGCTGTTCCAAAATGCTAGTGACCTGGGTTTGATCCACAGTTCAGGTGAGAATGCAGTGTTTGATTTCATTCAGGGCTTTGAAAATACATGATCAAATTATGTTTGATGCATGAAAATAAACTGTGTTAATGTAACTCAATTCAATCACATGGAACCAATGTATGCATTTGAATTAAATAAATTCAATAAGATTTTTTTTCAGTGTAGACTCTGTGAAGCAGCTAAGGAATAACATGCACACCAATGTGCATGTGCAAAATGTCCAGTTAAGGTCTTGACAGCTTTCATAATGTAGAGTTTCAGCACCAGGTTTGAAGTCACTGAGCATTCCAAAACAATTTAAGCTAAAAAGAACATTACAGCCACAAAAACAGTAATCTATCTATAATTGTTTTGGGGCACAAGAGCAATAACCTATAATTGTTGACTCTGTGAGGGCAAGCCAAGTGAGCAAAATTGGCCGTGCTGTCTGGGTGGGAGGGATGGCATTACTCTCTCCTGTGTCAATTGTGGGTGTCTGTGATATTATGTATACCAAAGAGAGCAGTTAGTACTGAGTGTTAGCACAGAGTCCCTGTGATGTAGGATGAGCAGTAGTTTGACAAGATGCAATGACTGGCTTTATATGTCTTGAAGGAGACACGTTTTAGCCTACACCTTCCCCAGTGGGTAGCTGTTGCAGGATAGAGGAGAGAAATGTAGCTAGTGTGTTTGAAATGACAAAATAACCAAATTGGGGGAAAATGGGTAAACAATGATCAGAAAATTGTGAGTTCAAATCAGAGGAATACAGGGCGACCACAGGTAGACCCTCAATTACTCATTTTAATTATAAGCCATAAAATTGGATAAAGCCATCTGCCAAAGTCATTATATTAAAAAAGAGCCCAGTTGACAAACCTCTGCAAGCTGGCATACTCAAACTTTAGGAACTATGGAAAAGATACTATCATTACCTCCTTCAACTTCCATCCAACCTGTAAGCCTGTGATGGATAGATTTGGTATGTTTTTTGAACATAGTCCAACTATGTCCATTTTCATGATGTTTCTGTAACATGTGCTTCCTTTTTCATGAAAAGGAGTTTATACATTCTTGGATTTATTGATGACACCAGACCTGTCAAAGAAGATAGTATTTTTAAGAGTTTTATTAATCAAAAAATGACCTCTGGAAGCTAAGAATTAAAAGCTAACAATATAAGTATCGCCAGTATACAAACCCCAAAATAAGAAACCCCCAGACAATCCACATTTTTACTCTCTCCAAGATAGCAATACATTGGAACCTGGCACTCAGTTTTCTTCATGGCACGGTACAGGTGGGTTTTAGGAGAAAGCAAAATGTGGACTGTCAATTGTGGGCAATGGATAGTTAGGGAAAACATAGTTAGTGACCAAATTAAATGTGTAGGGTCTGTGTATAAAGAAAGGGATGTATGGTAAAGGTTACATTATGGGGGAAGTTCACCTTTAATCTTTGGGTACAGCTCTAGATGGGGGTATTGCTCAGTCCAGATCACCCGTAATACACCAAGTCACATATGTCATGTCACAGTGATCCCATTGAATGTTGATAAAAATCTTAAGTTGGGAATGAATAGGGACCACTCAGAAGGACTGAACCAAGGTCTTTGCTATGGCAACACAATCTCCTAAGCATCCTGTGAATCACAAGATTAATAGAGGACACATTAATGTAAATGAATGTGAGTGAATATTACCTTTTACTTACAGTGCATATAAAAAGTCTACACATCCCTTTTAAAATGGCAGGTTTTGTGGTGTTTTTAAAAGCTTATAAAGCATGTACAAGATCTCACTTTTTGAAAGGTATCAATTAGGAGAGGGGTACAAAAGAATTACCAAAACATTAGATATATCCTGTATGGAACACCATACAGGCCATCAAGTGGAGAAAATGGCGCACCACCATGATATTATCAACAACAGGACCTCCCTCCACAATTTACAAAAGGACAAGACAAAAACTTACCAGGGAGGTTGCCAAGAGACCTATGGCAACATATCTGATGTGTACTGAATATTCTCTGCATGTGACAACAATCTCTCGTATTCTTCACATGTCTGGGCTATGGGGTAGAGTGGCTAGACAGAAGCCCTGTCTCAGAAAAATATCCAAGCTCAACTAATTCACCCCAAACTATGTGGCAAAATGTGTTATGGTCTGATGAAGACAATTCCAAAAGTTATAATAATTCCATAATTCTAAAAGGTATGTCTGGTGCAAAAAAAATGCACATCACTAAAAGGACACTGTACCCACAATGTAGCATGGTGCTGGCAGCATCATGCTTTAGGGCTGCTTTTCTTCAGGCAGAATTGGGGCTTTTATTAAGGTGGAGGGTATCATGAATAGCTACAAATACCAGTCGATTTTAGTGCAAAACCTTCAGGCTTCTGCTAATAAGCTGAAGATGAAAAGGAATTTCACCTTTCAGCATGACAGTAACCCAAAGCATACATCCAAATCAACAAAGGAATGGCTTAACCAAAAGAAGAGCAATGTTTTTGAGTGACCTAGCCAGAGCCCAGACCAGAATCCAACTAAAAATCTGCAGGGTGACCTGAAGCGGCTTTAAGTTGTCCTATCTTGAATTTATTCTCTACTGGTAGATTTCTGACTTTGTGTACTATCTACTTGACTAGTTGGATCTAGATTCTTGCCACTAGAATTGTTGTATTGTATATTATTGTTGATTCTGTTGTGTTGTTTGGAAGTGTCTGTTAGTCTATGCTAATTAGTTCTCACAGGTGGCTAATCAAGAGTAGTTTCAGTCTTCCTTAAGGTGTGAATTGTGGGCAGGGCTTACTAAGATATGTTGAAGGTGTATCTAGCTCAATATTCAGTGTTTAAGTTGTTCTATCTTGAATTTATTCTTCCCATTACTCTCTTGATTTTTTGGCACTAACTGAGACCTGGATATCTCCACAGAACTCAGCTACACTGGCTGCCGTATCCTCTGCTTATGCTTTCTCACACACTCCACGAGAAGCTGGCAGGGGTGGTGGTACAGGTCTGCTGTTGTCTCGGAGATGGTGCTTCACACCGCTTTCCCTGTCTCATCTCAACATCTCATCCTTTGAATTCCATGTAATTACAGTTACCTCTCCAATCAACCTTCTCATCATTGTCATCTACCGCACTTTTGGTCCCCTAGGGGCCTTCCTTGAAGAAATGGACATGCTCCTCAGTATTTTTCCCTACTGACAGCACCCCTCTTACTGTTCTCAGAGACTTCAACCTCCCAGCACCTGCACCCTATCATCTCATTGACTCTTACCCCAAAAGATTGAATGCCATGATAAAATTGGTTGCACATTTATGCAAGTACATGCAGTACATTTTTTTATTTTTTATTTTTTCCCCTAAAATGATTCTTATTGTTTTTCACTTTAATTTATAGGTTGCAATTTCACAATAAAGATAGAAAATGGTCTGCCATGATTTATCTTGGTTTCTTTTTTTACATGACAAAAACCTGCCATTTTAAGAGGGGTGTGTAGACCTTTCATATCCATTGTACATATTCTACTTACTTTAACCAGGGGTTAAATTGGGATTTAGTAGGAAGAGGATCCCTACTCCTTTCATGAGTATCAACAATGTAGGAATTGTTACATTCTGTTTTTATATATCATTATATGGCATCCTCAACATTAACATCATACAAATGTGATTAAAACAGATATCTCTTGATTTTAATACTTGAGGTGTAATATTGTATGTACTGTATGTAATGGAAAATATAATATTTCATTTGATTAACCAAGAATGCACAATATCTCATATTACTGCAATTGAATTCTGAGCCACAAAACCTTTGGGTAATAAAAAAAAAAAAGTAATTTTTTTTTAATCAATTATACTTTATAAAGCAAACATTGATGGCACACTGGGCAATCTAAAATCATTAAACTTAGATTGACCGATTGTTTTTAATTATAGTCCCCACACAAATGCCATTGCAGTACAAATCAAATTCACAAAAGCCCCTCTGCACTTCAAATATTTTTTTCCTCCATGCATATTTGATGCGTTTCATTTCAGCAGCAGGATGGAGTAGACAGACCGGACCATCATTTCCAGCTCTCCTGCCTGAAGAGCATGCAGAGATTACTTATTCAAATCACCAGAAACTTCTTGTTTCCGTTTAATTGTAATCATATTGAATTATTGTCTTAGAGGGATTTTTTTTCTTTTTGAGGGTGGCTTAGAAAGGATTCCAGGAAAAAATGTCATGGTGCAACCACCAGTGAGGTTTATTTCAAGTACATACCTCTGTGTACATATTTGTGTATTTGACCATAAAAGCCTGTCATTGTGCAGTATGAGGTGTTTTTTTTTTCTCAGCAGAGAGCAAAAGCCTGGTTTCGTTGCATCAACATTAACTTGAAGTGACACATAATTCACAAACGGATGGATGCATGTGCCATTGTGGAAATGGGATTTAAATTATGCAGAGGCTCTGAATGTGCTGCACCATGTGGTATGCTAACATTTACTAGCTGCCATCAACAACCACAGGAAGAAATATGGTGGCAATTGGGCAAATGTGTGTTAGAAAGGGATCAGGGATGAAGAAAAAGGCACGTATGATCTACAAAAAACTCCTCCTGCACAGCAATTTAGCCTCTAAAAGTAAAGTGGATAGCTAAGCAAAACTACTAGCTAGTCTGATTAGCAGAGTGACACATGTTCACTGATGCATGTCATCACTGGCATCTTTATACTTGTCTATCCAAATTGCTCTCAAATCCTTGTTACAAGATCCAACCCAGATTGCAAGGCTGCTCCAAATATGTTCTGCACCAGGAGCAAACCTGCTCTGTTTGTATTTACTGTATCTGAAAATAGCACTGAAGAAGTTTTTGGTACAATGTGTTGCTTACCTGCTGCTAAAATTGTCTTCCTTTCATTGTAGCCCATTAATCATTAGTGGTGTACTTTGTGTTCCTGACCATTTCTTTTGCTTTTGGTGACAGTATGATGTATCTCATGTCTCCTTAATTCAAGAGTCTGTCTAGAATGAACCAAACACTCAGAGAGAGAGAGAGAGAGAGAGAGAGAGAGAGAGAGAGAGTGTGTGTGTGTGTGTGTGTGTGTGTGTGTGTGTGTGTGTGTGTGTGTGTGTGTGTGTGTGTGTGTGACTGAGTGCCCGTTTGTCTTGCATACTGAGTGTCTTGCAGCCCTTTTCAAGCTCTGCAATTCCACAAGAATCCACACGTTTAACAGAGCACATCTCTCTCTCTCTCTATCTCTCTCTCTCTCTCTCTCTCGTTGTCTGAATTCATGCTCTCATCTTTCTTTTTTTCTGGAAAGAGAATTAAGAACAAAGCGTAACTATGCTAAAACGGCCTGTGGACAATGGCCATCAGAGCCATGATGAGTTAAAGTGAATATCTTGTTCACGGACCATTCTCCTTCAACAATGTCCTTTTTTTAGAGATAGTGCCAGACTCATTACCATGTTAATTGCATGCTAATTGAACAAGCACAATACATTCATCATTCATTGTTAAGTTTTTTAACTTTGGTGTTGTTTCAGTTAAAAATGGAAGTGCTTTTATGACTGTGCTTTAAATGTGGCATTCCTTGACAGCTAAAGACACTTCATAAAGGCAGCTTGAGGCTGATTGAGTCCTGGAAGGCAATGTACTAAGCTGCTCTTTCAATTCCAAACATATGCGTATCCATTGTGTGGGAGGAGAAAATAGAAGAGTATTGTCTAACCAAACATTGTATAAGTGTCCAGACACTTTATTATTTTATATATATACATTATTTTAGATGCTTTATTGACAAGTGAGCAAATGAGGACATGATGAGTGCATCTCTGATGTTTAAAATGTACTGGTGGAAAATAAGAAAGAAAAGAATAGTTACAAGACCAGGCTCATGTAAAAAAAAAAAATTAGGCTGCGTCGTTAAATTCGGTTATACATCAGCATTGTTGAATGCCTCAGTTCTCAGGCTGCAAGGTTTTTATTAATGCGCTTGTTCTAATATGTTATTGTTTCTATAGTAAGCGCTTACACTAGACTTTGTATGGTGGCTCTCCACATAGCCAGATCCCTTATATGGTCAAGTATTCTGTGAAGAGATGTTTATTTAGCATTTTTGGAAGGAGTCTCCAGTGTCAAGGCTTTGTAACAGTCAGAGGTAAAGCTCTAACTGTAAGTTTTATGATATGGGAAATCCTTCAGGCTTTGTGGTTTCACTATAATATGACAAGTTGCATGTTTGTCATCAAGAGAGAGAGAAAAGAGAAGCTCTTCAGGGAACAACATTTTATACCGTAGCTGTTATAAGTGATGACAGAAGCTAACGTTTTGCAGATGTTTCACAACATCAAACGTAACTGCGAATATGATGTGTTACTTTTAATGAATAAAAATTTGTTAGTGTTGGAAGATTACTGTGGTATAAGAGGCATAAAACACTTTGGGATGTGTGCTATTATTGTACCAGTAGTCAGACAATTGTCACTGTGTCCTTAAGCAAGACAATAACCTGAGTAAGCTGATATACACTGATCTGGACAAATATTTACTTACATTATTTATTGTTATTAATTGAGATAAGTGTGTATAATGAAATAAGAAATATTTCAGATATTATTAGTTATATGTTCCTACCACATTTCTATTCAATTAATCACTATACAGAATTATCAAATCAAATTCATGCAGAACTATTTTGTGGGTGGGGTGAAAATCTCTTTTTTTTATTCGCACATATGCAGAATCCCTCCATATACCATTCTGCTTACCACACTGAACCTTGGCTTGTGGCATTTTCATAAAATAATCCATCTCTTCTATTCAGACAGGGCTGCTTTGGAGGCACAGAGCTGAACAGAGAGGGCAGGAAGGAAGTGATGTTTATATATAGGACCAATGGTAAATTATTCAGCCCCTGCATCACTGTTGACATTTGTGCTTAATGGCAATGCATGTGGGTCTGGCCGAGAGAGAGAGAGAGAGAGAGAGAAAGAGAGAGAGAGAGAGAGAGAGAGAGGTGGGGTGTTAAGATTAGCAAGGTCTTTCCAGGTCATTTCTTAGTAGTTTAAAGACTACTGTTACAGCATTTCCAGTTACTAACTACACTCTAATGCTGTCACTGGGGAATGACATTAACTTACAATGTACATTTACATTTATATTTACATTCATGGCATTTGGCAGATGCCCTTATCCAGAGCCACTTACAGAAGTGCTTTGAAGTGTCTATCAATAAATACGTCCTGATAGCTAGGGAGGTAGTATATTTAAAAAAAAAAATAAAAAAAAGCACACAGGCAACACAATATTTCTTTTCTTTTTTTTTGTTTTGTTTTGTTTTGTTGTTTTTTAAATAAAGTGCTAATTTAAGTACTTCATGAAGAGGTAGGCCTTTAGTCATCGTTTGAAGACGGCCAGTGACTCAGCTTTTCGGACATCTAGGGGAAGTTCATTCTTCCACCTAGGTGCCAGAACAGAGAAGAGTGCCCTTGTACCCTGAGAGATGATGGAACCAGTCCAGCAGTGCTAGGGGATCGTACAATGTGACTTTAAAAGACTTGAATTAGATTGAGGTATTTTAATCACAGATTAACTCCACAGGAGACCTAAAAAAACTGGACAATATAAGCTTTAAATTTGGCTTGAGGTAATTAAAAGAGGTTTTATTGCATTTTAATGTGGCCACTGAATTTGTAACTAGGTAGAGTCAAAATTTAGTGCTAAATTTTATAACAAGTCAAAAGGGATCATTAGGAAATTGCTTGTTAGGAAATTAGTTTTAGGAAATTAATTTAGGAAATTATTGCACATTACTCAGTTATAAGAAGATAAAGGGGAAGGAGAAGAAGAAAGAGGGGGAAAGAGATTATTTACAAATACAATATAAATACAAGATATGCAGACTATATTAGAGAACTTATATAGGGTTAGGGTTAGGGTCAGGTATAGGTATAAGTATGTATGCCTAAAAGTATGTAGGTAAATAACTGGAACTTAACTGTTTACTTAACTGTAAACACTGGAATATATGCAGTCACAGTATGTGAACTAGAGTGCAAAAGGTAGCAGAATAAATAGTAGCTCTGTGCAGGAGTAGTGACTGAGCAGTCATCTGTAGGCATAGGAGAGTATAATAAGTAGATGAAGTAGCAGTACAAAGTAGCATTTAAAAATTTACAGTAAATTAGATGTAGTTTTTGTAGTGTGTAATAAATATGATCAATATATTGCACAGCGAGATGATTACTCCACTGTGTCCCTGCTGCAGCAAACAAATGTGCCAGATTATCTACATAAATTGGTTCAGAATGACACACCAACATGCCAAATCGGGTCTTCAACTTCAGGGCTCCTGGGAAATTAGATCTGAACTGATTAAAGTATGCTGTAATGTGGAATAAACGTCCACACCCAGCCCTAACAGCTCTGCCTATATACGCATTTCTTTCTCAAAGGACTAAAGACCTCCTCAGACAATCAGGTTATGAATCATTGCATATTCTCCAAATCATTTGTATCATTGCACTTTCAGTAAGTCTGTAAGAACATTATGGCTCTGTGACAGTGGCACTATTGGAGCAGATCTTTCACATGCTGTGTCTCTGCATCTCTGCTTTCTCACACTTGCAGCTTGCACAGCCTTTACTGCATCTGCACATAGACTGGGTCAAATAGACTCAGGCAGATCAGATAAACTTTAAACTGTAATGTGTGTTTGCTGTCTGAACCGTACAAACATCTTGCTTATCAGAGACTCTTGTTGTTTTCTGTTATATACATGATCTCTAAGCCAGTCTTTTTGCAGTGTATATACTGTATAGTGCAGAGTCTTTCTGCACTGAGCCCCAGAACTCTCTGTATCCCTCATTAATTGATATTAAATTATGCAAATCTGCTGTTTAATGGAATCTAACATTTTCTAACATCCATGATCATTTCCTGACATGTCATGATTTCCATAACTTTGATTTATGAAGTCTTATTTTTAGAAAGCTGGATTATTCACTTTCTGTATTATTGTTCCCTGTATCTATAAATCTATAAAACTTGGCCTCTGTACTTTTGTTTGTTTGTTTGTTTGTTTGTTTATGGCAGTGCTGTACATAGAGCTTTGCTTCAGTATCTGTAGTTAGTATGAATATTATTAAATAGTATCATTAAAGACATCTAGTCTAAAAAAATCCAGATTAAATACTAAAAATGTTTCCCATGCTTCTTCCTAATACAGATTGTGTCCTTTAAAATTCATATTTCAGACTCAGAATCATTAAAACATGACGATTTCCAAAACAAAACAAAAAAAAAATCAATAATTTTTCAACATATTAAGAAAATATATTCTGTGTAATGAAGTACAATTTCTAATTTACTTTCCTCTAATGGCAATCTTTCAGCTCACTGAACCCAGGAAAATCATTTTATGGCACAAAATGTTATTACTGAGCACTTACTCAAGAATGTTATTATTGTTACTGCTCCGCAATCAGGTATTTAGCATCTAATGCAGCAGCAAATGATCCATTTCCATTTGTGTGAGACGTGCAAACTACAGGTGTACCTCAGTTTTCTAAACACCAGAAACATTATAAAACATTATTTTCCGACTATGTGCATTCTACCCATTACAGCAAATAAATTAACAAAACAATGCTGATGGCATTATAAATACAGAATTAGTATATTTACTCTTCCAATCCAGCAATAAAGAACAGAACATTTTAGAGACCACATTTTCTAAACGTTGTCGTATGGTAACAATTTACTTAAGGATAGTGTTCATATGGCTAATGACACCTAAATACAGTAAGCACTTCCCGACCACTGAACAGACATAAACCTTTACAGCATAAAGGCTTATTGTAGTAGGTGTCAGCTGTCAGAAAGACCGACTTTGTCAACTATGTTAAGTTGGCATAACACCTGAGTCAAGAGTTTGTGTTATGACAATTTCGGGCTGGCTTATGTAAGAGTGTCTTGACCGCATACAACTCAGTGTAGTTCTGATCAAACTTCAGACCAAACAATCTTTAATTCAGGGTCTTTTAAAATATACTATACATAACACTGTCATAACATTATTATAAAGCAGGTAATTGGAATTATACGTTTCTATCTTCCAATTCTGTAGTTTTAAGATATTGAGGCATAGTTCTGAACCTCAATAAGGTCAATGTAGGTACAACATTTCAGCTTTATTGTTTTTCTCAAATTCAGTGGCATGTACATAACTTTTTTAGAACATAAACTCATTTTTGTAACAATCTAGCCATGGGGGTCACAGTCCAGTGACTTCTGTGCCGGTCCCAAGCCCAGATAAATAGAGAGGGTTGCGTCAGGAAGGGCATCCGGCGTAAAATGTTGCCAAATTTAATCATGCAATTCGGTACTCTGAATTTCATACCGAATCGGTCGAGGCCCAGGTTAACAACGACCGCCATTGGCGCCGTTGACCTACAGGGCGCCGGTGGAAATTTGGCTACTATTGGTCGAAGAAGTAGAGGAGGGAGGAGAGTGCGTAGACAGAGAGAGAAGAGGAAAGGTAAGAGTGTAGGACTGAGAATAGGAACTCTGAATGTTGGTACTATGACAGGGAAAGGTAGAGAGCTGGCTGATATGATGGAGAGAAGGAAGGTGGATATACTGTGTGTACAGGAGACCTGGTGGAAAGGTAGCAAGGTTCGTAGTATAGTAGTATAGCAGGATTCAAGCTGTTTTATTATGGTGTGGATAGTAAGAGAAATGGGGTAGGTGTGGTCTTGAAGGAGGAGTTTGGGAGGAATGTTGGAGGTGAAGAGAGTGTCAGACAGGGTGATGAGTCTGAAGTTAGAGATTGAAGGGGTGATGTTGAATGTTGTTAGTGGTTATGCCCCACAAGTAGGTTGTGAGTTAGAGGAGAAAGAGATATTCTGAATTAGATGAGGTGATAGAGAGTATTCCCACGGGTGAGAGAGTGGTGATAGGAGCAGATTTTAATGGACATGTTGGTGAGGGGAACACAGGTGATGAGGAGGTGATGGGCAAGTTTGGAGTTAAGGAAAGGAACCTTGAAGGACAGATGGTAGTGGACTTTGCTAAGAGGATGGACATGGCTGTGGTTAACTTATTTTCAGAAGAGGGAGGAGCATAGAGTGACTTACAAGAGTGGAGGTAGGAGCACATAGGTAGACTACATCCTATGTAGAAGAGGCAATCTGAAAGAGATTAGTGACTGTAAAGTGGTAGTGGGAGAGAGTGTAGCCAGACAGCATAGGATGGTGGTGTGTAGGATGACTTTGATGGTCTGTAATAGAGAAGAAAACCAAGTGGTGGAAGCTGAAAAAGGAGGAATGTTGTGAGGACTTTAGACAGAAGTTGAGGCAGGCTCTGGGTGGTCAGGCAGTGCTGCCAGATGACTGGGAAACTACAGCAGAAGTGATCAGGGTGACAGGAAGAAAGGTGCTGGGTGTGTCATCTGGAAGGAGGAAAGAAGATAAGGAGACTTGGTGGTGGAATGAGGGAGTTCAGGATAGTATCCAGAGGAAGAGGTTAGCCAAGAAGAAGTGGGACATGGACAGGACTGAAGAGAATAGACAGGAA
>CM040983.1:10680236-10703664 GCA_022985145.1 Pangasius djambal
AGTCAGGAAGGCTTTGAAGAGGATGAAGAGTGGAAAGGCAGTTGGTCCTGACGACATCCCGGTGGAGGTCTGGAAGTGTCTAGGAGAGGCAGCAGTGGAATTTTTAACTAGTTTGTTTAACAGGGTTTTAGAGAGTGAGAAGATGCCTGAGGAATGGAGAGGTAGTGTATTAGTGCCAATCTTTAAGAATAAGGGTGACGTGCAGAGTTGGAGCAACTATAGGGGGATAAAGTTGATGAGCCATACAATGAAGCTATGGGAAAGAGTAGTGGAAGCTAGGTTAAGGAAGGTAGTGGAAATTTGTGAGCAGCAGTATGGCTTCATGCCCAGAAAGAGCACAACAGATGCAATATTTGCTCTGAGAATTTTGATGGAGAAGTGTAGGGATGGTGAGAGGGAGTTGCACTGTGTGTTTGTAGACTTGGAGAAAGCGTATGACAGGGTGCCAAGAGAAGAGCTGTGGTACTGTATGAGGAAGTCAGGAGTAGCAGAGAAGTATGTCAGAGTGGTGCAGGACATGTATGAGAGGAGCAGGACAGTGGTGAGGTGTGCCGTAGGTCAGACAGAGGAGTTCAAAGTGGAGGTGGGACTGCATCAGGGATCGGCTCTGAGCCCCTTCCTGCTTGCTATGGTGATGGACCAGTTGTCAGATGCAGAAGATAGGGATAGGTGGAGAGTGATGATTTGCTGTGGCAACCCCTGAAGGGAAAAGCCGAAAGAAGAAGAAGAAGAAACTCATTTTTGTAACAAAAAAACAGCAAACAAACAAAACAAGAACAAAACAAAAAGAACTAACTAACAAACAGTCAGATTAAAACTTATAATTCCATGATCTTGAAGTAACAATATGAATGTCACCATAAATAAGGGCCAAAGAATATATGCGTAAATATGCTAAATTGAACAAATATATATTCATGTTATTACAGTGTCATGGATTTGCCACAGATTTCAAAAATATGAAAGGCACTTTACTTAAGGAACAGAGAAATGACACATAACTCTTTTGTTACAGTGGAATGATTATAACTAATAAAAACTTTACAACTTGTGTCAAGTTCAGAAGACATTGTAGGACCTTGGCAAAAGAACTATTTAGAGAAATTACATTTTGTCATGCAGATCTGACAGTCCTGGTCAGGAACACGTACACTGATTTCCTCATGTTTAACAAAGAAATTCTGATGTCCATTTTTTTAATACTTGTTTTATATTTGGTATTTTTGTACGTTTTTTTTATATGAAATAGCTAGCTTAGTACAAGCCATCGTTTCATTAAAACCAATTAGTAGGCATATTGGTCATATTAATGCCCTTCACACCTTTTACTTGTTCTGACACAAGCCTTTGTTTAATAAGAATGTAATTTACACATTATCTTTTTTACTGAGCTTGCAATTCCTTGCATAGTCTAAGCTTTTAAGCTTAGCTTCTATGGTTGAGCATTTCCACCATGTCACAGTGACGGTTAAACAGCTAATTGCACTTCATGCAGAGCGCACCTAGTAGGCAGGATGAACTACATACTTAGGGAACTGAAATTGAATTTTAGCTGCATTACAAGCACATGTTCTGGCTGCATTGATTTGCATTTTGCACTGCATCTCTGGCCCAGTGTCACTTAACTCAGGTGTTATGTAAGCTTGACATCAAAATTGACAAAACGAGTCTTTAGTATAACTGATACCTGTTGGAATAAGCCTTTATAAATGTTTATGTAGGTTTATGTTTTACCCCGTAAGTGTTACCCTTTCTACCTAACTAAGTGATATTGTGTATTACACATTTCAGCAACATTGTTTAAGGCAAGCAAATGAATGAAATGCTGGAGTATGACTTTAGGCACAACATGACATCCATTCAGTGAGGTCCAATGCATGAAATATGTCTACTTCCTACACAAAGACATGGCTCCACATGCTGCACTTAACATAAGCAAATGTTTTCCCAGGCAACATTTCATATTCCTTTATGGTAGAGTCTCCTTCACTATTTCCCCTCTAATGTTGGAAGAACTTCAGAGCTCTTGTCACAAATGGTAAATGGTAAATAGTCATAAACACGATACCATAAACCGTAAGATCGCCAGACATCCATATTACCTACCATTGCTCTGAATAACCTGTTGTCTTTTCTTTTTCTCTGAGTTTTCATAAGCCAATATTGTGTGAGAGAGTGAGTCAGTTTACCCATCACTCTTAGAACACGTATTTTCATCTTTGCATCGCTTTCAGGCTGGCTGAACAGAGATTCTCTTCATATTTGATGGCTACATGGAAGTGCATTTACAAGCAGAGTTAATACACTCCTCAACTGGCACAGCTCAAGATAGATGGAGTGTGTGCCAAGGTAAAATATGCTGCATATCCTCCCACCAACAGACTCCTTCTCAGCAGTGGATAATAAGAAATCTGGGCCTGTGTTCCTAAAGAATGCAGGTAAGTGGGTGGAACTTGGGTTGGATCAAATGGCACCCTGCCTACACTGATCATGCTCAGATCTTGCTGCTCTAAGAGACAAAAAGGAAGCACAAGTATATTTTTCAAGATAAATAAGACAGCCGTGGTAATGCTGGGACACTATGCCATTAAAATGCCACCATGCTAGCATGAATGATCTATCAGGTAATCCAACTGTAATAGCAGCCTCATTTAGTGCCATTCTGGTTGGCTTTGCTGATCTAGCAAAAGGAAGGCAGGGTTAATGAAGCTGTAATGTTTAGTCGCGCCCCACATATGGTTCAGATTCTGTTGTACATGGAATGAAAAGAAAGGGCTTGGTTTGACAATTAGAGGCTGTAGTAGGAAACTGCCTTTGTTTTGCTGTATCCCCATTTTCCTACTCGTTCCTTTTTCTTGTTCAGGTTTCTGTGAAGGAAATAATTTAGCAAGTATATTTTGTCTGGGCCAAGATGGAATTTGCCACATGATGCCAACAATCTATCAATAATACCCTACTGTTTCCCAGACGCAGGACCATTTTTCAAGAGAGCAGTGCAGCTATTGATTTTTCCCCAGGGTGTCAGTGATCATTTGAATTTCAGAGCCTTTTAAATACACCATGACTTTCTCTCAGTGTGATAAATCTTTCTATCAATAGATATAGCACAGCATCAGGAGAACAACAATCCGCAATCCTACAATGGCTCAGAACTGGAAATTGTAAGAAATATATTTTTTTTTGGTTAGGTCGAGTTTGGTTTGGTTTGGTTTAAATGTAATTCACAGGGGTTCTAAATTGTATTTGTAGTTTTAAGGTTAAATAAAAGTTGATTGCTGCTAATATGTTCACGTCTGTAAATTCATACTTTCCGAATGCACTGTGCTCATTATAGTGCTACATTGTGGCAATGCCAATTCACTGACTTTCAGTCAGATTAAAAAATTATACTGAATAGAAATGCAGACTTTATAGACATAACACATGATTGCTGCACAGGACCAATAAGCCAATGAGCAATTTGTGAAAGACAGCTGCTTTTGAAATATTTTAAGGTTCTCAAAATGGGGTCCAGGGACGCCTAGAGTTCCAGGAAGGATATCCAGGGGTCCATGATGATCTAATTTTGTTACAGTGGTGTAACTTACAACCCACTATTATTAAAGTTATTATGCCTACAAATAATGTCAACTGGAATTTTGTCAGGTCAGCCCCGTTACAAGCAACGAACTCTGTTTCCCAGAACACACCACAGCCTACAAACATAGCCACCTTAGGCTACAGTTCCCACAGCATGCTCACCTTCTCAAATTCATAGTCACAAGACTTATAATTACACACCTCTGTCACTAATCACTGCTGCCACTACATACTGGACTCACACACATACACTCTTTGCGAAGTAAAAGCTCAGTGTACATATGCCTGACTTTACCAAGCCTGGATTCTGTGTTGTGATACTGATCCTGTTCTGTTCCCTGATTCTCTGTGTTTTGGATAGGACATGTTACAGTTGTTTGCTGATCGCCTGGCCTCATCCTGTTTACTGTTTACATCTTCTGACTCACATTTTGATTAGCTTGCCAGTGCCTTTTTAATAAAGAGCTAAACTGCATTTGCATCTGATTCAGCCTCTCCTTTGTGACAAATCTAATGGCACTTTTAATAAAAACAGGTTCTATCAGTGGAAATATTGGTTTTGCCTCCGGGAAAATATTATTGTACACATTTAAATGATGTACTTAATTTTTAAAAAATAATTTATTAAATTTAATTATTAAATTAAATCTGTATTGGTCCATATTTTGTTCACAATTAAATGGGTCCCTGACCCTGAAAAAAATTGGAGAACCCCTGCTTTAAGGAGTAAAAACCCCGCTTTAATATGACTAAAATTGGTATTCAAATAGTCATACAGGCATGTTGTGAGCTGACATAACCTAAAACACTTCGCTTTAACTTAAAACGCTTCACTTGTTCATTACTTTCAGCATTTGCCTAATGCCCATCAGCCCAACTGTGAGTCTCTGCAAGCTGTGCCTACCCATAAACCTCCTCTCTGTGTTGAGATACAGATACACAAATATGATTCAGTGCTGAAGTATAAACCAGCTTTTAGTTTTTAGTAGTTATTTGGATTGGTTTGATGTGTTGCAATTGCTGAGGTTGGAAAAACACTTATTCACATGTGTTAACCAACAAGAAATAAAGGAAGACTTCTTGAATTGTTGGCAGTGCTTGACTCTCTCCAACCACCTAATCTACAAATGAATTCAGCATCACAGTGTTTAACACTCCACAAACAAGTGTCTGCCATCGACTTACATGGCGAAACGAGAGCATATGAAGAAAAGCCTGCAGTGCTTTTCTAAATCTTCTCTGGTCCCCACACTAGCAATAATTTCTAACCCCTGACAGCAAGCAAAAGCGAACTCTAAGACATATCTGAAAGTGACAAAGAAGGAGATGGGTGTGGATAAGCGCCTGTCTGGGTTAAACTGCAGCTGGATCCTCAGAGGTACTGACTCTGAATAGTGTTTCTATTGCTCTGAGTGTAAGACACAAATTGGGAGATAATCGGAGGAAGAGTGGATAGCTTTAATATCTGCAGCATTGTGTCTTGAAATTCCCGTGTGTCGCTTAAATTCAGTTTGTGATCCTTCTGCAGCCTGGTGGGAAATAGACCAACTCGGCAGAGCAAAGCAAAGAGCACTGCAGCTGATGGAGTGAAGAAAGAATCAAATACTCATAGTGTGTCTCAGAATAGTGGTGTGAAACTGTGATCAGGATATTTTCAGAGAACATTCAAAAGGACTAAATGCTTCATATCAGGGGTGTCTGTGCAATCTTCCGTGTGGCTGCAGGTTTTCATTCCAACCAAGCAGGAGCCAGACCTGATCACTGATTGAATGCCAAGATCAGCTGATTAATCCATTGGAAGCAGGTCCGGCTCCTGCTTCAATGGAATGGCTCTTTGGAGATAAGATTGGAAAATCCTGCTTCATATGGTGTATTTAATTTAATCAATTAACACACTTAATAGCTTTTATGAAATCCACTGTTTCCTATGTTTGATAAACATTAAGGAAAAAATGAGGGGATTTTATGAAATAAAGAAAGCTGAACATTGTTTCTTTCAGTGCAACATATCAACAGACAGATAAACGGCTAATAAGTTTAGGTTATCAGTTTTTACTGAACATTATGTTTCTAGGAACCCTCGCAAAACATTCTGAGAACAATCTAGAAAGAAACTAAAAGATTAAACACTCAATATCTCATTTTGTCATGGTGTTCTAGAAACGTTTTATGTAAGGACTCATGCAGCAGGATGATGCATTGAAGACCACTCCAGTGTTGATTATTTTTCTTGTAACAGCACATCCTTTTTATACATTTACAGTTACATTTAAGAATAAAAGATAATATCTAAATATATTTATTGTCATTGTATAAGTGACAGCAACTTCCTTACTGGAGCTATTAGTATACATTAACTAATCGACAGTGCAGTCGTTAACAGTGTTAAGAGTTGGCTCATAAATATACTAACATAATAATGTGCATTTCTTTATGGCAATGCAAACAGTGTTGACGTATGAGCAGCTGAAGCTGCATTTTTATATTTGTAGTGCAATAACTATAGGTGTGCAAAGGAACAGCAGTATTTGTAACAATACTAGGAGGTTGAGGTAGTTTTCAAAGTGCAAGTGTGAGGAAAGAATAGACATTGTGTGCAATATACTCATGTGGAACATCTGCAAAAGTTAGTTTCTGTTTTATATTATAGCAGTATCGTCATTCCCTCACTTGCTCTTGATGCTATTGAGACAGGAAAAAATGCAGCTTGTTAGTGAAAAACTGTAATACAGTATCCCTTTTCCAAGGCAGAAAAGATTTTCTTTGTATATTTTGTCTTTGTTGCACATCATGTTTTTAAATCAGATTATTATTGCTACACTAGAAACAATAACATATTAGCCTGAGGGCAATAATATAGACCTGTGATTTGCCTTAGAGACGGAACTACTGCTGGAACCGAAAATTAATCAATACCTTCTGACCAATCAGATTTGAAAAAAAATAACATTTATACACATTCGTCCAATGATTCTTTCAGAGCAACATATCAACAGACTGATGAACAGACAGAAAAATACATTCACCCAGATAACAATTTTAAGGTATCAGAACATTTTCTGAACATTATGATTCTATACACTAGTTTATTTTCATACGAAAGGTCTAACAAGTTCCCTTTCCAAGGATGTAGTAAATATACAGGGTGTCCCAAAAGTCTCCGTACATAGGGTACTGTGTATGCCAGCACCACGTCGGTTGTGCCTTCGTCAGTGGAGATGTTCATGGACGTCCACTTCTTGGCTGGTCTGCAACACTTCCAGTCTTGAATGTGTTAACAGTATTACATCATATGGTTTCAGAACATTACAGGAATTTATTTGCCCTGATATTGTTCTCTGTTAGCTGGACGTGAACTTACCAGTTCTTCCTGTGCTTTATTAGGGTCCAGTTCCCCCAAACTGTAGTCATTACCATCACTTTCATTTACTACATCCTTTCATTTCATGCTAGAGGGACTCATTCGACCCGCTGTAATAAATAACTAATGAGCTCCTTCAGGTTCAGCTCCATAAGATATATGTCTATAAATCTGATAAAGGCCAATTTTGTTTTATGTACTCATCTGATTTAAAGAGAAAAAAAAATGTATGGCTTAAATATTGTTGCACTTTTGGTTAACCAAATAGAAACCCTAGAATAGTTGATCATTGTCAAGCAGCTTATGTGTAGGATTTATTTGTTATCTACAAAATGCATTTTGTAAATAAATAATAACCAAAATATATAATAATGCCAAAATATATCTCCCTCAGTTAAAAAAAAAAAAAAGGAAACACTGAAATTCTTCATGTCCTGATCTCTAAAAACTTTCACTAACGTGAGCTTAAGCCTGCTATTCTTTCTCTCAGCTGGTGTCTATTCTCAGAAACAGTGATTATTGTAATGCTTAGGCAGAGGTGAGGGACAATGTATGCACTTACCATACACATCAGAGCAACAAATTAACTTCATACTTCCTGAATATGCCAATTAAAGCTTCTCTGAGTTTGTGTTCAGCCAACAGCTTATCCGGCACGCCCCCATCCAGAATAGTTAATTAATGAACTGTAAACCATGTCCTCTGAGGCTGTGTTCAATCATTAGCCCATAAACAGAACTGAGAACAAGAAAGAACAACTATCTTGTCCTTTTACAGTGAAACGATCTTAGATCAATACTGCCTCTGGTTCTAGTGCTTTTACAATTTTGGGAATGGAGTTTTAGACCGATAAATTTTTTGGCATCCACATCATATTCTTTTCTGTTAACAAATGGCAGATCATTTTGGATTTTTGTGGAACAAAGAACACGAGCACTACAAGTGGCCCAAAGGAAAATACACAGAATGGTAGGAAGAAGCAGCTGTGGCTGATTTCTTTCTGCCCAAACTGTAGATTCATGCAGACTAACAGTGACAGCCGTGTCAGGTGATTACACAGATATAATGCATTGCTCAACCCCAATCATTTCATTGTTGAGATACCGATAGATATTAGATTCTAGCCCACCTGTGTAATGTCTTGTCTCCACTGTTGTCTCCAGATGAAAGCATTTTATGTCCCTGAATGATCTTCAGTGCAACACATTTCAGCTGTTCTTTCCTCCATCTTCTCATGTGTCAAAGCACTTGCTTGGAACAGTATATCATGAATGCTTTTCGCCTGGATCCCATTTTATCTCCACTGTGAGATCCTGAACATGGTCTTGAGGGTAAAAATGACTGGGATATTACATTACACAGGCTGAAATTGTATTTGATAATTGCAGACTTCATCAGTACGTGGCTGAGGAATGATACTGCATGACTACAGTGTTGTGACTGGAGCATTGTTAGATCTGTGGAAAGCACTGAATGAAATGTATAAATGAACCCGAAGAGAATCTGTGAATGATTCATATAGCTGTAGACATACTATGGCCCCACTCGTGTCACATGGTGTCGCTAGACAAGGGGGGTTTTATCCAACAAAAAGGTGGCTCATGAATGGACAAGCATTCAATTTAGTGCTATAATGAAGAAAACTTTAAAGTGTTTTGAACTACTATACAGGCACTAAAAGTTCATGTGTTCAAAATAGACAACTTGAGTAAAAAAAATAATTTAACATCGATTTCTTTTGCATTTGAATACATTTTGGCTTTGATCTCATTTAATCCACATATTGTAAGGTATGATTCTTTGATGTAGGCTAAGTTATGTAATTGCCAGATGATGGCCAATTACGATAATTACTCAAATAATTGCCCAGAACCTGAGAGTGAGAAAACTGCCGAGCCAGTGAGTGGGCTTTTTCTGCAGCATATCAGTCTATAAAACACAGCACAGTTGGCGATCCTACTTGATTATTTGAAGATTGTAAATCTTTTAAAAGCAACCCAAATTAATATCTTAAATATGCACTCACTGAATTTTGCCCAAGGCTAGAAGATGGGTGCATAAACCTGTGGTCTTTTTTTGGTGCAGAGAAACAGACTGATTTCTCAGTGCAGCTGTGTGACCTTTTCTGGCTGAATTTACACTGTTCCTTCAGTCATCATGGACAGCTAGACATGTTCCCAATGGCCATAAATGTCATTCAGCATACTCAAAAGTTTCCATATTTGCAGTGCTGCACTACAATAGCAGAGGTGGTGGAGGCAGGCTGACATTTCTGCTCCCTCTCTCTGTTCAGCAGTCATCCAGAAACAGAAAGAGAGGGAAAGAGAAAAGAAGAAAAGAATAGAGAGTTGGAAACAATGTGTTTATGAGAGAGAATTAGTATGAACAAATGGAGAGAAAGAAAATTGTGTGTGTGAGAGGGAGAGAAATGGAGAGTGTTGGACAAATAGGCATGATGATAGTATGAGCAGCTTTATTTTGGGAAATGACATGCTAAAGGACAAGTGACAGTAACTGATCACAGATCAGCACCCCACACTAACCACTGCTAATGACAGGTACACTAGTAAAAAAAAAAAAAAAAAAAAAAAGGTTCTAAACTGTACCTTTCTTTGTCTCTGTATTGGTACCCTCATGGTAACCTTTAGTATGTATCTTAATGTAGTGTACCTTTAAAGCTTTACTTAAACAAAATAATTATATTTATGTAAATTAAATCATTTTTAAGGTACACTATAATCCACATTTCCAGATGAAAGCTACATATTAAACATACAAAAAGGTATAATTTAATGCAATATTTTTCTGAGATTGCAGAGCTGTGAGAAGACGTCCTTAAACGACTCCTATTCTGTTTGACAATATAATCCCAATGCAATTTTATTGAAAAGGTCATTATTTTCACACATTTCATTTTCTACTCACATTGTCAGACCAAAGTTCAAGACCATGCAGTTTATGAACTAGTGCCTTCTAGTGGTCGATATCATTATCAGCCTGTATGCTTGCAGGTGCAATGATGACATTCATCATACTCAAACCGGATCTCATTATATCCCATTTAACCATTCCAATTACACTCATAATTGTTTTCATGTGATGGTTTTGGATCCTGCGTGGGTGTGCATGCATAATACAGCTTTGCCCCACTTCTACTATAATCTGAATGTTTTAGGATAACTTCTGGGTAGTTAACATAACATTCACAGCAGATCTCATATTAAACCAGAGCAATTAATTATCATCTTATAAACCAGATTCTACTCAAAAGCACTCAAGCACAAATTTATGCTTGTGTAAAATCAATCTGTGTATTATCATCTCCTGAACACTGGTTAGAGCGACTGATCCTAGATCGGTGAAAAATGCTTCTCACTCTCAAATCATGTTGCATCAATTCTGTTTGATGCAACATTCTGTTTGTGGATGCTGATTGGTCTCTGTGCTGTGTTTACCCTTAGAAGCAGGTGGCCATCTCAAGTGGGACTAACTCGCCATGGATTTGGGTAAAATCTCTCTGTTTTGGCCACGAGGAAGTTACAGAGAATCAATAGGCTCTTTGTGAGAGAGGAAAGTCTGACTCTCATATGCATAATCAAACCAGTAAACTGGCCAAGGGAAAGGCTGTTAAGAGGCCTGCCTGCTTCCCTGAGCTGCCATAATACCAATAAAATTGGAAAACTCTCATTTCTGTATATATGTATCTAAAAGACAGCTGGAAGTCGGTAGGAAACATGCGCACTTTAATGCTTTCCCAAAGTCTTTATGAGTAAACAAAGCTGAACTAACCTGAGTGTAGTGAAATATAATCTGATATCATATAACCTGAATGCATTTATCTGACCTGAGTATAATGTCTGAATATATTGTGTGTTTATGAAAGCCTTTTGGAATTATCACACAGTGCAAATACCATTATTTCTACTGGTAATGCAGTGTTACAATGTCTTCTTTATAGTGTTCATGTTTAAGGCAGCAGTTTGGAATATAAGCATTCTGCTACAGTCACAAAGTACATGAGGAAAAAGTGGTGTGTTATTTGAGTCGGCTCTTTGAGTCGGCTCTTTTAAGTGAACGATGAGAGCAACCCTTTTTATTCCCTTTTTCTTTTGTTTTTGCTGCGTAATGTAATCAAAATGCTTCAGTTGACTCTCAGCTGTGTGTGTGTGTGTGTGTGAGGCAGCATGACAGAGAGGATCTGCTGCACTGCTGCATGCTGAAGATGTACTGTCTGTAGTCATTGTTCTAGGAGAGGAGATCAATTATCAGGATAAATGGAAATAAGTCTTCTTAAACAGCAGGCACAATACCATTAATGCAGGAATGCTTACTATATTTGTCACTGCACATTTGATGAATTTAGTTATTTAAATATAAAAAAAATGTAATGTAAAGTTATATTATTTTGTTAATTAGCTGGATCTAAAACGTTATAGTTTCTATAGTAACAACTTACATGGTGGAAGCTGCATATAATGTAATCCTAATAATAAACAGATATAATAAATAGGCATGCTATTAAGCAAAGGAAAAAACATATAAATGTTGATCTGGTGAAGTTTTCTGTAAAGTGACATCCATTGAACATTTATGGAAGGAGTCTCCAGTATCAAGCACTCTGTAACAAGCAGAGCTGAAGTTATTCATTTAGGTTTTCTGCCACAGGAAAGTCTTCAGGAAGAAGGATTAGATTTTGTGGTTTCTTGGTAACAAGCTGCCAAGAAAGGGAGTTTTATGAGGGAAATTGAGGGAACAATTGTTTATATCAGTTGTAATATGCGAAAATGTTAAATGTAACTCTAAAGTGATCAACTCTACATTGTGTTTTTATGTAATATATCTAAAAAAATTCATTGTAATTGGTGTTGGATGTGCTGTTATAGGAAAATCTTGTTGATTACATTTCTATAACAACATGTCCCATTACATTTTATTCTTCACTTGAAACGTTGTCTTATTCTTGAGTATCCTATGTCAATATGTACAGTGAAAGCAATATGATATGATGCAGTCTGGGATTCCTGCAAATATTCGTCCTGCATTTTACAAATGCTTAATCATAAAGAATAGCCTGTGCTAAAATGACGCCTTGCATTTTTTACCTTTACCTTGGAAAACAAAATTCCCTGGACACAAGGGCACCAGACACTTACAATAATACAACTGTCAGAGTTGCTCTCTATCTCCCATATGAACTATGCTAAGGTCACACTGTGGTCATATCTACAGCTCTTAGTCTCTGTATTCATTAAAGCAATGACTTCCACATGCAATTACATTTTCTTGCTTGGTCTCATAAAGATTTGAGACGCAGTTGGCATGCGACATGAATCACTTCTCTGTCCTTTGATGTGTTAATGTAGTTAGGCAACCAAACAAAGAAGCTTTCTAATGCTCTGTGTCTTTTTGACATGTCAGAGAACCTAGTTTTCAGCTAAACAAATATGAAGTATATAAATATATAAATATAAAACCCATGAATTACATAAAGGTTTGTCAATGAGCCATTGCTACCAGCACCACCTCTTCCACCTAACGAAGTGTTGTTTTGAAGGCTTACATGGCAGACGTGGCTTAGGCAGAGCGTAGCTAATGCTTTAAGTAAGACCTGTTTAAATGACTACTCATCTGTGATAGAACCTTCTCCTTGATTTCAAATTACACCTGACTCGAGCATAATTTGTTCAGGAGGCTGAAAAGATACACTATCCTTGATAAATTGTACCCTACCCCCTACTCACACTGTGCTATTTACAGAATTCTATATATGGACAGAACTGTGTCGCTATGGCTGCATTCTGGAAAACAAAATTAAAATCAGTCAAAATAGAAATGTTTATGCCAGTAATATTCTATTTCTATTTTTCCATTTTAAGGTGGCACAGTTTTGCCACCTCGCAGCTCTAGGGTCCCTGGTTTGATCCGGAGCTCGAGTTATTGTATGACATTTCTGTGCATGTTCTTCCCTCATGGGTTTCCTCCTGGTTCTCCAGGTTCCTCCCACCTCCCAAAACAATGGCAGAAGGTTGATTGGCTACACTAAATTGCCCCTAGGTGTCAATGTGTGTGCATGGTGGCCTGATATGGACTGCTATCCCATCCAGGGTGTATTCCTGCCTCATGCTGTTTTCCCAGTATATTCTCCAGACCCACTGTGATTCTGACCAGGATAAAGCAGTTAATGGAAATGAATGAAAGAATATACAGTGGGGTCCAAAGGTCTGAGACCACTAGTGAAAATGCTTCTTTTTGGCATTCTTTTTCAATTTAACACAAAGGTTTTCGTTACATATGATATTATCAGCAACAACATGTGAAAAGTGAGAAGCAGAATCTTAGTAATATTTACATGAATTTCAGATTTTTTTAGAATTTGGTATGTCCCCTTTCTGCTGCATGACAGTGTGTACTCAAGCTGACATGGGCTCCACCAGTTTGTCTAAAACTTGATGATCCATGTTAGATCAACTCCATCAGCATGTCGTCTGAAAACATGCATCAATGAAATGGATAAGACTCACAGAAAATCTGACCTTTTGTACAAAGGAGCTAACATAGTCAACATCACAAATTTGCCTGCATTTAAATAGTGACCTAGAAATTGTGCAACATCTTGATTATTGAATCGTCCAGATGTTGCACGTTTCCTTTATATATATATATATATATATATATATATATATATATATATATATATATATATATATATATGTATATGTATATATATAATTTTAAAAATTCTAAATCTTTCTGTTTATTTCCAATTTTAAATACAAAATATTTCTAATTAGTAATATCATTTACTCGTGTGCATGTTACTAAGTTTGGGAAAGGTTGCCATGTCAACATTGCATTCCTCACAAGATGGCCTTGTCACCTCAAAATGTAACACAGCATTAAAGCATTGACATTAAAGGATCAGTGCGGAACCACTGTTGCTGCAGGTTTTCACTCAGGGTTTGCACCAAGCAGGAGCCACGCTGAATTCCTCTTGTTTTATCAGGTTGTGTTCCTTCAATCACCTATCAGGTGTGGCTCCTATTTGGCCGCCAAACTGGCTGCTTCAATAACATCGAAAACCCTTGCTGCAGTATAAAGAATGAATCAAACCTGAAAGAAATCCTATGAATACCTCCCAAACCATAGTAAATTAAACAGTAGCTACATGACTAATTTACCAACCTATGTAGAGCAGCTGTACTATGAGATTTAGGACATAGCATTTCCTCTTTTATATGTAAAACCTGAGGTGTTCTGTTCTCTTGACAGACCGTCCTCTTCTGAGCAGATCAGCAAAGTATAGTGAGTTTACCTCAAACTGTATATGACTAAACAGACAACTCAGCCAAAAAGGGGTTGATTGTATAATAGCCAACTGGAGCTCTTAGACAGGCAGACAATACTAGTGATACGGCCATTGTGGGATTTTCAAGTGTGTATAATCATCAGAGGCTGAGTGTTGGCTGTGGTTAGAGGACAGTGAGTCCTCTAACAGTGAGCACTCATATAAAAGGTGCACCCTTCCATCCAACCTCTCTCCATTTCCATCCACCTCTCTCGTATCCATATTCATCTAATGAAACAAATTGGAGGTGAACCAATTCCTGGGCTTCTTTTTTTTTTAGGAGATTATTAAAAATTTGTTATTTTGTCCTTGGTGTAAGAGAAATCCAATGAATAAATTTCAACTGGAAGAGAAACGCAAACATCTGGGATAATGCTTTGTGTAATTAGAAACTGAAGAAGTTTCCTCACTACTGTGTTGAACTCACAGACGTAGGTTTAATTTCAGCTTTTGGGTTCATTTGATCTAAACACTGAAATACTATTACTATGAACAAGTCACATTACTGACCTTAGTTACAAATATATCTATCTGGCTTTTTCTGAAGTCATCCTGTACTTTCATCTTGTTTTATCCTATGATTAAATGCTTTTGGGGAAATGGATTGTGCAGACTGATCAAAGTAAAAAATAAATAAATAATAAACTGTCAGCACACCACATTTTTATTGCATTCTTTTAAGAAAGGAGGGAAGGTAAAACTCTAAATCTCTCTGAAACTCTGAATCTGACTTGAGCATGTGACAGGCAACTTTTAATGTATCATAAAAATCTAAGAAGTAATCATGTTCCTATCAGATTCCAGTGTGCAAATATAAGCCATGCAGCACTGGTTTACCAAGCAAAGAGTTATATTTGCATATTCAGAGAACCTGAATTTCTTGATTATTGTAATAGTGTTTCTGTCCCCATTGTTGCCTAAGATAATTTTGTAGAACCACCAGATCAAGCAGTTTATTATTTATTTATTCATTATTCTCCAAGAGATCCTGAGCCTATCCTGGGAGCACTGGGTGTTCTTATTCTCATCACTGAACACTGGGTGTTCTCAACTCATTCACACTTTTTAGAATGGAATGTTTTGGTAGGTAGGAAGAAACCGGAGAAAACCCACACAGACACTAGGAGAATGAGTGAAACTCCACACAGACAGAAACCTGAGCTCAGGAGCCGACTGGGCGTCCTGGAGCTGTGAGGTGGCAATGCTCCCGGCTACACCACCATCCCCCTGAAGCAGGAGCCTTTATTTGTCACATATACATTACAGCATAAAGCAAATTCTTTTCTTTGCATTTCCAGGTCAGAGCACAGGGTACATGATACAGCACCCCTGGAGCAGAAAGGGTTAAGGGCCTTGCTCAAGGGCCCAACAGTGGCAGCTTGGTAGACCTTTTGATCAGTAACCCAGAGCCTTAACCACTGAGCCACCACTGCCCCATGCCATGCTCCTAAATTTGAAACATTCACATTAAATAAAATATAAAGCAACTACCATTGACAACTGAGGTTAATTCTGTGTATGCCGCCCAATTTACTCAGATTGAAAAAATGATGGTCTCCAAAACATTTTCAGTTTTGGGATTCTCTTCATTACAACTGAATTTGAATTTTTGGAAATTTCTTTCTTGTATGGTGTTGTCTTTTGTAAAGACACATTGAATTCCTTATTACAGAGTGCAGATGTATGTATGCCATTTCAATTGTCATGTTAACACCATTCATGCACACACACATTAAATACATCCATGAGGTTTGGGCAGTAACTTTTAAATGTCCTTTTTTGGTTTCGTATAAATACGACTGTTAATAAAAGTTCTGTAAATAATAGTGATGAATCAGGCAGATGAACATGACGCCAGTTTTGGCTGTAGGTTGTGTGATTTTAGGCTGTGAGTGTTTGCCTATCAGTGGGTGTAATGGATTCGTGTTAACACTAGGTGGCGGTAAATGACGTTTGCAGGCGGAAGATCAAAACCAGAGGAAGAAGAATTGCGCTTCCGGTGTTGATTGCCCGTCGTCCTGTGCAGTTTTTCAGCATAAACAATGTCTCTTGAAATCGAGTCAGCAGAGTAAGTAAATAAACGTGCATATTTATTTCTCCTTTTGCACGCTGCGCTTTTGCGTTGTCTGCTCTGAACACTAAATTAAGGAAGTTAAAGCGAGCTGGTCAGGCCTGACTGTGCGGCGTTAGCTTTGTAGCATTAGCATAGGTAGTGTACTAGCATGGCTAATAATGCATGGCTTGTTTTGTGAGCCATGTTCACACACAGAAGAGTGGAGCCGTGTTTACCGAGAGCAGCTGTAATCATTTAATTTGAATTAATTGTAATATTTTTAGTTATACGTGTTGCTATTTAGGACTGGGCGTAATTGTGGTTTTCTAGCTAGCTAGCTAGCTAGCTAGGTAACTCAGCAGAGGCATTAGCCTGTTAGCTGCAGGAGCTGCTGTGTTTGAAGGCGACGTGTATGAAACGTTATGAATGGGGGAAAAAATCCTTTCAAACAGAAAGTGACCACAGTTACAGTGAACCATTCTCTCTCTCTCTCTCTCTCTCTCTCTTTATATATATATACCACAGCACTGTTGAATTCTTCAATCTGGAGGTGTTGATTCATTTTCTATAACAGCAGCTCTGACAGTAGTTCCAGCTGCATGGTTTATATCAGTGTCCTCTGTCTAATATGCTACACTTTCTATAGAAACAACTCAACCACAGGGACTTGTAAGGTGGACGCAGAGTTTCTGTAAGGAGCTGTTCAGATGTAACAGTCAAAAGATTTCTGACAAGATAGAGCCTTTAGGACAGAGGACTTTGCGCTTTGACCACCTGCATGGTTTTGTTTTTTAAATTTCAACAGAGAAAATGGAGAAATGTTTGATGTGTTCTTCGCTGACTATAAATTTTGGAGTTGTTGGTAAATTCCTGTACTGTTATAGGACAGTAAACAACCTTGGAGCACACCACCATTTTGTTGATTATTTTCCTGTAACAGTATGCCCCAGCAGTTTTATTCCTTACCTAGAAGAAAAAATATGCATACAGTGTGGTGTTTTTTGTTTGTTTGTTTGTTTTTACATATACAGATTGTCGAAATCAAATGAATGAAGATGGAAAAACAAAACGTACACCATTATTACAGATTATCTCTGAATGCAGAGCACTTGTGATATTCAAAATTAGATTTTAGTATTATTAGTATTGGGTCCAGTACTCTGGATTGGTATAGATTTTGAAGGATTTTCCATCCAATGGCAATCTACTGGTATATTTTAATGCCAAACGCATGTTTCATTGACTGAGGCAACACAGGACCCAAATTAGTTAAAGCTCGTCATCATTGCGTCTCTAAGGTTTTGCAGAACTTGTGAGAAATCACAGAAACTGCACATACCGGCTGATATGCAGAGTTATTAAATTTATGTTTTCAAAAAATGGAAAAAGTAGTATCAGTGCAGTCCTATTCTAAACAAAACTTGTGCTTATTTTGCAGCGTGATTCGTCTGATCATGCAGTATTTAAAGGAAAACAATCTGCACCGCACCCTTGTGACGCTGCAGGAGGAAACCACCGTGTCCCTCAATACTGTAGACAGTATTGAGAGCTTTGTGGCAGATATCAACAGCGGTCACTGGGACACAGTGCTACAGGCTATCCAGTCGCTCAAACTCCCAGACAAGACTCTGATTGACCTCTATGAACAGGTGAGATTCGTTTATAAGAGTTTTATAATACATAAAAATGGATAAACTTATACTAGTTGTAATGTTTTCAAGACCTTTGTATCTAGCTGTCCTTGTAAACTGACGTGTGACGTTATGGCAGGTTGTGCTGGAGCTGATTGAGCTGAGAGAGCTTGGTGCTGCCAGGTCTTTGCTGAGGCAGACCGACCCCATGATCATGCTGAAACAGACTCAGCCTGAGCGCTACATTCACCTGGAGAACCTGCTCGCGCGCTCCTACTTTGACCCCAGAGAGGTGGGTTATCACATTGACAAGAAGTGGTGTTCACGTTCTGTGTTCCCCACAGCCGCATATGAACATAACTTCCTCTTGTAAGATAGCTTAGCTTTTAGTCACAGTACAGGTGGATGAAACTGTTGCTGGCAAACTGCTTTCATATTTGCCTGTAACATGACAGTAAATAAACAAGTGTCTCGTGTGTGTGTGTTTGCAGGCATATCCTGATGGCAGCAGTAAGGAAAAGCGGCGGGCGGCTATTGCTCAGGCTCTGGCGGGCGAGGTCAGCGTGGTGCCACCATCTCGTCTCATGGCCTTGCTCGCACAGGTGAGGAATAAACCACATCCATCGCCTTACTGCTGGTTCACACAGAATCGAACTGACACAAGTGACTTAAAAATCTTTGTATTTAAAAAAATGCAAAACTAGTGGTAGAAATTGCAATCTTTAAAAACCTTAAAAAATAATAATCAAGGTTGATTAGCATTAATAATAATCATATTCTGCCTTAACCCAGTTTGATCTTTTGTACTTTAGCATAAAATCTAGCTATTAAGTTGTCTTGGAGACGTGATGATCTGGTGTAAAGGCTCGATTTTACTTGCTTTTAACTATGTGTATGTAAGATGGCTGCCGTGCATATCCTGCCGTCGTTTAGAGCATCGCTTGGGCACATCCTCAGAAATTAACATGACGCATTGTGGATTACCACAACTGAATAAACAAACTAACATTGTGTCTCAAATCGCATATGCATGTACTATTCTAGACCATTAATGAGAGCTAACATTAATCTTTACCTGTTATGGTTCACGTTTGAAATTGAAAAACACACACTCTTAGGCTAAAGGTTCAGTGTAGAACTCTACAACAAAATGGTTTTCTATCAGAAAGGGTTCCAAGTAGAACTCTTTTTGGAAGCTTTATAAAACTCTTAAATAAGCCTTGAATCTTGAGTGTATGCATTAACTGAGTGTGTATGTGTGTGTGGTACAAAATTATTGTTGGGTTTTTTTTTCTTATTTTTTCTTAATACCTGGGACCTGTCAGGCATTTTTTAGAAAAACAAATGATTCTTCAAGGGTTCTTTAAGAGTTTATGGAATAATAAGAAAGAGTTCCTAGCTTTCAAAATGGTTTTAATTCTGATGGAGAAACACTGTTGTAGGGTTCGACATAGAAACTTTAAGGTTTCCCTTTTTTTTTTTTTTTTTTTTTTTTGAAGGTATGGTTTAACTTTAGTAATGTGCCTCTTCTCTCACTCAGTCTCTGAAGTGGCAGCAGCATCAGGGTCTTCTGCCTCCTGGTATGACCATCGACTTGTTCAGAGGCAAAGCTGCAGTCAAGGATGTTGAGGAGGAGCGATTCCCTACACAGCTGAGCAGGCACATCAAGGTACTGTTCAAAATACTGAATACGTTAAGCTCACTGGAACCATGAGACTCACTGAATGAATGCGTTTTCTGACAGCTAAGATGTTGTTTACTTGGTAGTGCTTTTAAAAACCTAATGGTAGACAGGTCTTACTGTGTAATTACCGCGATTGTAAAATTGTTTTGTATGCGTTGGTGTAGTTTGGACAGAAGTCCCACGTGGAGTGCTCCCGCTTCTCTCCTGATGGCCAGTATCTGGTTACTGGCTCTGTTGACGGCTTCATCGAGGTGTGGAATTTTACAACGGGCAAGATCAGAAAGGTACACACACTTATGTCATTCCTCGGGTCCTCACATGGACATTTGTTCTAGCTGCAATTGAATGAAAATGAAATCAGCAAGGCTTGGCATTGAATTTGGTGTTTGAATGCTTGTATTCATGTATTTGTTTTATTAACACCGACCTAACGTCTGTGTTGCACAGGATCTGAAGTACCAGGCACAGGACAACTTCATGATGATGGACGACGCAGTGCTGTGCATGTGTTTCAGCAGAGACACAGAGATGCTGGCTACAGGAGCACAGGATGGCAAAATAAAGGTCTTACCAACGTGACCGTCATATTCTGTGCATATTTTCTTATGATCATATTTGGAAAAACACTGAATTGGTTCACATGCCAAATATCTAAAGAGCAGCGTCACAAAGATCATCAGCTCTGTTAATCCATTTGTGTTTTGTCCTTCACGTGTGGACATAGGTATGGAAGATCCAGAGTGGACAATGTCTGCGGCGATATGAACGCGCTCACAGTAAGGGTGTGACGAGTCTGAGCTTCTGTAAGGAGAGCAGTCAGCTCCTCTCAGCCTCGTTCGACCAGACCATCAGGTGAGAGTCTGATGGAGTAATAGTGCTGATAGTCATGTTTTTGTATTCATCTTGATATATGAGGATATTTTGAGATTTCTGATATGTGCAGCTGGAGCTTAGAGTAAAATATCAGACTTAAAGCTCTATTTGATCTGAGGCTAAGCACAGGCTGATAATCAAGGTATAAAATAAAGTTGTGAAAAGCCCATCATGATTCAATATCAGTGTGCATTAGCGCTGTCAAATTCCTTTTAAAAATAACATTGCCGTTTCAGACACTTAAAACATTAGTATTCAAATGCAGTTGAATGTTAATTAGGTGTGACTTTAGTGTCTTGAGACTAGCTAACATTTGTATTTCATAGAGCACTGGAGGTGAAAACTGGCCGTTTATACAACAAAATCCAAACACACAGGGCTTTTCAGTTGTTCAAGTGCTGTCATCACATTTACTATTTAGTTTATAGTATGCTAGGAAAATCACAGTAAGCATGGTAGGCGGTTTCCCAAATGTTTTGACCCCTATGGACACGGTGGATTTCTTAGGTCAAGTGACAACATTTATATAAACGCATGTTTCTATAAACTTGTCACTGGCAACCAAAAGTAAAATGCGATCTCACACAGTCAGATATGGATTTTCAGCTTTAAATGCATTAATATTATTTGAAGTATTTGAATAATGTTTGAACAGTAAAATTCAGTTTGACCACCCTAGTGTGTGTGTGTGTGTTTCTTTTTAATTGCCATATGGGTGATGTCACGTGTATTGCCTTATCACAATGTTTTATAAAAAATTAATAAATTTTTGAAAAAAAGGTTAGCTGTGTTGAGGGAAGGTATGTTTGTTTGTGCAGAGTTCATGGTCTAAAGTCAGGCAAGTGTCTGAAGGAGTTCCGAGGCCATTCCTCGTTTGTTAATGAAGCCACGTTCACTCCTGATGGCCACCACATCATCAGCGCCTCCTCCGATGGAACTGTGAAGGTACATATTCTCTCAAATCCTTCTTCTCTCTCAAATCCTGCATGTGTGACACTCAGTGGTGAACACTCCTATACTGTTCCCAGTCACTGAATTGTGAACTAGGAATTAGGAAAATTTGCAAGGCCCTTTAACACTTACATTAAATCTATTATAGAATATTGATCATCCTTTTCACTTGTTCAGATATGGAATATGAAGACCACAGAGTGCACAAGCACGTTTAAGTCTCTTGGCACCTCGGCTGGCACAGACATCACGGTGAACAACGTAATCCTGTTTCCCAAGAACCCTGAGCATTTTGTGGTGTGCAATCGGTCCAACACCGTGGTCATCATGAACATGCAGGGGCAGGTAAGAGGCATTCCGTTAGAGCAAATCCAGGAGGCCAGTTCCTGTGAAATTTCCATCACAGACATTAACACACTGTGATATTACTGGCATATGGGTTGGGAAGTGAGGGCATGGGAGGCTGGCGATGGAGAGAGCTCAGCTGTAACCATTCCGTATTTAAATTCCTTTTGGGAGCACTTCTCTGCACCACTTCTTTACCATTAACTATAAACAAAATCAAACACAGTACATCTAACTATTTCACTTGCTTGCGCCAAATTCGCGCAGCAGGACTGTCTCATTGGTGTCTGGCAGCCTATTAAAAATTGAGAGCATGTAAATAGCCTGCAGTAAACCACACACACACATCCTCTGTGGCTCTCCTGATGCTCAACCACGCCCACACTGCCACACCTACCTATCCAAATGCTTGACCCACTGAAAGTAGCGCAATCATTGTATCATTTGTGTGTATTAATTTCATATTTGCACTGATGTAGAGCAAGCCATGTGGTGCATTTACATTTCTTAGGGTTCTGTTGTTATTTATTTATTTATTTATTTATTTATTTTCCTGCTCAGCGAGGTAAGTCTTAACTTCTCAAAATGCTTATGCACTGCAGATTGTGAGGAGCTTCAGCTCTGGTAAGCGAGAAGGGGGAGATTTCGTGTGTTGTACACTTTCCCCCAGAGGAGAGTGGATCTACTGTGTGGGAGAGGACTTTGTGCTTTACTGCTTCAGCACAGTCACCGGCAAACTGGAGAGAACCCTGACTGTAAGTCTGCATTTACTCTCCACATCATGTGCTTACACACTGTGACATGTACAAGTCCTGTTTTAGGGATTTTCAGTGTTTTGTCCTTTACACATGATGGTGTTGCACCTGATGAGAGAAATGGAAATATTTAACCGAATGATCTCTCTGTCAGGTCCATGAGAAGGATGTGATTGGTATCAGCCACCACCCTCATCAGAACCTGATCGGCACGTACAGTGAAGATGGCCTGCTCAAGCTCTGGAAACCTTAAACACCAGACCGGAATAATATTTTACTGGGACATGGATTGGGCTTAATTTTTTTTTTTTTGTACATATTCTTTTTTTTTTCTCCTTTTTTTCTTAGTGCAAGTTTTCATATGCATGTCTTGTTGAACAGAACAGAAAACATTTCAATCTGTTCATTTTTGTTGTGTAACAGTAGATAATCTTCTTGCATTTTACATGAATGATTTTCACCTTTCCAATTAAACATTTTGATCACAATTTGCTTTCCTCAAGTTATTTACACCAGATGTACAGTTCTACATAGTTTCATGTTTTCCCTTTTTGAATAACCATATACAGTCAGGTCTGGAAGTATTTGGACAATGACAGAGTTTTGGTGATTTTGCCTTTATACACCACCACAATGTTTTATTTCAGATCCAATCAAGATATGATCGAAGTGTAGAGGTTCCACAAAAATATGGCCTTTACCATTTAGGAATTACAGCCCTTTTCATCAAAGTACTTCCATTTTCAGGGGCTCAAGGGTATTTGGACAAAGTGACATAATTGTAAAATATAACCATAATTTTAACACTTGGATGAAAATCCTTTGCAGTCAATGACTGCCTGAAGTCTGGA
>CM040983.1:10703764-10735079 GCA_022985145.1 Pangasius djambal
CCTGAACTTCATATACCTCAGTGGTTATATGATGCAGAAAGGAAAAGGGCAGTCAGGATTCAGATGTCTAGCCAAGGTAGCAAAAACTGTGTGAGCGTGCTGTACTAAAAGCTAGAAGTGGTTTCAAACCAAACCCTGTCACTGCTGACGGCAGGCTGTTAAATGCATCCATGACCAGCGTGGCATGGGGCTCCTGTGCCTCGGGCTGTTAAGTGGATTAAAGCAGTAGTCATCGATGCGAGACGAGGTGGCGTGGAAAACTGAACTTGCAGGAAGTCAGCCAAAACTCAAGCATGCCATACCATCTGTCCTTATCTTACTTTTCTCTGGATCTAGTGGAAAACAGTCTTTCTCTATTTACCCTAAAGTGTATTTCATGTAATTAAATAAAACTATGTGTATAGGGGGAAATTCTCAGTGAAGGGTTTTAAGCTACTGTAGAGCCAAAATCATTTCATTGCTTTATAAATAATGCAACATTTTTTGTATATTTATTGCACACATGCAAATATTGGACTTGGACAATATGAAATTAACCTCAAAAGTCATTTTGCTTTCAGGATATGTAATTATTTAATAATACACTGTAAAATATATGCTAACTGTTTATAAACAAGAACTATTTTAGGATTGAGAGTTTCCATTTGACAGACTGTCGCATCTTGGGTGGTGTGAGGATCTCTGCATCTGAGAGGGAGAAACACAGCTCTTTAATCCACAGCTCAGATAACAGACTGTGATAGGTGTTTTTTAGCGACGACTCACCCTGCTGGGGAACTGTGGCAGGTCTGGGCTGCTGAAGCGAAGCCATGATGCTGTTGGCTGTTGAATTGGGGCCTGTGATCTAAAACAGAGAGACAGTGGATTTCAAAATCATGAGTTATAAACAGAATATCAACAATTAATAAGCAAGACATACTTCTAAATGCCATACCATGTTTTATCAGACCATATGCTCTTTCTGTTTTATGACTGGTTTATGCTTAATCAGAACCACTTCATCTTTTACAGCGGTAGGAGGATGTTTGCTGTCCATCAGACAATGGGGCAGGCAGTAAACAGCAAGGCAATGAAAACGCCCGTTTTATTTTCTGTGCAAACAACTGACATGAGTATGCTGCCATTTTTTTCTGCAGCCTCATCTGAGGAAGCATTTACAGAATCGTATCGTCTAATAAAGTGTTATCTGGGGATCCCCCAGGGGTCTCTAAAGCATAACCATTATTTTTTTGTTGTTGTTACAATCACAACCCACATTTATCAAAATTACATTTAGAATTGAGTTAATGTAGTTTTTAATTATAATTATTTGCCTAGTAGACTGGTCTCTTCAACTGAATGGGTTCAAATGAAATCTCAATAATTCAAAGGCTAATGTGCTCTATGAATTGAAAGTTCAGGAATAAAATGCTCCACGGCTTCAACAAATCATGAGCCTAATATCTAAATTGTTGGATTATCTTAAAAAAATAAATCAGTACCGAGTTGTCTGGATTAAACTGTAATTTTTCATATTTTTCAGATTTGTGTTGGTGCAAATAGAGAATAGTACAAATACAAGTAAAGAATAATAGTGTTATGGGATGGACATTTTGATGCACCAGGATTTCCTGTACATAAATTTGAACAAGTGTATTTCAAATACCTCAGCCACTTCAAACACCAAAGATAAATGCTGTGTGTGTCTCTCTTACTGGAGTTTGGCTTTGTTGAATTCCTTCGTGCCAGATCTCAGGGATGCCTGTGTCGATGAGCTGGAGCAGATCACTATAGTCTGACTGCAGGCTGCTGGCCAGCTTGTCAAACTGAAACAGTACAAGTGCCTTCAGGAGGCTGTGGATCTCCTCTGTGGAGGAAAAACGACACGCTGCAGTCACGGATATTTCTCTGATATTACACAACACAGCTGCACACAAAAGCAAATAAATATATAAAACAGCACATGGTAAATCTATTTTTTTTAAACTGCAGAACTGTGGTCTCCCATGCTGCTGTCGAAACCTGTCTTAAATAAACAATTATTTGATGTAAGTCAAGAGCCTCTGGCTGCTGCTGAGTTTCTCATCTCCGCTGCTAGTGGCAGAAATTAAAGCTCACTAGTGCCTCAAACAGAGTATTCCAGCAGAGGAGGTCAACCCAAGCAAAGATACAGTTCTCTACATCCATAACTCATGAGCAGGGACAAACCCTGCGGCACTTTTCACTCAGCTGAGCAGAACTAAAAGAGATTTCTAATCTTACCCCTCATCTTGTCAACGATGTGGATGATCTGGATAATGGCACGGAGAAGGGCGATGTCCTCAAAGGGGCTTCCTTCCTTTAGGCTGTTCTTCTTTCCTTCAGCTTTCCTGCGGTTCTTAGATGATCTCCTGAATGAAAGAGCTGCAATCAGCCTCAGGCTTTCAGCATGAACCAGTTACACAGGAAACAGACATTTCCTACTGTGGCTGTTGTTCACGCCTGTTCCTCATGAACCTTCAAGAAAAATATCTCCGAAGTTTTTTTCTCAGAAAAATATACTCAATATATTCTCTGAAAATACACCTAATTTTGCTAGTAATGTCGTGGCTAAGTTGAAATGTTGTGCCTAATACAGTGTGTAAGGAATAAAATATGTCGAGGCATACTGTTAACAATGCAATGCCTGGAATTACAACCCTCAAGCTAATTATTTTCCAAAAACAGCATGTCTTTAACTGTTTTATTCCACTTATACACTTGTATTAAAATATGACATCATACTTTTTTATCCATTTATAGTTACATTTAATGTTGTGGAATATCCAGTTGTTCTTGTCATCAACTTTACCAATTATAAACAGAATAATGCAAGCAAACAGACAGGCCGCAGGGACAGTGCAGGGAATGTTTTCCTGAGCTGAGTATAACATCTGAGCTAAGTTTATTACTACTGAATACTCACGAGGAGATGCGGGAGTTACTGTGTGAATACTTTGATCCGAGACGGCTACCAGTCAGGACACTGCTGGCCTCTGAGTAGAGTTCAGCGTCTGCGCAGTCAGGGCCGTCCTCATCTGCAGCGGAGAGGAACGGTGAAACAGGAAGCAGAAAAAAATAACAAAATAACAAACAGCACAAAACAGAAATCAGTCCACCTAAAAGTCTACAATGTTGTTGTTCTTCTTTCGGCTGTTCCCGTTAGGGGTCACCACAGCGGATCACTGGTCTGCATATTTGATTTGGCACAGTTTTTACGCCGGATGCCCCTCCTGATGCAACCCTCCCCAATTTTTATTCGGACATGGGACCGGCACTGGGAGTCCACTGTCTTGTGCAACCCCGGTGGCTGGGGTCAGTTCCCTGGCCAGGGATTGAACCCAGGCCATGGCAGTAGAGCACTGAGGCCTAACCAATAGTCCTCCAGGGACCATCAAAAAGTCAACAATAAAGCTAGAAATTTTATAGCTATAAAGTTTACAGTGGTACTTACCAACAAAATCCAACCTAGCCTTCTCTTTCTGCTCTCGCACAACGGCCAGTCTGTTTTTATGGCGTGTGAACAGAGCCCTCTGGGAGTCCAGAAAGGCCATCTGAGTACTATGAGCTGAACATATTCAGACAAAAATCAAGCTTGAGGTGAGAACGAACAAGGAGAAAAAGTTTATTAAGACTTATTAAAGTCAAGGGTGAAAATTGTATAGTACCTTCCAAAAGTGCAGGCTTCAGATTGGTTTCAATGATGTCCGGTCTGTTGTATAGGTAAATCTGTAATAAAGAAATAAACAGTAGATTAAAAATACAAGCTTGATGATATGTAGAACAAATAATTGTAAGAAATGTAAAATTAAAGCCACAAAAGACTCACTAGTCTGAGAGCTTCCTCCCATGCAGCGCCCTCAATCAGGGCAGAAATAGCCTCCTCACAGTCCTGAAAATACCACCATATTCCACTTTCAATTAACGTGCACAAAATACTACCGCTATTTACATCTGCGTCACCATGAACATGATTTGTATAATACATGTAACGTACAAGGTAATAAAGTCCAATAATGTACAGAAATATATGTAGATAGACATTTATTCATCAATTTTTGGAAGGAGTCTCCAGTGTCAGTATTTTGTAACCATCAGAGGTAAAGCAGTAATTTTAACTTTTACAGCACAGGAGAGTTTTCCAGACAGAGGACTTTGTGGAAACATTACCAGCTGCATTTTGTCTTATTATCTTCAGGACAGAACAAAATAGATGCTGGTGAGGGACAACTGTTTATAGCTGCTATAACATAAGTGATAAGAACTAATGTTCCACAACTTTAAACATAATTATAAATTTAAATTGTATGACATGTTGTTCCATAATTAATAAAATCACTGTTATATAGGAAAGATAAAACACTTTAGGACCTGCTGGCAATAGTAAATCTGCTTTGCGCCAGGCTGCATCACACCACCCCACCACTGACTATTTTCCTATAGCAGCACAGCCCATTAACTAAAGAATCACTCCAACATTTTCTCTGTCTAATCTCTCTCAACCATCTCTAGCATGTGTCATTACCACAGACAATAGCTTCAACTTATTTCCCAGCAATGGGAAAACAGTAGAAAACTTTGACGTGTCTATATAGAACGATTTCATCAAATCTCCAGTCAGTGGTCTGTGTACATTAAGCCCTAAAACTGTATAAATTACCCTTTCAGAAATTAAACTCATTTAAATTTTAGAGTTTATGTGGTTGGGTGTCTCCAGTTAAGTCAGTGTATCTCAAAGTAAACATACGAGTGCCACTGCTGTGGCCTAAAGACACATCACAAAATCATCTGGGAAAACATAATTGATCCAGTGTTAGAAAGTTGCATGCTAATATATCTACAAAAAACAGCATTGAATGGACTTCCTCTCATGTCTGTCTCATCCCAGGACTGCAAAGGTTGTAGTTTCCAACTCATATTATTGCCTGAATTCAACAACTGCCTTTAGCGCGGTTTGAGTAAACAGGTTTTCTGTTTCTCAATATAGGGAAACGTGCCAAAATGAGTAGATAGAGATTAGGATGAAAAATGTTGGAATATTCGTCCGAGTTGTGCATTTGTCACTTTAAATAATGGCCCAGTAGCTACACCACTGCAAGAATCCTGAAGATACAAAAGCAGCGAGAGGGAATTTAAAAGGCCGATTCGATTACTCGCACCTTAGCATACTGCTCCAGCAGCAGAGCAGCCTCTGTATGTCTCTTCATTTCCAGAAGCTTCTCTGAAACATTAAAAAAACAACAACACATCTATTTTACTTACATTAAATTACAGCACAACAGGAAAATCCATTTTGTGTGTTCAGTGTAAAGATTCAGGATTATCAGTTTTATGCATTTATTTTATGTTATTTCTTGGGATATTAGATATGCATCCTAAACCACTAGCATGGGTTATTAGCAGGTTAGATGGATAACTGCACACACACGCACGCACACGCACGCACGCGCACGCACGCACACGCACGCACACGCACGCACACGCACGCACACGCACGCACACTACCTGCTAGATCTCGTGCGAGCTGCGTCAGCTGCGTGGGTGGCAAAGGGATGTGTGTTGCTACGGCAAGGGCGTGCCTCCAGCTGGTGCAGCTGATGAAGGCCTGCAAAGCACGGGGCATCTCCCCACATCGCCATAGCAACAACCCTGCCTGCTCAGCCTGCTGATCCTCCAAAAGGTGCTCAGCATAGGCCACACTTAGCGCCTGATGACATCACAGAGAGGTCAGAGTTATTTGTGAATCCGGCACCCTTCAGGGATGTGATTATTCAAATGAGCATCATGTTTATGAATGCTTTCTACGCCATTAAGTCTGTGCATGGAATCTTAATATCAGTGGTGGCCCTAGAACATATGGTGTCCTATGCCTTCACCCTCACCCCAACACCCCCAGACTCACTGTTTTGAGAGGCAGCTTCAGCACTGCTTTTACAGCTGCAAACCAGCACCTATAACAATCAGTGTCACTTCACACCAGCCGCAGTTGTCCAGGAGTTCCGCGTTTTTCGGCACGGTGTAAGCCATTTTGTCACCAGATTGCAATTAAATGCAGAAAATGCTAAACTGCCGTACTATAATGTTAAAATATTATTCAAATATATGTTTAATAAAATATTTTGTGTGTGTGTGTGTGTGTGTAAAATATACTGTGCGTGTGTGTGTGTGTATGTGTATGTATATATATATATATATATATATATATATATATATATATATATATATATATATATATATATATATATATATATATATATATGCATATATGCTAATAGCATCTCTGAATTACAGTGCCATGCATAAGTATTCACAAGTATACACAATGGACTTAATTGGGATTTTATCATTTGATTACAAAATATGTCTAACATTTGAAAGTGCAAATTATTTTTCAGACGTTTGCTGGTTGTATAAGTATTCACCCCTGGGTCAATACTTGGTAGAACTACTTTTGTCTTCTGGGATATGTTTCTATCAGCATTGTGCATCAGGCACTGTATGTTTCCATCTTGTGTCAAGAATCTAAATAATCATTAAATTATTTATAATCCTCTGATAATCTAATAACAATCTGAATAAAACAGAGTGCTGTTTAAGTGCATTCTGGATATTACATTTACATCACATCTGTTTCAGACTTTCTGTTTGTGTGTCCTGAATGAAATAGAGTTAATGTACTAAGGCTAGGTTCTGTGGGAGGGCAGCTGTATTACCTCTGATGGAGTCACTCTGATGTTGGATTATGTCATATATGACTAATATCTGCCAAATGATACATCAGTAAGACCATGGTACAAACTAACAATTCATTCAGAATTTCCATCAGAGGTCTTTTAAGCACAGTACACACACAGTTTTACAGTATAATTTTACAGAGAATCCCATGTGCAAGTAGACAGTGATAGTAGAGAATATTTAAGTCAGGAACATAAAAATGTTATTTAATCAGAATTTATAAGAGAAGTAACCTTGTATTGCTGACTATCTGCAGGGTAGAGCTGCAGAGCTTCAGTGTACAGCTTCTGATCCTTCACTAAGTTTAATAACTCAGTGAAGTGCTCCTCACCTGAGAGAGTGTGAGAAACAGAGATTTAGCTTTTTTGCTTGTATGTTTTCTATTTATATTGTTAACCTATAGCCAGACTGCATAAGCTCTCACCACACTTGCTGAGGTGATGCAAGGCCTTCTTGTATCTCTTCAGGTGTTTGTCTATGGTATAGCGTTGGTAATTAGGTTCCAGGGTTTTCAGCATGTTCAGGAACGAAAGATATTCTTTAGGGTCCTAGAGATGATAAAAGAGGAGAGCACATAGAGAGGATGTAAGATTTCACTCAGATTTTCTGTTGAAAGTTTATTTAAATAGTGTCCATACAAACTACACGGAAGCATCCGCAACCTTCTGAGACTTTTCCGCTACCATGAGCACCAGGTCAAAGTCGTAGGTTCCCAGAGAGTAGTCATACAGCTCATTAACGTTGACCAGGAACAAGAGATACTTCAGAGCCTCCTCTGCACTCACTGCATTATCTGCACTGGGTGGGTTCACTAATCACAAAAATCAAAAGAATAACATTCACAAATACAAACATATAAACTTAGGAGTGATGGATATATACAGATTTTAATAATCTAAGAAGCTAATAATTTCAATAACTGCTAATATTGGCTGATATTTTATGCACTCAAGAATTAAACAGACAAAGGTTTTAGTTAAACACAAATTAAACATAGCCTGCAAAATTATTTACAAATAAAAACACAACAGTTATGATTTCACAAGTATTAACGCCCCTTCAACAAGTTTTCTTATCTGGGATTGTTTTAGTTTTGTTTTGTTTCGCTTCAGTATTAAGGGCTATTTTGTGTATAATCATGGCATACTGTATAATTGCATTTAAGCCCATTTCAGTTTCAGCTTGTAACACTGCAAAATGTGGAAAAGTTCAAGGGATGTAAAATCTTGCATGGGGCTGTAAACAGGAGCAAAATAATCAAATTATATAAATCTAAAATCCACACCAATTTACTCAAATGTGTCACAGCACCATTCCAGAAAGCTTTCGAATACTCCCAAATTGTGTTTCACGACTAAGTGACCCTGTCCTCACAAAGTGAGATCTTAGTGCCCTCTAGCGCCCAAAAAAACACGTCAAGGAAAACACTAATGAAGGTGTATAATTCTCACTGGTGCTTTTCTGACATTCTGTAGGTTTTGTCAATACATTTATAACCCTGACTGTTTCTAGCAGTACTGAGAGTAATCAGTAGCTGACTGGACATTCAAATCTACTTTTCACATCAGTTGTTTCATTTCCCTCTTTTCCATGATAAAGTTGTTTCCTGGCACCCTTCCTAAAAATGAGCAAAAACTGGCTGAACAAAATAAACACACACACTAATTCAAATGCTGGTTTGCACTCAACCGACAGGAGAAACTATTTATCTTTGTTTTGTTAGCAAACTGAAATATCGGGATAATATCTGAAATATCTGTTAGCAAACTGCAATATTGGGATACATATTGTGAATCATGAAAAAAGTCATGACCCTGATGTGCTTTTTATTTTAACGTATCACCCATGCCCCAATTCTTACCACGCAATTCGTGGACCTTCTGTAGAGCAGTGTCCAGTTCTGGTGTTGTCTTCCTCACATGAGATGTTAAAATGCACAAGCAGTATCTGTGAGGAAAATGCTCATTACTGGTCAGCTGACATTCAGTCATACTGCAAATTTATAAATAGTTATGAAGCTAGTCATACAAATGCTGAGTTACCAAAATATATCAAATATTGTAGAAATGAAATGCTAACACGGTGCTTAACTATATACCAGTGTGAAAAGCTTTAAGACTAACTGAATAACACAAATAATTTACTTATATTTTATTAAAGTGTATAGTGGAAAAAGCCTGTCTTTTTTCCTCAGAGGAAAAAGCCTGTCTTTTTTTTTTTTTTAAGAATCCATGAGTGAGACATATTCAGAATATTAATTTTAAAGAACATACTTATGTGGATCAAGAGTTTCCATGGCTGATCGCAGAGCATCACAGACGGTGTCCACTTTGCTCCTCCCCTGACCTCCTTTCACTGTTACTGAAGCAGGCTGGCATGGAGAATTCACTGGACACGGGTACATCGTCTTGGTAGTATCTTCCTCTCTATCAAGTAACACATACTATCATGCTTATAATTAATTTATAATGAACATATCCTGCATGACACGCTATGGGCAGAAAGGCACTTACTTGAGCTCTGTAAGAAAAAGGTTGATGTAGTTGACTGAGGCAATCTGTTTGAGAAACAGCTCTGCATTCTCCAAGAACTCCTGTGAAACAAAGAGGATAAGGTTACTTCATTACATCATATAAGAGGAAATCACTATCATGAGATCACTCACGCCGGGATTGTGGTCATAGATTAGGTTCAGGTTGATCCGCAGCTTCCTCATGCATTCAAAAGCATCTCTAAATTTCAGCCTACAATATTGAGAAACAGGTCAAACTTTTCAAATCCATTGAAATGTCCAAACATTCATTTACTATGAAAATGTGAGTTCGTGAATTTTACGCTCTTTGCGATTTATTATAAGCACGTACTCATCGAGCCACTTCCTGACTTGAGCCAGCACAAGAGCTCGATGATGGATGGTCTCTAGGTTACCACGGGGCATCTGGGGAAAAAAAAAAAAATAATGCACGCAGCCAGTTATCAAAGCTCATTTAAAATTGTCAGGAATTCATATCACGGGGATTTTATGTGAAAGGTCTGAGGTCTCGAGGTGACTTCTTGTGTACATCTCTAGACTAAATTACAGACAATGAAAGTTCTTGGCATTCTGCCTAGGAAATCGTCAGGTCTAAATATACTGAAGATATTAGCTTTCAATTATCTGGAGCTGACAGGCAGCATGAATGATGAGTGAGTGTGAGTTTGTTGTTGAGTTCAGAGCTAACCTGTAGGATGAGTCTGGTGTCCTGAGGCACCACAGTAACGATGCGAGATCCTCTCTCCACCCTGCGCGCACTCTCATCATTTTGAGCTGCTTCTGAACTCAGAGCCACCTGCACATCTGCAGACACACCATGACAACAGTGTATGAAATCACTATAGCTTCATCCTGCCTCAGTAGAGAGCTCCTTCATCTACTCTTACTCACAGATATAATTTTGATGAATTGATGAAGAAGATGAATAATGACAGTATTGTTGCTCCTAAACAACAGTACAATATTACATTACCATGGCAAAGCCTTTTTTTTGTTATTTCATCAATATATGTGTATAGAGTGGACTGAAATATAGTTTAGCAGGACTATGGTGCATCTCACAAACATACACCACTATATGGACAAATGTTTGTGGACACCTGACCATCACATCCATATGTTTTTTTGAACATCCTATTCTAAATGCAGTCCTCCTTTCCTGTTATAACAACCTCCAACCTTCTGGGAAGGCTTTCCATGTTCCAATTCATCCCAAAGGTGTTCACTGAGGTTGAAGTCAGGGCTCTGTGCAGGCCACTCGAGTTTTTACACACCGACCTTGGCAGACCATGTCTTTCCACATGGTCGCTTTGTGCATCACTGCCATGCTGGAACATGTTTGGGCCTCCTACTTCTAGCGCAGGGAAATTGTAATTTAACAATTCTACAAAGACATTCTAGACAATTGTGTGTTTCCAGCAGTTTGGGGAAGACATACGGGTGTGATGGTCAGATGTCCATAACTTTTGGCCATATAGTGTAGCTTTTTATTTTATAATGCTCAACAGCATGCTCACCACGTTTGGGCTCAGTGTATATGTTATTCCTTATACTATACAAGTATATTTACAATAAAGTTAAACAAAGTTACAAAATATTATGAGCAGACAAAGTTTAAACCAGCACTGCTGAATTCTCGAATCTGACCGTTCAGAAGGTGTTGAATAATTTCCTATAACAGCAGCTCTGACTATCCGTTCTAATTCGTCATTGTTCCTATAGTAACAACTAACACAGGATCTTGTATAGACGACACACCACAGAAACAGGTGATGTGTAATGTTTGATATAAGAGGAAAAAACAATAACGCATACTGACTGCACCTCGGCCTCTCACCTTTGATTGACATTGTGGTCAGGCGGAAGCAACGGCAGGTGTGAGAGTGTGCGGTGAGAAGGAGGAACTCATCATACACCACAAAGGAGGAAATATTAGAAGCAACCTGCAGAACAGAAATATCATTTAACGAGATATAGGTGACTAAATCTCTACAACTTCCTGTGCCAAATTCATGTTATTCATGTAGCCCTGCTTTTTTTCCCCCCAGGAAACTCTTTTGAAAGAAGAGGTGGTGAATTAGTTGACCGCCTGTCTGTGACTAGGCAGACTATTAAAATCTTTACTTGTGGTGTTCTTATTAAGTGGTTTCAGATCACTAATACATACCGCACTGTTACCAATATAGAGGTGGGATCTTTCTGTCAGTCCTACTAAATGCTCCTGCAGAGAGACACAATACATTTGAATACACAGATAAAAACAGACATATTTCTTATTAAAAAATTAATTAATTAATTTTTAAAAAAGGAAGAAGAAGAAGAAAAAAAAAAGACAAACTAAAATGTGTTTCCTGTATTGTTACCTCTCCGCTGATGGTACACAGTGCAGTGTGAACACAGGGCTGGGGAAAGTTAACACTGAACTCTGAAGAATCCTTCCATTCAGTCACTGTTATCTCTGCAGAGTCTAAACATCAAAGTATTGCAGAATTACTTTACTGCTTGATCCATAACTGAATAAAAGTAATTCAATAACATATGTGGCAATTAAAAATCCAGGGATGCCCGTCATAAATATTATTTATCAAAAATGACTGACTGAATGAAGACACACGCTGTTACACAATCAATATTACACATCAGGGAGTATAACTGAAAATATGCCAACTGAACTTTTATTTGTTGTTGTTGTTGTTTGTTTTTCAAATAATATATTTTCAAACCCAATCAACCCCCTCAAAGTCTGGTGTATCAGCGAAAGAAACCTTTTCAGTGTGTATTATACATTGTGTAAGACACCTCTGTGGAATGAGCGCTCACACTCTTCCTGCCAGTGAATGATGCTATAAATGCTCATTAAACCAGGTGTTTTTATTTTATTTCAGTCAGTTTTGGAGGCAATATTTGTAGTTGGAGGCATTTAGTTGTAGTTTTTATTTAATATTTTACTACATTATTTTATTTCAGTTTAGAAATAGTTTTGTAGTTGTAGTTTATATTAGCTATAATAACTCTAACCGTATTAGCTGGAACCGAACACACCCTTCGCCATCTTCCATACAAAACACTATTTAAGCCCAGAATCGGGAATCAAGCTCAGTACTGCTAGGATCACTCACCCCATTTCACTCTCCTGATCTGTCCATCCTCCAGCTGCAGAACCAAGGTGTCACTCTTAGAGCTGTGGCACATGCTGATCACATGACCTTCAACTATGACCTCTGACCTGATTTAACACACAGACCATGAAAACCAAGTCAGCAGCATTCCAGCCCTGTTCTGCAGCATATGCGCACCTTACAGAAGTGTGTTTTCTGATACAGCGGTAAAATAACATTACATAAAGAAATGCAGGGCTTGAAAGTGTGCAATGTTGGTCTGTACCTGATGTCCAGTCTGGGCTCTGAGCTCTCGGCTGGGGTCAGGACGAGTAGACGAGACTGGTTTAGTACGTCTCCACATGCTACTGCCACAAACACGTCCTCCCTCAGCCAGAGCAGCAGACGCAGAGCCAGAACCCCCTCGCGAGCCACTGCAACACTGCACACAAGGTACAATCGGGATTAAACAAACACACACACACACACACACACACACACACCCCTTACAAGAATAACAACAACTGCACTACAGTAACATAAAGACACTGCCAGTGTTGTAATCTAACCTGTATGTCTTTTGTAAAACCAATGGTTTAGAGATGACTCTAAATCCAGATGCATCCTTAAAAGGCTCACTGGCATCTTCACTGCCTGAGTGAGAAAAGTGAAAACCGTTATTTGCTTTCAAGTAAACTCAACACACAGTATGAATATGACCACTGAAACACACCATCCTGTAATGCACAGGAAGAAAAAGAGAGGAAGAAGAAGTGCTTTGTTTCTTTGTCATGTTTTTTTTTAATCAGCGCACCTTGGCCAGCGATATGCAAACTTCCGTCTGCTGTTAACGCTGCGAGCTCATTGGTCCTCACAGGCTGTGCTTGGAAGGTGACCAGGTTGACAGGAGCAGGAAACTGCAGTTCATAGGAACACATGGGTGGAGGCACCACACACTGACGAAATGTTGTCACTAAAACTTTATCTGTAAGACAAGGAGGACATGTGGGGAAAAGGGCAAGCTGGTTATATTAAAGCAAGCACTGACATTAAAGGCACAGTTAGTGATTTTAATAGACATTAGCAGAAGGTAAATTCTTTCTAATTCAGTCCCACCATTAAAGGAAAAAATCCATCCTGAATGACTTGCATATTAATATTTATAATCAGCATGTGCTCTTCAATGGTGCCCAAGATTTATTTTGTAAATGACATTCTGAATCGACTTTTTTGATAAATGGTTTCCTACATTACCCACAATGCCACTCAACTGCCAGCTGATAGAGGCGTCAATGGGAATTCATCTCTATCTAAAGAGAGTGATGCAGCAGCGTTTTAGTGCTTTAGTTCTCTTACCTCCACTTCTGTACACTCTGCTCAAACAGCTCAGCATTCAAAGCTTCAACTTTCATGCTAATAACGGCACCGATGTCAACACACTCGTAGATCACTAACTAGCCAAGTCGACTCTCTGCCATAACTCAATACAGCGCAATTGTATTGTATAGCTGCACTGCATTTTGGACCTTTGAGTCCAGGGTTTGCTGTCTGCACTACTTCTAGGTTGGATTTTCTCATTAATATGACACTGAACATCTCTAGAAAATGCTGTGAGTGAGAAAAGAAGCTCTTGCTCTTTTGTTTTTAGGGGCTAACAGAAGAAACTGTCTGTTATCACTTATGTTTGAGATTTTTTTCTCCTATTAAATATCATTGCAACAATGCTAGCAATGAATCTCTGTGAAATCAGCACACTTCTCATGCACTAACATCCCAAAAAAAAAAAAAAAAAAAAAAAAAAAAAAAAAAAAAAACCACACAACAGCATGAACCAAATTAGCACCATAATCACTAAGCACATCACAGATATTTCAATATAAATGTATTTATGGTGTTTCAGGGTGGTATGTTCTGTTAAGTGGTTCAGGTGAAGCACTGAAAACACAATGCCTAGGCTAAGACACCTGAATGATAGTACAAAAGACACCTCATTGTCCTGATTAGTTGAATGCTGGTAATCCACATTATTTGACTTTTCTCCCATTTACAATACCTGGAGTGCCACAGACACTTAACTTACTCCTTCCTCTGAGCAGATAATTTTAGGTGAACTTTGCCAAAATGTTCAAAAGAGTGTTCAAATTTAAAAATCTCTGACCCCACCTTTGAGCATAGCATCTCAGACCACACCTATGAAGAACCAGTGAGATATTCAGAAGGCTCTCACCTCCGTCAATCACTGCCACATTGGCATTGTCATGTGAATCATATCCTTGGCTGCGATCTGTGCTCCAGCCCCAGTCATATGTGTAACTGCTCCAGTCATGAGTCAGCAGGTGGAGGTGAAGCGGCTTCACAGGGTCCCAACACACACAGACTGGAGCCTTTGAGGGCTCACTTCCAAAATGCAGACTCTGTTTCAGGTACCAGTGGTAATTCCCTACTGTCCACAGCTGAACTAAAGAAAAAGAAGAAAAAGAAAAGACAGAGTTGGTAATTAATGAAACAGAAACTGATAGTGGAAAGATGAGTATAATTACAGATAATTAAAGAGAAGAAAAGACATGTTAAGTCATATTTAACTGTATGCGTTGGGGCTGCCGTTCACTCCTGGCTTCAGATCCTCAAGCCAAACAGCCAGCACAGTGGAGTCACTGTTCCAAAGCAACTCCTTCACCTGAAACACATGATACACACTTACGTACATTAACACACACACACACACACACGAAAACAGCTAGTTTATCCAGTATTAGAATAAAGTCCAGAGGCGGTGTACTCTACAGCATACTGATGAATCGTGACCCACCTTAACCTGGTCCTTGGCGAAGGGCAGAGTGAAGTCTCCATGCAGCAGGCCATTCTTTTCCATAAACACAACACTGTATTTATTAGGGTGCCGCTGGGTGCAGGCTATCAGGCTACCTGAAGGCCTGAAACACACACACACACACACAGCAATGCTAGGCTTTATAATAACACCACAGACCAACAGGCTTAGGTTGCTAATACAAACATCTCAGTTTTTTATTACTAAGTTAATCATTTTAGAGCACATTATTTTGTATTCACTACTACAAATGATTCAGTAATTACCATGAAACTAACAGGAAATGTATGTAGTTACAAGAGTGATTAATCTGGTCCTAAAGCTTAAGCCGTTCATTTATTACGTGAAAAACACATCAGTATAGCAGAGTGATTACTTCAGAAGCTCTTACTTCCAGCAGAGAGCTTCTTCAAGGCCGTTGACAACTTCACTCGTAGCCTGCAGGACACACTCTCTGTTCCACACTCTGACTTTTCTAGCACCTGAAACAACATAAAAGCACAAATCATTAATTCATCAGCTAGCCCTCCAGGCAAATAAAAGCTCCAGTGTGCTGCCCAGTCCCATGTATTGGCTGCCCGGAAACTGACTAAGCTAAAAGGTAGAAGCTAAGATGATACAGTAATATGTATGTGTGGTGAGCTAGTTAAGTGCATTAATACAGACTAAGGGAAAGAAAAGCGTATATGACTATTATCTTGTTTTAACAAAGTTCTAATGTAGCACGTTAAAAGCCAGCAAGTCACTGAGTGCGCTGTTGTGTTCTGTCCTCGCACTGAATGTAAAAGATATTTTTCATGTCTTTTCAGTCGATGTGTTTAACGGTGAGCTGACTGTGTGTTGTGCTAACAGGAGAGTAATAATACTATGTATAATAATAATAATAATAATATGTTGAAGTAATAATAATATGACAGCTGCCTGCACCTGGCTCTGAAATAATCTTCTATCAATCACGCATCCTAATTAATCTGCCTCGGCTGATTTGTGCAGTGCAGCATGCAGCAGGCTTCGGAAGCCTCATGGTGCGCACATCACGGTGAAGTGCATTAGGTGTAGCTGCATACCAAATGAAACTTTTTGTTTTGCTAAAGTCTAAATAAGGTGTAGTAGTTTCTTTTTCTGGTTGTTAAACCTCATGATCCATCAGGCAACTACGAATAAAATATAAGAAGCCCAGAAACATATTGATTTGTCCACCCCTGGTTATTAAATAACGAGACACCTGCCTGTCTGGGGACAGATTGCGCCGACTGCAAAGAGCTGCCCATCGCCTCTCCATGTGATCCTCGGCATGCGGTCGTCCCATGGCACTGCAGGCTGCACTTCCTTATGACATGCATCACAAATTTGCCGTTATAATATATAAAGACATACAAATTGCAAAATGTATACTGTAGTCTATAATAAATTATATAAAGATTGTCTCATTAGCTTTAAGAAATTGTTCCGCTATAGGATGTTTCCTAGTTTTCTAGGTGACTGAGCATTTATTTATTTTTTTTAAGAATATTCAGGTCTACAAACTAATACAAAAAAAAAAAAAAAATACACATGCATTTTACATATGCAGGAAATGCATAGGAAAAATGTTCCAAAGACACTGACTTGCGAAACAAACAATCTTGACGTCTAACGGTAAATAAATAATGGTAGATAATGAAGTCTTACTGCAGCTTTTCTCTGCGCCGCCTGCTTCCCCTCTGAGCCGTGAAACTGCGTCTCCTTCTTACCCCACCCTACTGTGATTAATTTACCTGATGCACAAACACAACAGATTAATTAGTACATTAAAGCCAATCAGTTATCTTAACACAGAGACAAGTTTGGTTATTTCTCTAAACTCGGAACGTGTGAAAGTCTCACCTTCTCCAAACTCATCCTGGTGAATGGCCACCTCGGTTATGGGCTCAAAGTCTTTAGTCATTAAGATGATTGTCTCCTGACCTAAAGAGCAGAACAGCACATATTAAAATCACACAGCAGTCTATATAACTAATTCATTACAGTGCTGGTATAATCGTCACTCAGTGACAGACCTGTGCAGAGCGTCACCAGCTCCTGGTCTGGACTCCAACTCATGGCAGTGAGTCCACTATCCACACTTCCCACACACTCCAGCTACCAAACACACAAAAGATCCACATTTCACAGATGAAACAGAAGCAGGATGGCTACAGGTACTCTTAAGTTAACACCTTTTTACAACCTGTTCGATGCTATTTTAAATGTAATTTCAATCCTAATTTAACCCAAAAACACTAACATAACTTGTATGTATGTAAATGTGCTCATTTGTATGTATTCTAGAGCAAGGAAACTATAAATGCTATAGTGGTGGCCTAATGGTTAGAGAGTTGGACTTGCGGCCCGAAGGTGAACCTGAAGGTCGCAGGTTTGAGTCTTGGGTCCGGCAGGGATTGTAGGTGGGGGGAGGGAATGACCAGCGCTCTCTTCCACCCTCAATACCACGACTGAGGCGAGACCCTTGAGCAAGGCACCGAACCCCCAACTGCTCCCCGAGCACCGCAGCAAAAAAAAAAAAGGCTGCCAACTGCTCCGGGTGTGTGTTCACTACTGTGTGTGTGCACTTGGATGGGTTAAATGCAGAGCACAAATTCCAAGTATGGGTCACCACACTTCACGTCACTTTCACTTTCATATCATTATATCATTTATTCCACAGTGCTGTTGAGTTCTCAGGTCTGATTGTTCAGCTTACACAGGAACTCACCAAAACAGTACCTAACAGTAAGTAGATTTCTTTAAGGTTTAAAAATAAATAAATAAATAAATAAAATAAAATAATTACTTGACAAAAAAAAAAAAAACAAGTTGTGCTAGGCAAAGCTTTCTTTAAGGTGATGTTTTGTAACGTTTATGAAAAAAAATGTTGAATTTTTTCTTATTAACAAGAGAGAGGACCAAAGAGAGGCTGGTGAGGGAGCGAGTGTTTATACAGTGATAACAGGAACTAACTTGTTTCATGGACGTTCCCTAACATTAAACATACTTTTTATCTGTTTATAGGTATATGTCATTCCTTAACAAAAAAAAAAAGACTTTGTAATTTCTATAATTCAGTTATTGTGGTATAGGAAAACAATCATACACTTTGCTTCAGCTGCATCACACCACCTGTTGTTGGCTTTTTTTCCTATAACAGCATGTGTTTTATTCCTTAATACAAGAGTATATGCTGTTCTTCAGCCAGTTTTGGTTGAATGACATTTCCCCATATTGATGCTGGCCTTAGTTTAATACCTGCCCTTGCATTGTGTGTGGTTACTCACATTATCCAGTGATGTATCGTCAAATGTTTTAAAAAAAAAAAGCATTATTTACATAAATAAAAAAAAAAAAACTAACTATGTCAGACTGAGAAATGCTTATGCAAATCTAAATTAAGGCCATTCATTTATAAAATGTATCATAATGACTTTTTGTAAAGCACTGTGGTAAGGTGAGCAGGGGTCAAGCTGACTGTATGAATACCTGATTAGTGTTAAGGTTCCACAGAATGACATCGCCCTGGGCAGTGGCCACACAAACAGATTCCTGATCAGGCAGATCCTGAATACCCACAACACCACCGCTGCCATCCTCTGGGAGATAGTTCTCCATGGTTAGAGACACTTCATTTAATACCTACACACAGGAACATTGAAAATAAACTTCACAAAGCTTCTATAATCAAACAGAAGAGTCAGTGTCTGATCCTTAAGGACCACTGTCAAGCAGAATTAAATTCATTAAACCTGTAAGTTCTGGGATAAAATAAATCGAGTTGGTTTTGAAGTTGGAGACATGGTGGCTTAGTGGTTAGCACTGTTGCCTCGCACCTCCGGGGTTCAAACCCCGCCTCCGTGTGCGGAGTTCGCATGTTCTCCCGATGCTTCGGGGGTTTCCTCTGGGTTCTCCGGTTTCCTCCCCCAGTCTAAATACATGTGTTGTAGGCTGATTGCCATTTCCAAATTGTCCATAGTGTGTGAGTGTGTGTGTGAGATCGTGCCCTGGAATGGGTTGGCACCTCATCCAGGGTGTGCCCCGAGTCCCCGGGATAGACTCCAGGCGCCCCTGTGACCCTGTGTAGGATATGCGGTACGGAAGACGGATGGGTGGATGGATGGATGGATGGATGGATGAGTTCTGAAGCTTGAATATTTAGGACAACACTGAGTGACTATGGGTTGGAAAAACCAGTTGCTTAGGATTAAAATCCCACTTTAAACAAGCAGCAGTGTTGGATACAGACACAAGCAGAATGTGGCTTGTGTGCAAAAGAAATAGACAGAGTATTCTGGTTGCTCTGCATCCCCAGGGTCAGGGGTTTTCAAAATGGGGTATATGAAGCATAGCCAGAGGAGTCTGTGATTTTTAGTTACAATGGTAAAGAAAGTACAACCCACCATTATCAAAGTTATTATACTCATGATTGAGTTCTTATAGTTATTAGCTGGTTTGACTGCTCACTTGAAATGGAGGAGCTCTGTGGCTCCAGTAAACAGAGGACACTTTACTGTATGATTTAAAATAACAAGCCTAATGTTTGCCTAGTTAGATTTTTTTTTTTTTAATTAAAAAAAGGATCTAAAGCTGCTTCAGGACAATATCTACTGTTGAAAGTGCTATAAAAATAAAAATGAATTGGATTAATCAGCTGAACTGCAGTGAGAGTTTAGGCATGCACTTGAGATTGTATATTTATTTTTATTATACAATGGCAAAACTCTCTTACTAGTGCACTATGCAGGGGATAGGCTGGAGTTTGGGCCATGCAGGTGGTCTTACCTGGCCTGTCCGGGGGTCGTACTCTGTGATGGAGAACTGAGAGGTGATCAGTATGGTGTCTGCGTCTATCCTCACACAAACACACTGAGGAGAGCCTAGACTCTGCAGCTCCGACATCCGCACGCATTTCAGCAGCTTTAGGTTCCTCATTTCTGTAAACATTCATCATTTAACACACACATACATACATACATACATACATACATACATACACACACACACACACACACACACACACACACACACACACACACACACACAACTGTCCATTTATGCTAGTGCTAGTCAGCCTGTGCATTTAAAAAGCTAGCTAGTTTTACTAACACAAAAACGAAAAGTGCCACCCTACTAAGTATAACTATAAATAGCTGAAATTCATAAAATATTATCATAAACATGAAATACCTCTTGGTCTGTTTATACTATGACAGGAAAACCATATGGCGAATAACAACAGAAACACGCTGTCAAGTTCCTGTAGTTTCAACTTTGACCTGTAAAGAAAAAAAGCCGGCAGAATTCCACACAGACGCGTGCTTACATTTTAACACTTCCCCCTAGCGGTCGAGAAGTGAACTACTACTGCTGCTCTTATTACTGCTGTCAATAGAAAAAAAAAAAGTGTTAGCAAATGGACATCTATGTTCAAGGACAAGTCATTACTGTGTGCTATATTCTCTGCCAGTATTCTTATTTCATATTTATATACTTCAGTATACAGATCTACTTTTTTTATTACTTTTTTTGTACACAACATACTTTTTTTTGTATTTTACGTTCCCTTACTTCTACTGTATTCTTATTCACACGCTTTACCTGCTTTAACTGCTTTGTGATTGGAGCTCTTCAACTTCAATTTCTCTTGCCTTTTATACTTTTTATCCCTGTGTAAACTGTGAGGTGACAATAAATCTAAATCATAAGTTTGCATTAGCAGTAATGGCACGTAATGACATTATAGTTGCTTTCTACTTCCTAATATGCAATCAGAATAACTATAACTCTACAATGATTTGACGCAACACAAGTCATTAAATTTGTGTTTTGGCGTCAGAATTGGGTTGCAGCTATCACCCCGACCCACATTTACACTGCTGCGACAAAGAGTCATGTATAACACAATAAAGGGATTTTACAAGGAAGATTACAATTGCCAAAAAATAATTTAATGTCAGCACTGTCTGTTGCTGAACATTTTTATAAGGGTGGAAAAAAGCACTTGTAGTTCTCATTCTTTCATTCATTTATTCATCATTAGTAACTGCTTCATCCTGATCAGGGTTGCTGTGATTCCAGAGCTCAAGGTGAGACTGGAATGCCAGTCCAGTGGAGGGCATTATGCTCATACACACACATTCCCAACTTGGGCCAATTTAGCTTAGCCAATCCACCTAACTACATGTCTTTGGACAATGGGAGGAAAACAGAGCACCTGGAGAAAACCTACTGTAGGTGGACATGAGAAGAAACCAGAGACTCTGTAGCTGTGAGGCGGCTATGCTACCTACTGCGCCACCGTGCCACCCACTTGGAGTTCTATAAGCAATAATATGTAGTTAGGTCTTTAAAAAAATGCTGCATTGTTAATATGTCAGGGACATAACCCCACTTGTGAATATGTCATGAATATTCAGACAAATTTTTTTTTAGCAGTCATCTGGGCGGCCTAATGGAGGCCCAAAAGTGAAGTGAGGAATTTGTGCTCTGCATTTAAACCCCATCAACCCCTGACCCCCAAAGCAGCCCATTACCAGCATATGTAAGTCCTGCGTGGACATGTTGGCTGGAATGATAATAGTCTATATACACTTCAGTGTAACACACCCACTTCAACTCAGAAAGGGCTGTTAATTAGCTGATTAGTTGCATCGGGCATGCTGGGAGCAGGAAAAACACTAAAATGTGCAGGACCAGGGCTTGGAACCTGTACCTTAGGACAACATAAAGACAAATATATTTAGCAGCAAGTGTGTTCAGTTTGACATGTTACTATGTTTAGTGCATGTAAAATAGGGGTAGTATGTTCCTGCTTTTTTTTCCCCACCCAGATTTCTACTTTGTCCTCTACCCTAGCTTATTTTCAAAGAGATTTTAGCATATGAACCTCCCTCTGTGGATAATCATTAGGTTAATTAGCCTACTGTATAAACTCAGGAGGCAGACTGACCACATGTAAATAACCAGCACAGCAAGGAGGACATTGCCTGAGAGATCAGTTCCTATTTTTTTGTCTGTTTTCTCTTCACAGTCAACCGGTTCAACCAGATATGGCATGCAGTCTGTTTTACATGCTGAACAACTAAACGCTAAAAACATGCTGTTCTGCTCCAGTTCAGCACTGTTAAACTGTAGATGCGTGTTTACACATGAGCCTATATTAATAACTCATCCAGTGTGCCTTCAGTGTCCCGTGTCCCTCTAGACTGCACAGTGAGTGTAGGTGAAGTGCGCTTGTTGGAACACAGCCGCACACTGTACAGCACACGGGCGCAGGGTGCGAGGCAGACTCAGCCTTCTTCCTGCTCCATACACAGACAAGTCTAAACGCTGCTCAGCCTGAGGTCTCACACTCGCCTCTGGGAGACTGAAGCACCATTCCAAGGGACATTATGTTAAGGAAGTGGAGCACGATCTCAGGATTTTCCCTGTAACTCAAAGAAAGGAGTGAGCTTTTGATCAGAAAACAGCAGGTTAGTAACGTTTGCCATGTTGTACAATTTCCACAGCAGGGGTTATGATGGAAATGTCTAGCTATAGTTTCCATCTGTTACTGTAAACTGTTAAAAAATAGTCATCTGCTCTCTATGGTCTTCCTGATCCCTGATCTGAACTATTTCGCAATCTCTCCTAAAAGATTTGTGTTTTAAACAATACACAGACTTGTCAATGAAACACAGGCTGTTGTGTGATCATGAGTGTATTGTTTGATTTTTATTTTTTTATATATATAGAATACATATAAGCCTGTATTGATGAAGGAGTTGGTGAATGGCTGAAGATTTCTGAAAATTTCTTGAAGATTGATTTATAGATTTGATTTGTAGACTGATTATAGATTTCATCCAATCTCCAACAAGATTTGAGGTAGACTCGAAAAAGTTATTGCTTTACAGCACCCATGCGCTAAGCGACTGGCGTTCGGAGTCGATTTACTGATTCGATTCCTTTGAACAAACGCGCCACGCGCTTTCGACTCTTCGATTCATCAGTGAGAGAAACCTAAAGAAATACTATGTATTCCCCATTTCTCATCCTCCTAAAGGAAATCACACAGTTCATACTTCTCATATTTCTGTAGTAACAGGCCATTTGTATCGTGGACATGCCACATAATCTAAGCCTAATAATAAATGGATTTTTTAAAAAAGTGGTATTTAACAAAGAAAAACAAAATTGTTTATATGATGAAGATTTCTGTAAGGAGACGTTTATTTAACATTTATGGAGGCAGACTTCAGAGTCAGTACTTTGTCAGTCAGTAAGTTTTCCATCACAGGAAAGTCTTCAAGACAGAGGACGTTGTGCCTTCCAGTTTGTCTGTTACATGATATGCTGTGGGTTTTTATTTTTTTTTGTCTTATTAACTTCAGGAGAGAGAGAGAGAGAGAGAGAGAGAGAGAGAGAGAGAGAGAAGAGGCTGGCAAGGGAACAACTTATACTGTATAACTGCTTATGGCTGCTATAACTTATAACAGGAACTAACTTGTTTCGTGGATTTTCCACAACATTATGTATAACGACAAACAGCTAAAAAGTATGATGATGTTCATTAATAAATAAAAAATTGTAATAATTGGTAAATTGAGGTGATTATAAGAGGAATAACACATCAACCATTGTTTTATTTTCCTAAAACGCCACACCTGGTCTTGTTTTATCCCTTATAGTATAATGCACTGTATTTACACATTTCATACTCAAGCCTTGTCCATACGACAAGCCATTTTGGTCACACTTTATGTAATAATTTAGTAACGTGGCTAATCTACAATTTACTAACTATAAATAGTAACTTACAGTAACTTATTTAGGCTATAACAATACATAATATACAACCACAATTTTTTGACAGTCAAGTAAGAGCTCTACAAATCAAAGCATCATAAAGACATAGACAATTAATTCAATTCAATTCAGTTTTATTTGTATAGCGCTTTTAACAATGGACATTGTCACAAAGCAGCTTTACAGAAATAAATGGATTCACAAAAAATGTATTGTAAATATTTGAATTTATCACTGTGAATTTATCCCTAATGAGCGATTAAAGAGATAAAACTTGATTTGTTTGTGCTTGCGAATCCATTCCTGAGTCAGCTAAAAAAAAAAAAAAAAGCTCCTATACTATTTAAAATCACTGATCACTAAAAACAGTACAAGCTTATCAGCTGGACTGGAACAAAACCTTACACATTAGCATAACTATTGTTCACAGTAGTTTCTGTCTTTGCCCAACATGAATGACTAAAGACTAGGTAATGACATAACTTTACCAGCTTATACTACCCATTTTCTCTGTTCTCGGCAAATAAGGCATCAGTAGTTGCTTGTTGCAGCTAAAACACTGCCCCATACTTGTATGCTGTAAATATAGCTTAGAACAATGACCCATTCTACACTGTTTTGCTGAACTTTTTTTTTTCCTGTATTATTTTAGCCAGATGGAGGGAGAGGGAGGCGGCAAAGGAAATCCCAATAGTGCTGACATGTCTCAGCCACTTCCCCTTCTGGCAGAAACACATACGTCTGTAGCAGAAGTAGAACGGGCCAGTGTGGTTGAGAGCCTGGAGGAGACACACACAGAGACGATGGGTCTGTCTGCAGGGGATGAGGAAAAGGAGGGCGCTCAGGTCGTCATTCCAAAGCCAGAGAGCACCGCTGCCTGTCTAAGAGACTCTATGTTGTCATCAGAAACTAAGCTTTGTGGATACCTCCATAAGCAGGCTGGGCCCCTGAAAGCTTGGAAATTTCGCTGGTTCACTTACGAGGAGAAGAAGTGTCAGCTGTTTTATTATCGCACTGCACAAGACTTGAACCCTCTTGGCAAAGCGGAGCTGCGCAATGCCACATTTAGCTACCCGCTGCAAGGAGAGGAGGGGACCTTCCACATTCAGACACCTGAGCGCACTTTCATACTTAAGGTACGCTTACTGTCACTATGTGGCCAAGCTTTGAATTTGAGATTTCAATCGTGCGGTGGTATAAATAATAATATACTATATATTATTATTATTTATACCACTGCACAACTGAAATCTCAAATATGATTGGTAAGAAGGTGTTGATTCATTCTCAGTAACATAATATAAAAAAGTATAGTGACACTGAGTAATAAATAAAAAAATAATCATTGATAAATTGCTGAGATTAAGTATGAACACTGGTCATGGTCCTCTGCACGCTCCCCTAGGATACGTTTTTGGATCTAAAGGGCCACTGTTACATATATATATATATTTTTTTTTTTAAGAGTACTGTTTATACAGTTTGTACCTTGCAGTTGAGAAAAGTATCTCTTTAGTACCATTTTATGGGTGCTGATTCACTGATTTATAATGTTTTTTTTGTCATGTTTGGAATGATTAAAGTGGTTGTCCTTGGATTCATGGCTGTTTTGTCTATGCTGTTACAACATGTTACTGCCAAACAGCAAGTCATGCTGGCGGTACACTCAGAGGGATTATTAAGCGTGAAATTAAGAAATGTCTTCTGCTCTCATGACGATAACTGACACTCCCTTTAACGTCACACCCTGTTACAATTAGTAATACAAATTCTCTTGTATTCGCTTGTCCTGTTAAGATACAGTTGTGTCATAGTAACTATGACATAGTATAACTATGTTATAGTAACTTTCACATGCTTCATGATCATCTGAACATTAACACACCCACAGGCACAATAGTATACGAATTATTATGTGGAACCTGAAAGAAAGCATGAGTGCCAGCTGGAATGCATTACTGATCCAAAGATGGTGGTGATAATACTGCAGAAAATGCTGTGAAGAGTAAAACAGGGTAAATAATGTGTACATCTCAAGACCGAATCAGCATGTAGTATTATAATGAGTTTAATTCAGGGGGTGAATTGATATTTAGGATGGAGAAGTTTCTTTCATGGGTATCAACAATATGGACCATTTGATTAATGTCTTATTATACGTTTTTACATATAAATATAAACTTTACTATTATGGCAATGTGTGTAGAAGAAGTTAACAAGTCGAATGGAGTTTTCAGTAATACTAAGTTTTCCACATTTACTACAGAGGCTTTAGTGTATCATGTGGCAAAGGTATATGATACTGTACACGCTCATATGCTTAAAGTGTCTCAGTGAACAGCTGCACTGTGTCTCAGTAAAGCATCTGTTTTCAGGCAGCAAACAGAGATGCTAAGATGTACTGGCTCCAGCAGCTGCAGCTGAGACGTTGGCAGCACAGAGAACAGCTATGCACGGACTCCCCACTGCCAAAGCCTGAGAAGCCCACACAGGATGGCCAGCAGTACTTAGACACCTGCCCTGGTAAGAACGAAAGAATCATCACAAGGTTAAGTCACGAGACAGCACATGATGCAGCATGGCACTCACAAACGCTGTATTTTTTTACCGATGGAATTTTTTTAGTAGGGATGTGAGACTGCCTTCTATTTGATAGACAAACAGCTTAATAGAAAGTGAAAATTCAGTTGGAAGTAGTTTAGCAGTGTAGGCATATGTGTGGTGGTCTGGGGAAACCCGGCTGATATCGGCTGAATTCTGACAAACATCCAAAAAAAGTTTTTTGTGCCTGTGATATACTTTGACGCCTCGGTTTAAGAAACCATAAATATATTTCACATATGTGATGTGGAAATGTTCGTATTTACCTTTTAAGCTTGCCTTGGCTAAGTGCCTGTAAAGTTTGTGTTGTTTAAGGAGCAAGATAACAAACACAACAATAAAAACAGTCAGTCTGCCTAAAGATGTCTAAACACTTGCTAGCTAAGTGTGATTTCCACCCAGTGAGTTTCTACGTGCTGTATAGGGTTGCCACCGGGTCCTTATCATACAGCATTGTCCTGTATTGAAAAAGAGTTTGATGAGGATCTTTGTGCTGTGATCCTCAGTCAAAATATACTATATGACCAAAAGTTTGTGGACACCTGACCATCACACCCATTCCAGAATTAGTCCCCTTTTGCTGTTATAATAACCTCCATTCTTCTGGGAAGGCTTTCCACTAGATTTTGGAGCGTGGCATTGGGCATCAGTGAGGTCAGGCCCTGATGTCGGGGAAAAAAGGGCTGGGGTGCAGTCCGTGTTTTCATCGACCTCGTTTTGTGTACAAGGGCATTGTCGTGCTGTAACAGGTTGGGGCCTCTTAGTTCCAGGATACAGTAACATCCTATACAATTGTGTGCCTCCATCTTTGTGGCAATAGTTTGGGGAAAACCCACATATGGGTGTAATAGTCAGGTGTCCACATACTTTTGGCCATACAGTGTATTTTGACTGAAGATCATAGCACAAAGATCACCATCAACCTCTTTAAGTCTTAGAATGTTTTACGGTTATTCATCTTCAAGCATATTGTTGAGTAACTGCTATCAGTTGATCAGTAGCTACAGTAAAACTGATAGGGAAAGTATGCATATAAGAGAGTAAGAAATGTAAGGGTTGTTAAAGGGTTTTAAATGGTAAAGTGAGCATAACATTGAACGCCCTCTCCACCAGTTAAGATCATTCTAATTTTATGGTGCTTTTACTGAACTAGGTGTTCTTTTACTTCCTGAATCTAAAGACAGACAAAGACAAAAGTAAAAGTAAAACTAAAAGGTATGCTCAGTCACACAGGAGCCAGCTTTTATGGTTTAGCCATAGCATTCACTGTTTTTGACTCTTTGTTATGGCAATATAGAAAAATACATTTTTCTGGTTTCTCAGCTAAAGCAGTAGCCAAATCAAGCATAAATAACATTCAGCTTATAAATAACCTCTCTGAAGGAGAACGGACCGTGGACACAAACATATTTTTTCTGGTAGCGTTACTTTCACTCTGACTTTATAACCTTTACCTGTGAATTCATTAACCCTGGTCTTGTGAGTTTATATAAACAATGCAGGAGGTCTGTGGAATCTTTGGTTGGTGTAAAAAAAATTAATAGCAGTCCGAACATTTACTTCAGTATATTTTTACTGTTGCTTGATGTACATCTGAAAAAAAATAGCTATCTAACGTTACACCTGCATTCTCTCCAAAATCCCGTACCATCAAAACGACCTGTAATAGCACGATATTCGGTCAGAAAATAGTGTAGTGAAAATCCAGTGTGGTGGTGGTATTCATAATTGAACTCTATGCTTATTATGCTTACGTTATTTCGTATCTTAATGATGAACCGGTAATCTTCCTACATGTATGGTTTTGTAATTCTAAGGCTTTGTTGTGTAAAGTGACAGCCATAATTGGAAAAGTTCATACATACCATACTTGAACCACTAAACGCAGAGGTTTGCAGGTATTGCCCAGAATAGTGTACACACCCCAAATCAGAGGGCATTGTTTACTTCTTAACTCCGGCAATGAGTAATCATGTCTAATTACGGACCACTTTAAGCGGAACAGGAAATGCATGCATGCAAGTATGTAATAATCAGAAGACATCTGGGCAAGTGTACACAGGAAACACGAGAAAACCCCTCTACAGTACAGACTTGATCACTGACCAGTCACACGTGACCGGTGTTTGCACAACCAAAAACTTTCTCTATCCTTATTTAACCTCGTCTAAAGCAGTTTCTTTTTCAGCATACTTCAACACAGAGTTAAAGATGTGTTTTGTGTGTTATCTGGAACGGTTACAGTATTCTAATCTGAGCTATCCTTATCTGTAATCTTTATGAGAACAGGAGGAGGGTGGGGTAACTTGGGGAATTTTGTGCTCCAAGGAAATGACTTTAATGTTGTTAGTTATGCAAAGAGTTCCAATAAATGGGAGGCAAATGCTAGCTGAAAACCAGTAAGGCTTGGGTAAAATCCTACAGCGCTCCCAGCCTTCCACCCAACAATAATAAACTGATCAAGTTAGATGCCATCTCACACTTCAGTTACAAGCAGCTTGGAACCATAGCATTATGTATGTCTATATCTTTCTGATCTCAGCACATTCAAGGGCAATAATTATTGTCTGCACTGTAATTATGCTAATGATACTGTAATTACGTGAACTACGCTGTAGGAATTAACTGGCAGATTTAACCAGCAAGTGGTTCCTGCCTTCTTGTTGCCATAGTAGTATTATATCACCACAATATAATATAATGATGGCATTGTCATTCTGACTGTTTGTAATATTACTGTGGATCAAAAAAAGGCATTTAGAAACATTTCCTCACCTGACATATAGAAACTAATACAAGTAAAAGTTCTTTATTGCATAACAAATAGTTGAAAGCTCTGCTTACTCAATAATCTCTTGAAAAAAGCCCCATTTTAAACTGTTGCATAACTGCGTGCGGATTAAAATTGCTTCAGAGTTTTAGAAATCTGAGCTGCTGCGCACAGTGTCTTCGTTTAGACGTTCTTGTTTCAGAATGATCTGGGGTGTGCACTATTCTTCAAGGACATCTGCCCTGCTCAAATGTTAATGTGCTGGGACTGAGCTTAAAGGTATAGACTGTAGGTTTCAGAAGAGCTCTACATTTACATTTGGGTGACATTTTTATCCATAGCAATTTATAATTGGGGGAGGATTACAGCTAAGCAGGGTTAAGCGTCTTGCATAAGGAGCCGGCAGGGTCAGCATGGGAGCTGGGATTCGAACTTTTTAATCAGCAGCCCAAATCCTTAACCACTGGGCCATTACTTTACTGTCATGTCTTAAAGATGCTTGGCCTCTAGGTGATTTCCTTATAATACTGCACAACAGCGACGCATAGATAATTAATGCCATTTTAAAAGCAAAGGCTGGTCAATTTTTTTTTTTTACTGTTTAATGCCCGTAGTTTATTTGTTTTTTAGCTTTCATTTTTAAAGCAGAACTACACTTTTCTGCTTGCTCAGCTAAAGCAGCAGTCAAACCCAACATGAATAACATTCACCCACCTGAAAAACAAATTCACTGAAGGAGAAAAGATGCAGGACATGAAAGACATAATTTTGGTAGCTTTTACTTTCGCTTTGTGCCAACTTTATCACTTTGACCTGTGAATTCATTAACCTTGGTCTTGTGAGCTAATATAAACAAGCAGGAGGACTGTGGACTCTTTTTTAAAATGGACCTCAGTGCTAATCGTATCTTAATGATGAAGCAGTAACACATAACAGACATGTTTTCATAATGCTAAGGCTAAACATATTTTCAGTTTACAGTTTATGATTATCTATGCTATAAACACATCTATCTGTCTATCTATCTATCTACATACACATATATGCATATATATATATATATATATATATATATATATATATATATACACACACATAAACAGTACTGTGCAAAAGTCTTATTTTTTTAGTACAAACTTTGTTACAGATTTTTATTTTATGAATACATTACTGATTCCAAAACCATTTTAGATTAAAACATTAGTTTTCCAGCACAAAATTAAATATTACAGAAAATGTTTGTATGTCAGTAAAGAAAGCAGCATTTTACGTAAGAGACACTTTTCAGACAAAAAAACAGAATGAAGGCTGCTGGGTTTTGCTGCAAAAATAAGAAGCAAATGCGACAGTCAAAGTCTCCAGAAGAACTGCGGCTGCTTCTGCAAGATGCTCAGTAACACTTCCAGCTCATTTCCTTATAAAACTGCACTAATTGTACCTGAGACTACTATTTAAAAAAAAAGAAAAAAAAAGCGAAGGATCGTCACACCAAATATTGACTTTGTTTCATTTATTATTGTTTACTGTTCTTTATAGTATTTTGTTTTATGTAGAAAGATTTAATTTCATTATTTTTGAAGCCATCTTTGCTCTACAGCATTTCTTTGCATGTGCCTAAGTCTTTTGCACAGTACTGTATATATATATATATATATATATATATATATATATATATATATATATATATACAGTCAGGTCCATAAATATTGGGACATCGACACAATTCTAACATTTTTGGCTCTATACACCACCACAGTGGATTTCAAATGAAACGAACAAGATGTGCTTTAACTGCAGACTGTCAGCTTTAATTTGAGGGTATTTACATCCAAATCAGGTGAACGGTGTAGGAATTACAACAGTTTGCGTATGTGCCTCCCACTTGTTAAGGGACCAAAAGTAATGGGACAGAATAATCATCATAAATCAAACTTTCACTTTTTTAATACTTGGTT